>JACSVZ010000006.1:41854847-42434847 GCA_014706295.1 Lycocorax pyrrhopterus obiensis
AGATGACACAAGTCACTGCCTTCAGAGACAGCAAGGTGTGCAGGCAGGGCAGGGCAGGGCAGGGCGGGTGGTGGGGGAACACATCAGCTACCCCAGCCAAACCTCCCTCTGCAGGCAAGACCTGAGGAGGACTAAACACTCACATCTTGAGCTCCCATCTTGCAAATACTGACCTGCCAAAAGACAGGAGCAAACCACAAAAACTGACTTCCACGGTGACAGAAAAATCCAGTATTGCTGATACCAAAATCACTGCCATGCACACATAAAGATGAATATTTCATCTTCACCTCCAGTGTGCCAGCAGTGGAAAAAAACCTGAAGATGCTCATAACTGTTGTGCAGGAGCATGCCCAGGTATGTACACACTTACCACTGAGCCATAAAGAGATTAAAAAGAAGTATTTGTCATGTGCCGCAAATTTTTAACATTCTTTTTCTTACACCAGGACCTTCAAATTCAGATGGGGGGGCTGCCACATGGGAAGCCTGCCAGCATCCAACCTACTATACTACCAATTTAAGATAAATTTTTCAACTTTACTGTAAGCTACAACAACATTTCTCTGCAAGCCATTCTTACTTTTGTACACAAAGATCTGTGGCTTAAAATAAACGAAAGCCTAAGTTATTGGAAATAATTTATTGATGCTGAATTGGCAGCTGTATGAAAAGAAATGAAATTTTTAAGTGAAATTACGTATGTTTAATGGCCCTCATTGGTACTTACATGAATGAAAATTCTATGGGCCGTGTTTTAGGGAAGAACGTTGGGTTTGTAAATTTACCTGAAAGTTCTGAAAAATCTTACCATCTTAAACCTGTATGCATTTCAACTAGCATGCATTATATTCTGAGAAATTCATGACAAAACATCACTCCACGGCAACTAGGCATGACTAAGCTTAGGAATCAGCCTTCACCAGAAGGGAGCTTACAGGCCATCCAACCAACTCAAGCCTTCACTTCCTCTAGGCAGTGGAAAAGAGATATTGTATTGATCTTGTTGTTGACACACAAAAATTGTTATTTTTAGCTACGTCATGGGGAGGGTGGGGATATTTGTTCTGGGTTATGGGTGGAATTTTTAAACTGGATTAGAAACAGGAGGAACAGGCGATTTTAATATGGAACTGAAGCACCCATGCATGAAGCTAATCAGGAGCAACTCCAAAACCCCATAAAGAAAAAGGAGAAATCCCATTTTCGTGGGAGTAGTCCCAGAACAGAATAGAACCACGCTTTTCCAAAGACATAACTGAATTACTGCTTCAGTGTCAGATGCTGGAGAAACACCATAGGATCACCATAAAACAACTGCAGAGAAATATGATGTTTCAGCAGGGTACTGAAATCAGCTTTCCTGTCTTTCAAAGATACTTTATTTCTTTTGTGAATTTATTTTCTTTCTAAAGAGCTTACCTCAAAAGACAATTTCATTACATGCTCATTTTTGCATTTTAGAATTTTTTTTTTCTGATTGGAAGGGTACAAAAATGAGTTGGAAGGTTCAATGACCCACCCACACTAACAGACTTTTCACACTGTCTCAAGAGTAGTCCAATTGATTCAACATATCCTGCTGGTCACAAAGCTTTCAGCAGAATAAAGAAAAAAAAAATTAAGACATTCATTATTATAATCATCCCATAAGATGGAGGGATGAACACGGAAAGGGTAGACGGGAAATTAAAGCCTGCCATGCCATAGAAGTCCACGAGCAAACTAATGAGCAGAGGAAATTACAGGGTAGTGCAGTGCATTTCTTTTCTGCTTTCTGGACTCTCAGAAGTCAGACAATTAAATGCTTAACACAAAAGCCCAAGTTCTGTAGTCAGAAATCCAGAGGTTGATCGCATGTCCAAATGCAAGCAAAACAGTTCCACCACAAAAGATCTTTCCTACTGACAGCATAGTCCATAATTATAAAAGGCACTTCAGTTATTCACTATTAAAAATACATGTAGTTGTCTTTCTGCATCTTTTCAATATTTATTGCCAATAGTTGGAGGTGTGTATTAAAGCTGTTAAATCCATTTTCACATTCATTGCACAAATATTCACATATTTTGTTGCAGAGGGTCTTTTTTTAATGCTAAGGAGAGACACAAGTTGTTTTGAGATACGGTTATTTGTCCCACGTTTTTTACTAGCTATATGAAATAACACCTAGTATCTACTTAATCAAAAATCAATCTTGCACTAACAAATAGATCAGCTACTAAACATGGTGGCACTTATTTTTAAACAACTACATGTAGCAGAGTTCAATTCTATGTAAGTTTGTTCAAATATAGAGTACTATAATGATTGGCAGCTTTCAACTAAAAAAAAAGATTTCTTTTTTAAAAAATCAGGAACAAAACAAGGAAAAATTAAGTGATACACAAATGTCCTGGAGTTAATGGTCAAAAAGTAACTCCGAGGTGGCACAGAGTTGCGATGGCAGAAGCACTTTAAAGGACATCAGCCTAGAGATCAACATCAGGAAGAACAACCAAGGTGGCCAGGAACAGAAGACCATGGTGTATCAGGTAAGGTTGCCTTCCAAAAGTAGGGTTAGTAGTTAGCTGTGCTTAGAGAATTCCCCAAGAGCTGTGAGAGCAAGATTAAGATATGACAGTTCTCAGATACTTTTAGTTGGGGGTTTTGGGGTTTTTTTTTTAAGACTGCTTAATAAGTCTACAGGTTCCAAAGCAGGCAGGTTAATATCCATGATACCAGTTTATGCACAAGGACTGCAGTTCACACAACCTAGGAATAACTAAGCCAGTCAAACAACTTGCCATGAAAGAGGCACATCACTACAAGCTTGACCTAGAAGAAACCTTCATACAATCTCCCTTATAGTGGGCAAGGGCAATCTGTTTTCTGAAAAACATTACGTTTCTGTAAGGCCTACGGCCTGGTACTTCAACATCACAGCCACAGCTACAGAGTACTCCTTCTTCAAATGCATCATTAGAAGTGTTGCAATCATTAGAAAAATCCCAACAACGTACAGTCCGTAGCATACTGGTATTCATGGTGGACGAACACATGGTGGACCAGATGTGTTAAATGGGGCAGGTACTACAAATCATGAGCAAAAAAGTCATGGTGACATAGAAGAGGTGCCATTCATCAACTGATACGTGGTAATTGCTCCTGTGAGCAGTTTAAAGTTTCCGTTGTGAACAAACTGTAAATTCAGTACCAGGATAAGGCAGAAATGTGCCTGAACTGATGAAAGGGTAACCCAGTAACACCTCCGCACAATCACCTGCGACCATCTGTCTGCATCTGAAGCTGTAACAATCCAGACTGCTCACATTTATCCAGCTTCTCAGACACAACCGCCTTTCACCTTGCCTTTAAAACAAGACCTTGGAACAAACCTCCTTGTGCTGTTGGGAAGGAGCAGCCCAGCAATGAAATGGGGGTTTCAGCACTGTCCCAAGTGCTGAATGTCATCACACTCCACCCTCTGGTTCATGCATTTTTTTCCCTTGCCAACCAAAACCAAACAAACCCTAAAACTACCCTGAAACACAAGCTCCACCCTCCAGTCAAGAAAAATCAGTTCCCAGGCACAATTCAATCCCAACCCAGCCAGCAATACGCTCATTTCAGAACCACCCAGAGCATCAGGGCCACCTCCACTTTGTAAACCGTAGTTTTCCAGAAGCCCGTGATGCCAGGGGACACCCTGACCACTCCTCCAGAGGTTACTTGTCACAAACCACCGAGCTGGGCTTAAGCAATGAGGAGCTCCAGGCTGCAGCGCCTGGCTTTTTACCATGACAACTCACATCCAGAAACAAAAGGAACCCGCACGCATTGAGAACTGTGCTCTGCCAGAACTTACTACAAAAATATCTCAGTAGTACTATAATCAACAGAAAATACAGTGACTTGTTTTCTGTGGCTGGCTTACAATCATTTTATATTGCTGGCTTACGACCAACCAAAGCAAAAACACAAAACAAACAAAACAAAAATAAAGTTCCCCTTTCCAACCACAAAGGCAACAGTGGGTATTTGCTGAAGTAAAACTGCACTATTTCTTTTTGCTTTTGAGAGTTTGGGAGGTTTTTATGGGAAATAATGTTGCTCAGTTTCTGATACAATAAATACCTAAGGAAGGGAGAGAAAATATTGTACCAAAACTAGTTTCAAAAGTTTATATCCCAATATACATCCCTTATACTCATAATTTTAAAAAAAGCATTAAGATTCATTTAGACAGACAGAATTTTCCCAGAAGTTAAACACACAAGATAGCCAAGAGTCACGTTCTTTTTTTTTTTTTAAAGCATATAAATTTCCAGCACATTTCAGAGCATTGCTTCCAAGAGATATAAATCTTACTTGAAGCATCAACAGTAGGTCACATGAAATTTATTCCCAGGCTATCAGGCAAATGATCATACTAAAGTACATATTTGCATGTCAAATCCCTCCTCACCCAAAAATTAATCTCAAAAGCTACTGGTGGTCATATCCTTCCAGAGCTGGCATTACTCCTCTGTGTAAAGGAGGCAAACAGAAAACTAAAGTACTTTCCACAGAATAATTATCAAGCCTGAATTTATTTCTTAGCTCAGGTTTTTTCTAAACAGGTATTTTATAATTTAATAACTTCAAATTATTATCTTTTGAGGTTTTGAGGGTTTTGGGGTTTTTTTACTTCCTATAAGCAATGGTAGAATTCTGAGAGGGACCTAAGGTTTGGGTTTGTTTTTTTAAGTATTACTCGGGGTTGAATCAATTTCCGTATTTCAGATGGGCTTACTGGGGACACTGCTCTGACCTGACTTCAGCACTCACGAGGCAAAACCATCAGGAACAGCACAGAACTTTAAAGAATACAAGAGAAGTCACACAGTGAAACTTCTCTCTGCCAGCCCCTAATTTTCCCTTCTGTAGGGAACAAACCATTCAGCTGGTTTGGCTGTACAGTTAAATTGCAGGAGAGAATCTGGAACCACCCTTCTCAAATATCCCCCATTAACAGCTCTAGACAGCTCTTCCTCAGCTCTTTAAAATCCTTTTCATCTCATCACACCTGCTGAAGGCACCCATCAGATCCAAATCTACTTCCATGCATCCGACAGCTCAACACTAAGACCTAACACTGATACTGTTTGTCTAATAGCCAGCTCGATGCCTTAAAACACTGCATTTGTACCACAGATTACAAAATTGGTCATACAGAAATGATTTTCATTCACTGTCACACACAGAGGAGATTCTGAAAAGGCTGGACGCTATGAATTAAGCTGATCTGCCACTTACTCTGTTCCCTTGGCTGGCTCTGTATCTGTTTTTCAATAACTCCACCAACACCCATAAAGAGACAGACACTGCCAGCTATTTTTTTGTGACCAGGGACTTCCTAGTTAAGAACGCAAGGCATCACAACAGCAGTGACTGCTCTAGGCTGGACTACAAACCATCTCCTGAACTAGAGTTTAATTTCTATGAACTGCCAGTGAGGTATGTGGCTGCCATGTCACAGCTGATTTTTATTTATTTACCGAAGTTCAAACACGTCCCTCCATTTGTTATACTCGTTTCTCTCCCCCACCAGCCCCAACAGAGACGGACATTTACAAGTCAGCAGGTGGTGCAGCCTCCAAAGGACCAACAGCAAGTGTTGTGGGATTGAGAAACCAAACACACCGACACATGAAAACCCTGTCCACAGGACAACAGCAGGCAGCCTCTCAGAATCTTAATCCAACCCATATTAAAGGGAAAGAGGTTTTTCCATAGTCTTTCCAGAGCAGGACCATATGTCACATGCTTTGCTCAGTGCAAGTTAAACACGTGTTAGAGATACAACACTGAATTCCTCTTGTATAATAAAATACACACCCTTGGTTTCATAACAGAGCATTTTGGCCTAGTTCTTAAGCATCGTTTTTCATAAACTTTTAAACCAATTCTTGATATTGGTTTAAAAACGTACCGGCTGATTTGCAAACTAATTTAGACTGAGCATATGACAGCCATCGATTTACCAAACCTTAACAACATACTGCTTATCAACTCCTGAGCAAAGGACATTTGTTCTTAAACCAAGTGCATACCTTCACAGCAGCTTAAAATCATGTGCTGTCTCCAAAATCAGACATTAAAGGTATGCACATTCCTCATCAGAGATTACTTCTTATCTCTCGAGTCTGACGACCGGCTTTTAACATTAAAAACAACTCCAAAGAGAGCTCAGGTAAGGCACGGCAGTGAAATATCACACCCCTCCCAAAAGCATTCAGATGGACAATAGGTGCAATCTGTGCCATCGGAACACCACATTCAGTGGCAAGAAGCCCTTGCAATTAGGAAGCCAACTCTAAGCAGGTTTGAGCACCACATCAGTATCTAAGCATTCCTAAGACTGTGCTAATAAATATGACCAAGGTTAACTAGCTGCTTGCACAGCCCTCGAATGTCCTAAAACATGGAAGAAACAAACACCTTTCCACGTTTTCTCCCAAGTCTCACACAAGAACACACGGGTGACAAACGCGATTTCAAATAGCAGTGTGAACCTTTCCTAAAGATACAACGGCCTATGATGATGCTGGATGACAAAAAATATTGGGAGACCCACGGAGAAGCACGGCCATCTCCTCCGGGAGCCAGACAGGCGCTAGCCAGGAGCCTTACTGCAGCAGCATCTGTCGGGATATGCGGATGCACCACGCTCACCAGCGGTTCTGAGCTGTAGGCAAAGAGGAAGAGGGATGATCAGTGAGTGTGACCCACAGCAGAGGACTCCTACAAAGGCTGGCCGTGGTGACTGAGGCAAACTGGCTGCAGAGGGCTGGGAGGGCGAGGCACACGGACACCACACCTGTGGTATTCAGCACGAGGAACCGAGATTCAGGCAGGCTTATTATTAGCTCTGGCTTCCATGGCTGTCTGCAGGTACCAATAGAGCTAATTATTGTTTCTGCTCCCCAACCCCACGTGGAAGGGCTCATTAAACCAGGAGGCAGGCAATACCCACAACAACCTCCACTACATTTAGACAGCACTTCTCTGCTGGAGAAATAAACCACAGAAACCCTGGAGAGTGAGATGCAGAAGGCAGATCCGCAGGGAGTCAGCTCAGGAGCAACAGAACTGGATCAAAACTAGCTCTGTGGAAATCCAAGGCGCTTTCTGCATCCTGTCCACTGCCCGCAGATCCAAAAATAAAGCCCAGTAGTTACTCACACCATCCCTGCATCATCACAAGCTTTCCTCAGAGTGTGCCGGCTGCCTCTCAACTAAAGCATCCTGTAGGACCTGACCTCTCTTTGAAAAACCATCATAGCACGTGTAAACTGACAGGGAAGCCTGTCAGTTACGACTTTTTCCTTTTAAGACAACATTATCAGTTACATTTAACACAGATCATGATTATTATTTCTAGTGTCACACATCAAGGAGTGGCTCGTTTGACAGATTTTACCTGTTTAATCTGCAAGTGGTCAGCAGTCTCAGACAAATTATCTAGTTCAAGAAACAGTAGTCAGACTGCCAACTTTTCATCCACAACACGATACGAACAAGTGTTTTCAGATTATAAAGTCATTGTTTCTACATACAAGACCCACGCATTACAGCTGAGGGCTTCTGACAAAGGTTTTACCGTGTAACATTAGCCCCTCCACCTTGCCTCCATCACCAGCATTCTTAACCCATTTCAAAAGTTTGACTTTTTCAGAAAGACGTGAGGGTTTTGGCTCCTTCGTAAAACTATCAATTGCTGTAGACTGGCAAATACATTTACCATTTGCTTTTTCCTCATCCTTAATTCTAAGAAATCAATTCATTTTATTTCTAGTGCGTTCCCTTCTATACTTTCAGTAATACTAGCATTTAGCCCCAACAGGCAGACACAGAGTTGATGGTCAGCATAGAAATGAATTAGAGGTCTCAAAGCAGCTGCTAGAGAGAAAACAGCCCTAAAGAAACTACCAGAGGAGGAAAGAACTTGTCACCTCTCTTGGCAGTCTCAGATACTAGAAAAAGTCTGAATGAAAGCAGCAGCAGCTCCAAGACCCCACACATTTAATGGTGAGCCAAATCCTGCAAAATCTGGTAAAAGTTCTACGGAGTTTCCAGCTGTACTTTCAACTAAAGCTTTTTGGCACTTGTGAAGGTACAAAAAGCAGCCAGGAGCTCTAGAACAAGCACATAAGCTGGATGTATCCATGAAAACAACCAGTAATACAATAGTTTTCTTGTAAATTTTGTAAATACTTTATGTCTGTTCTCTAATAGGGGACCCTGCAGCTTCGATTAGCTCAGCTGGTTAGAGCTTGGTGCTAATAATGTCAAGGTTATGAGTTTGATCCCCACACGGGCCATTCACTTAAGAGTTGGACTCGATGATCCTTGTGAGTCCCTTCCAACTCAAAATATCCTGTGATTCCTTCCCTTCTGTACTTTGAGTGCAGAACACCAAGACTGCACTGCTTATGCTTTACATTTATCCTCCCTCATCTGAATGGACTGAAAATAAGGCAAGATTTGGCTGTGGATCACTGTCACAAATAAAATAAATATAAGCTATCAGCAGTTTGACTCCACTTTGGCCAAACGCTATTTGCTCACTTACAATTAGTGTACGCACTGGCACAAAACCTGCCTTGCATGCAGTTTGGGGGAACCTGCACTCACGAGTGCCCTGCTAAATTAAAATTCTACCCTGGAGGACTGGGAAGACCTTTTTGCAACCTCCCAGAGACTGCCTGACGATTGCAAGCTATGTACTGATGCAGCACATGTACTATGTGCTCCCTTCTGCCAGCTCTGCTCGGGTGGGTACTGTACCGATGAAAGACCACGCTGACAGACAGAGACAGTTGCTCCTCCAGTTTCAACAGCAAGTTTTGCCAGAGGGGATTCCCCAGGGTTACAGTCATGATTTAGCTGGCTCTGCACAGTTGTCTAACCCAGGGGTCAAGTCTGCACTTTTTTTACCATTGACTTGCACTTCCCTTTCTGCTTCTTTTTTTCTTGTTTTGTTTTTTTAAGACTTAAGAATTAATTTATAAGTCAAGAAGAGCAAATGTCTTGGTTTGTATTTTGGGGGTGTTTTTTTTGGGAGGGGGTTAATCATTGAAACACTACATTTTAGTATATGAAGAAGTCATAGATTTCTAACCTTAAATTACAGAGCAGTTTCCTTCCAACAATATTTTGATTTTCTTTCCCACGGCACGTGACAAGACTCTAAGCTCAAGCCTTAATGCAAGAACACATACTCTCTGAAATTATTAACTTGCACTGTGAGCTTACCGAAGGTACCAGCTGAGTAAGAAGTAAGAGGGTGGCTATTTGAGGTTAGCTATTTACTAGGTTAAGGTTACAGTCACACGCAGCACATATGGAGCACAGTTAGCCACAGAAGTATATGAAAAGACCATTTGCCCTTTAGGGAACCAGCTGATAATTCCAGGCAGTTCAGGGTCAACAAGATATCCTTTACTGTATCATGGGGGATGGTGGAAGTGCTGGGCAAGGTCCTCCTTTGGTATCTGGGGGAATGGTCACAACTGTGAGGGTGCAGGGAGGTGACAGGACAATGCTAGGCTCAGGCTACTGTAAGAAAGCCTACAGCTTTCTTCGTTCTGTACTTTCTGGAAAAAGCTTTCTGGAGTTACTTCAAAGATATTAAGTGTTTGGGGAATTAACTACATCATTTTGATGTTTTAAACAGTGGAATAAAGGCCTTTCTGAGCACCACTGTTGTACAATAGATCCTCAGGCATTTCTCCTTTTGAAGCTTTGGCAATAGCTGATCACCTTGTGGCATTGGTATGGTCTCACTTGGTAACTGGGAATTTATCTAAGGCCAACTGGTCTTATTTTTGCTGCAAGAGATTTAGAATTCCCGAGGGACAGGGCAATAAAAACAAATACTGCATTCAATACTGATCCAAAGACGTAACCAAAGAAAAAAGCACAAGTCACAGTAATAAACTTGTAGAGTTGCTGTACATCTGATTTCAGAGACTTTTCAAAAGTTACTTATAATTCTCTTCTTCATTCACTTATACCTAGGAAGTCTTGAAAAAAATCATTTTGCAGAAGAAATATGACCAGAATTATAAAGGTTAATCAGCAAAGAAAACCTGAGTTTAAGCTTAATTTTAGATACTGTCAAGAAAAAGAAATGAGTACTATGCTAACAGCTTTACAGGAACTGATGAAACTTGCAAACCTGATCTGAAAAAGTCAGAATATAATTCAGAGAAATGAGATAGTAAGAGCTAAAGTTACTAACAAACAAGTCTTTCAAAGGTACATATCAAAAAAGTGAATCAAGGACCCCATCTTTTATCACAATATATTTATTCTTTTGATTGAAGAAAGAAGACTTTTGTACACATCCTGTATATATATCCATTTTTGTCACTTATGAGTCCACTAGCTACTTTTAAACTTATCTGACAGAAGAGAAGATTTACAACAGAAAGGAATAATGAAGAATTTCAAATAAACCAAAATCAACAACCTTAAGGGCCGAGAATCACAAGGAAGGCACAATCTGGGAACATCAAACACTTGAAAACACAAATATTTACACAGATTCTTAAACTCACAGAATAACTCTTTAAATATTAATGAAACCCCAACCTGTAAAGTACTTCATACCAACACAAATGACCTGAAACAGAAGATCAGCTTTTCCAGACTTTCTAAATTAAAGTTAATATTTAATACAGTGTTTTCCTTAGTCCAGTAACTAAAAGCGAGTTCTATGGTAGCAAATCAGAGCATACTACTTGCTTTCAAGTTATGAATATATTTTTGTATGTTACAAATAAAAAGTGACCTCAAGAAAAATGGGGCTTTGCTAGTTTTTCAGTAAACATAGCTTATCCAAATTCTCAGCTCTTATAAAAAAAGCAAGGCTTAGATGTCTGATAGGTAACATTTTGCCCAACAAATAATGAAAGGACTAGCCCAAGCTCTCACTGTTGGCTCTCATGGCGAGCTGGCAGAGGGCTCAGGGAGGGAGGAGCTGGAGAAGCTGGAGCATTTGGCAATGGAAGACCACAAGTCAATATCTGGCTGTCTAACAAGACAATTTTCTGGCTGTAATCTCATTCTCTTAAGCAAATTAAAATAACAAAAAATGCTCTCATTGCCCTTCTGGTTAATAGCATTTCATTCACTTGAACAGCCTGCTGCTTGAATCCTTAATTCAACTATTACCAAGAATAAATTTTATTTCTGACCTCAAGCCAGCAGAGGAAAGTCTCACAATTCCCTCACAACACTGAGATGGCCCATGTAAATCCAACTTAACTCTCGGAAAGTGCTTTGTTGGTGAGTGCATGCTTTACTGAAAACAACAGCACGCATCACGTATGGGAAAAGGGTTACGGGTACACCATTTACACAATGAACACAATAATCCTGACCAAGCAGCATCACACAAAACTTTTCTTCTATTCTCTATTCACTTGACACCAAAAAGCACCCTAAAATAGTCTGAAGCAATGGTGAAACGTTGAAAATTAAATAAATGAAAGCAATATACCGAAATAGTCTTGCAACAAAACAAGATTTCCTCACAAGAAGTATTCCACTGCCCCTGGTGTCAACATGTTTCTCCAGAACATTGTATTAATAAAAGGTATGAGGAGGAAAATCAAAAAAGCCCTTTTGACAAGTATAAACTCTCAGCAAGAAGAGACCATGTGATTGTCTGAAGTCCTAGGCACCGTTCAACAAGAATCGCATTACTGTAGAAATACATTTTGACTTTATTAAAGTTTTTGATTTAGCCTCGCTGTAGCTCACAGTCTACAAGCAACCACAGTGAACTGTCAGAAGATGCAATGAAGTGCCTGCACTTTTTAAAAGAAGTCTGTACTTTTTTCTTTTAATGTCTCCTACATGAACATTTCAACACCGAATCCTCCAGTTAATACGGTTTTAGAAGGTTCTGCCTCAGGTCAGTATCTTGAAAAAACTACTTAGATATTTATAAGCTTTTTATGCAACATGAAAAGCAAAAGTAACCAAATAATACATTTGGTTGTTTCCTACTTCACCATTACAACACCCGAAAAAAAACAGTAAGTGTTTTGAGACCAAGCACAAAGATGTCCTAATTACTGGAAATCCCTCAACAAACCTAAGCAGCAGAGCAAGATTAATAGTCACAAGACCCAGAGATTAATCTATTTACCAAAGAATCTGTGGAACAAAGCAGTCTAATACTAAGATTACTGGAGCTAGATTTTCAACAAGATAAGGGTCAAGAGACCTAAACACTGCAAAACATCTCCCTAATAATGACTTCTTATAAAACTAAAAATATGTTCCAGAAGAAAAAGATATTACCTTGATGACTTCCATTTAAAAAGCCTAATTTAACAAACAAAAGTCTCTAGATTAATTAAATCAAGAGCCAAAATTACTATAAACACATTACAATGTAAGCCAAGTAACAAGCTGACCAGTAAAATAAGTCCTTTGTTTTTAATTATCATTTAAGTACAAGAATGGATACCAAAGGTTAAAAAAAAAAAAAAAGGCCTTACTCAACTCCCACCCTCCTCCCCATAAAAAAAATCCTCTATGTTGGAACAGCATAACCATCAGTACTGAACAGCATAACCAATCAGTAAACTAAAGCCAACATTTAACCGATAATAGGGGAAAAAAGGTCTAAAACTTCAGTCTTTCAAATCCCAGTGCAATGAAAGGTGGTACAGTGAAATTCAATAACCCAGAACCTGGAACAAGACAATTCAAACTAGAAATTTCAAGGCTATTGGAGTGTTTGTTGTTTTTCTTGTAAATTGTTTAAAAACATTGTCATCTTACCAAAGAATTCAACAAATTTTATTGCTTACACCAGGACAGATGGCTTTCAAAAGACAAACTGGCTGTAAGCTACATGTATGCTACAGAAGACACCAGAATTCTTGTATGTTGGTCGATGTTTCCACACTTAATTATTTAGTCAGACACTTCCACTTGCACAGATTTCAAAGGTGTGTCCTTTAAAAAAAGAATATTTCACGAAACAAACCTTAAACCAACCTAGCACTGTTGTCACTTGAGTTTGCACTAAAGAAATAAATGCTTGCTCCTAATGCCCCTATCATCCTATAGTTACATTTATCAATTTATATTTTTTTAATTTGCACAGCATGAACTATATGGGAAACACCTTGCAGCTCCTAAGAGCACGTGCTGCACGAGGGGAGAACACGCTGCACTGAGCTGCATTCTGTGCTTCACAGCCTTCGGTCTTTAAACTGACACCACTGAACACCTGACTGAAATGGGACAGAAGAAGACGTCCTGGCTGCTCATCCACAGACTTCCAGGGACCTACAATGAAGCTCAGACACTCTCCTCATCCTGGGAGAGCCCTCCCATGAAGACAGAAATCATTCCTTCCATCTAGGGCATCCAACAGAGGGGAAAAATGAGGATGACAACAGAGGGATTAACGACCTATTACAGCTCCCAAATTCCCTGCTACAGATTCAGAGGTCAGCCAGCTGGTCCCAGAGGAGCATTTCCTAGCTGAAAACTGTACCACCAGACAGTGCCACCCACTCCCCGCTGCGGTCTTGGCAACTGCCTGCCCCAATGACCCAGTGAGGATTGTACAGAGGTACCTGCTGACTGCACACCAGGGCGCCCCCGGCACATAACCCACCTGGGGGAGTGGGGAAGGAAGAACAGGTCCAGTGGTGGCAAAGAAGTGTAACAGGGCAGGGATTTTTCCCTGCAAACTGAACTTATTCAATGTTCAAGCCTCAGCCATCAGAAACTGCAGGCCTGTGGAAATTGGTATTTTTAATGAGCCAAATGCTAAATATGATATAAGAATCCATGAGTAAACTCTAGGCTATCCTATAGCTTACACTGTCAGCACTGATAACTTCTTCATTTACACCTAACTCAAGAGCAAGTTGCATCAGCCACATCTTCCATTCCTTTTTGTGTTAAATAATTATCTTCAATAGTGCTTTTACAGTAGGCCTTCATTTTCCCACAG
The DNA here is from genome assembly GCA_014706295.1 of Lycocorax pyrrhopterus obiensis. NCBI lineage: Eukaryota > Metazoa > Chordata > Aves > Passeriformes > Paradisaeidae > Lycocorax > Lycocorax pyrrhopterus. The sequence continues at coordinate 41,868,862 of JACSVZ010000006.1, forward strand.
TCTCATTAACCAGGAGACTCGAAAACAATAGGTCTTCTTGCATGCAAAGACAGAGGATACAGCTGCTTCCATCTATAAATAAGATGTTGTTGTATCAGATGTGACTGCTATTGTTTCAGCAGCCCATCGGTTACATGAGAAGATCAGAAGTAAGGGTCAAGGTGTATTTTTTCCTTTCTTCACTATTTAAAAAAAAAAAAAAAGGACCAAAAAGGTGAACAGAAGAGAAATGCAATAGTTTATGAAAGTCACTTCTCATATTCTCCAGGTTCTTGACATAAGACAAACCTGAACTGTAATGATAGAAACCACTGAACAGTGGAACTAGCTTTGTATTTTAATAATAATTTATGAGATTACAGAGCTGTCATATACTGTACCTACAGTGATACTTTAAAAACACCTGTGGGAAAACATAAATCTGAGCTTTTATTATTATTTTTGTAGTTGGAAGGCCTATTTTTACATATTGACTTGTATTTTAGTCATACCTCAGATTTTCAAGGAGAACACAGAAGAAGCATAGTGTAAAAGCCTGTATTACCCATCAGCTCAGATGGCAGTTTAGGAATATTTTATTAGGAACACGAGTTTAGGATGGGTTCCACACATATTGCACTCCAATCCAATCTGCAGGTACCCAGTACTTTAAGCTCACTCCTGAGTGACAAAAAGAACAAGGGAGAGAAGAGTAGGGAAGCACAAGGAAATCCAAGTGCCTTCAGTACCAGATTGTGAAACAGCATCTCAAGGAGACAAGGACGGATCCCAGGGTCAGGAGTAGTAGTGGATTCACAAACAAAGAAGGGGAAAAAGGAGAAAGCCACTTCCTACCCTTATCAGATAATAAAACTTCACTGACCCATTGTCAAAGATTTCCTCTCTGATGTACCTTTTTCTTGTGATGACACCAATTACATTAAGCCGTCCCACCCCCTAATCCAAATTAGCACTATCACAAGTTAAACTACATTAGAAATACTTACATATTTCATCAGTACCTTTAGTTTATAAAAGTATAACTTTTTTCTTGAGAAAGTGTGTTAAGGTAACAGTACTGCATTGGCTACACAGTACACCCACCACTGGGATTTGGCTGCTCCATGTGTTACCCTGAAGCTATTGGTGACAGAAGGCAGTTCTGCTTTGGAAGACTAGCAACACTCCTTAAAAAACTTGTACACCTTGCCAAAATGTCTTCTAGCTCCCTCTTCCCAGCAGCTCCTACCAGCCAGGCTACTACAGAAGGGGTGCACCCCAAACATACAGAGAAACCTCAACCCTCAGACGAAAATGTTTCCATCTTTCATGATGCATCTAGAACACACAGTCAGCCAGGCAGGCAATTAAATTCCAAGCTGGCTCCAAATTCAGGGACACCTGAGCTGAAAAATACTGTACCTGTCCCACACAGCCTAAATTTAAGATATATATGATACATCTTTCCAGATGTATATAAGGAAGACAGATAAACAGATATTCCTGACAAGCCATATACAACCTTTGGTGGGTTTTCTGTACTAAGCTTCATATCACTGCAGCAAATTTGAAGTAAGTTTTCAGTCTTCTTCATGGATTTAAAAGGTCAGCATGCCCTCAGAAACATGGTGGGGGCAGCAAGAAAGAAAAAAATCAACTAAAAATGGGGGTAGAGAGAATTTTCAGAAGCACTTGAGGCAGAAACAAGCATTGCAGTCAGAATGAAAACTGTAAGCAATTCTGACTGAGTAGAAAGAACAACCCAACAGACTCAGAATGTGCTCATAATCATAATTTAGTGAATTCATTATAAATATAGGAACAACAGCTCTGAACACAATTCTGTTTTGCTTTTTAATCTCAAAAGTTTACATGCATTATGTTGGCAGAAACTTTCTCTTTTGTGCTTGCTAGCAGGAAACCCGTATTTTTACACCCAATAGTGCCAGAAGCTTCCAGCATCAATTAGTGACTCTGTGTTTAGCAGAAGAATGTGACTCCCATCAACAGTAACAAAGTGACACTAGGTATTCACCAAGTGCTTTACACTACTCTTCGGATAACTGACTTGCTTGTTTTTATTAAAGAAAAACATTAAAGGCGGCTGACAGCAAGTTGTGCTGCCTGCACACACACTCTTCCCTCCGACAGAAGTTCAGACAGAGGAACAAGTCTAGATTCAAAATTAAACTCTGCACCAATTCACACAACCACAGATTACTGATGATCTACTGCCCTTTTAGTCACAGCTAAAACCCTTTGAAAAATCCTTTTTGTGCTGAATCACACAATCTACAAACAACTGGAACCATCATAAAAAAAATCCCATTTGAAAAGAGGCTAAATCACTCCCTGCCTTCTAAGAGGGCATGCTATATGCACATCATACAACACAGAATTATTTAAGTTCTCAAATCATTTTTGAGAAAGGAGTATATTTTTCCAATTCTGCTTGAAAAAAAAACCATTATAGTATAAATTAAGGGATTTCAGTGACTTTAACAGCTTGCAGGTATATCGATAGTATACAGTAGCTATACAAGTTCATCAGCTAGACAGCTTGTAGCCAAACATTAACTTTTACAACAACGTGGTAAGAGTCTTTACACTGGAAAGTTATCTTAATTTAGTACTTATTTGCCACTTATTTTTTTCCTGAAAAAAAAGTATTCTTATTTTTGGAAAAAGCCCTAGACAAGGTTTCTAAAGTGCGTTCTTTAATGATGTCGTTTGCTTGTTTTCCCAACTGCTCATCACACACATTTCACCAATTAAAAAAATATGCTACAGTAAACAAAGAACACTACAAAGCTGATGGTCATCCACCATAAAACAACAAAGAGGTATTTTTCTGGTTTCAGATCAAGTTGACCGAAGTTGTATTAGACCAAAGGAAAAAAAAAATTATTGCTTTAGCATATGCTCAAAGCACAGCAATAGTATACTGGGTCTACTTTAAGTGAATACCAGAGAAGCTACTGCAGCACTAAATTTATAATCTGAATTAGGAACCATACACAACATGACTGAACTGAGTATCTAGAAGGTCTTTTGTAAGACTGCTCCCTGTAACAAGGCCATTCAACATTCTCATTAGAAAAATATATTTCAGGCTGTCCAAATGTATAGCTGCCAAGTGACTTCTGGACAGATTTTAATGTAGGTATTTCTTGTGTTCCAGTAAAAAGCAACTCCTCCTCAAGTTTGTGGGTTTTTTTTTTCCCTATTCCAACCAATATCAGCATAAAATAGGCAAAGCCTATACACAGAGGTTGCTTTGTTATGTATGAGCTGCGGGCAAAAGAAAGCAGCGCTGTAATAGCCACTTACAATAGAGAGCATAATTGGAGCAAGTCAGCTGCAGCACAAACACAAAGGCACGGGGGTAAAAGGAAGCACCTTCCTTACTGCACAAGGAAATATCACCTCCTTCCCAGCAAAACAAACTCTGCAGAAGAACAGCTACAGCAGCACAACCCACCCGAGCGCTTCCGCCACAGCAAAGACAGGATTATGAAAGATCATGAACTGTACTGTTCTCCCTGGTTTATTTCCCAAAGGTATCACAGTACCAGCAAATTAAAGGAGCTTTCCTTCCTCCTCTCCTCTGCACGGCTCCCAACCCCCAAGGACTTGCTACACAAACGTTTATATAGCCTTTTACATTTATATATTTTTATTGTTTCTGCTTTGGAAAAAGTCACATACTACTTCATTGTCTTACAAATAGCACCAACATTTAAGGTCAAATTTACTTTGTACTTGTATCTGAGATTTGAACGCTGAAATGGTGCAGAGAATATACAGATGATTACTAGCCCTATAACCTTTCACTGGATTTGTGGTCAATGAATAAGCATTTGCAATTTCTGTATTTTCTGTACAGTTAACAATAGCTGCACACTCAATAGTTATTGTCTCTTAGGCTGAAAATGAAAACTTGCTATTCCGGAATGAGAACAAAAAAATGCCTCTTTCTTTCCTTGTCTAGGAAAATACATTTTTCTTTTCTTTCCTTTTTTTTTTTTTTAGCAGAAAAATCTTCTAGCAGAACTATCTTCTGAATGGACTTTTGTAGACCTTCAAATTTAGATTTTCCCACTCATCTTCTGGAACACAGACTTGCAAGTGCAAAATGTTGGAATTTTAATTTAGTGTTATTTTGCAGGAGCACACTCAGAAATGGTTTGACAAAGGTGTTTAATATCCTCCATAAAAAGGAAATCTTGCTCAACTAATTCAAGGTTTTGCACTCAACCTAGAACCCTAAGAATTACAGATACATTACATCCATTTTATTAAATGAGATTAGGTTCATTATCTTCAATATGAAGTGCGTGAACATTCTTCAATTTCTTTAAGAATAACCACAATTTTAACAAGCAACTCTTATATTGTTCTTTTTACAATTACCAGATGAATTGGGAAAAAAAGTAAGTAATTTTACACAAAATTGAGTATTTGTGTGAACAAGTCTACACTTTTCTCCTTATCTGGCATCACCAATACTCAGCCTACAGCATTTGCTATATGGCAGTTTGCCTATATGTTCTAGATAACAATAGTTTTGAAAAAACACTGAAACAATCAATGCAGCCTTCTCAAAAATTTCATCTACTATCACTCAAGGCATACACAGATGCAATTTGATAATTTATTTATCCCTCAGAAGAAAGGAAGGAGTTCATTGCAGACCAAGAACAAAATGAGACACATGCCTTTCACATCCCTATTTTGGCAAAATCTCTTTCCTTTCACACAGCATGTGTTCACTCTATTTGCAGATGTTTCAGTGCTCAGACATTACCAATGCAGTTTCAGAACTCATTTTGTTATACCCATGTCTTAAAAGAGTGACGACAAATCTTGACAGGTGTTTTTGAAAAATATGCCTTTACTACCTTCCCACACTCCCCAGAACTCATCTCCTCTCTTTCTTTGCCTAAGCAGCTCCTCAACAGCAGCCACAGTTTGTCACCTGGATGTGACAGAAAGTAGTATCATCATAAATCAAACAGAGCTGAAAATTGCAAAGCAAACTAAACATCCAAAGCTTCTTCAAGCACCTTAGTAGAGATAAAGAAAGAATCACAGAATCCTAGAACGGCTTGCAGATGAAAGGGACCTTAACATCTAATTCCAACCCCTCTGCCAGGGACAGGGACCAGCTAGACCAGCTCCATCCAACCTGGCCTTGAATACTTCCAGGGATGGGGCATCCACTACTTCTCTGGCAACCTGTCTCAGAGCCTCAGCACCCTCACAGCATTTTTTCCTAATATCTAATCTAAACCTCCTCTCAGTTTGAAGTCATTCCCCCTTGTCTTGTCACTACATGCTCTCGTTACTCTCTCTCCATCTTTTTTTGTAGGCTCCCTTCAAGTACTGGAAGGCTGCAATTAAGTCACCCTGAAGCCTTCTCTTTTTCAAGCTGAACACTCTCAATTTTCTCAGTGCCCTTCCTCACAGAAGAGGTGCCCCATCCCTCTGATCAACTTGGTGGCTCATTCTGGACTGGCTCCAACAGTTGAATATCCTTCCTGTGCTGGCTACCCCGGAGCTGGCTGCAGCACTGCAGGTGGGGTCTCAGCAGAGCAGAGCAGAGGGGCAGAATCCTCTCCCTCCCCTGCTGCCCACGCTGCTTTGGATGCAGCCTTTTGGCTTTCTGGGCTGTGAGTGCCCATGGCTGGGTCATGTCCAGCCACTCACCCACCAGCATCCCCAAGTCCTTCTCAGCAGGGCTGCTCCTGATCTGTTCATCTCCAGCCTGTGTTGATATTGCGAGTTTCCCCAACCCAGGTGCAATATGTTGGTCCTGTTACACCTCACAATGCTCCCGTGGCCCCACTTCTTGAGCTTGTCCAGGTCCCTCTGGATGCCATCCCATCCCTCAGGTGTGTCAACTGCACCACTCAGCCTGATGTCCTCTGCACATTTGTTGAGGGTGCAACAGGGCTGTTCCAAAATGTGTAATGGGAGATTAGGTATCATCTTCTTTGTATCTTTACTAATAGCCATGAACGAAACACAACACTGGATGATATGAGAGGCAAAACAACGTCATCTAGAGACCAAAAAAAAAAAAAAAAGGATACAGAAGTATAAACTACCCCATGCAAAATACAAGCAAAAGACACAAAGGACAAAGGTTGATGTTCTAAATCTGAGGGGTTGATCAAGCCCAAGTTCACCCATGCTCGGGCTTCCAGTGGGTCTGTCAAGAGATGGGCACATACACACAGGGCACAGAGCACCTGCAGTAGCTCCACTGAAACATGGCTCATAAGAAAATTGTCTTGTCAACTACTATTATTTCCAAGAACATAGGGGTTTTGACCAAATGTAGAGGTCACAGGGAAAAATAAAAGTCATTACAACACATAGGCAACAATATACCCAAACCCACATTTTTAGTTACATTTGGTTATGGTTTTTTGTTGCTTTCTTAGATAGGATCCAGAAAGACAGATGGTTCTAACAAACACCACATAGAACATCACTACCACTGCAGTGCCATATAGAACACTTGTAAATATGGAGAACATAACAAGTTACAAAGAAACACAAAATCCAAATATTTAGTTAAAAGGGAATACAGCAAAGTAATACAGAAAGGTATTACTGTAATCTTTTCATTATTAAACTTTTTTCCAAATTATGCCTATGACAAATGAAAGCACTTAAAAAACCAGTCACACATGATGCAAAAGCATGTATGAACTAATAAAAAAAATACTCGCTTACTGTAACATGACAGTTTTGAGAGCCCATAATGTAGCCATGAGAGAAGTAAATACTATGATAACAGCAAAACTATTTGAGCCTTTCTACAAATTGCTCTCGAAATCCCATCTAGTAATTTCCTCCAGATTAATTCAGAACCAGGAGAGCTGCAGAAAAGAGTCTGTTCTGCAAAGGAGTATTCCCAAAACGCTGGCTATGGTAAAACACAGAAGAGGTCACAGGCAATTGCAGCTCTCCAGAAATAAAGTTAACTAGAATATACACAAGGCTATTAAAAGACAAAGCTGACCTAGTAACACAAGCACCACTGCAATGGGAATTTGGAAAGGAATACAAACAGTTTAGGAAATACTCTGCTGCGTAGCAGTCTGACACTGCAAAAGATGGATTCGGTCACCCAGTGGCCTCTTCTATTTCAGTCCTAAAACAGGGCTCAAGTGTATAATGTAGAAAAACAAACACTCTTCTCATTTTATTAATAAACCAGGTTATTAGTTGAGGCCCCCCACGTGATTTTTGATTCCTTAGATTTGGTACTTACACTGCAAATTCTATATACCAGCCATTATCATTTATACATGCACACCCACATAAACAATTCCTAACGGCTTGTAACTTAAACAGCAAAATCAAAATTCTGTATTTTTTCTTAATTTTGCTTTTAATAGGGGTTACATAAACCTTTCTGTCAAGGACAGAAACAAGGAGAAACCTCTAAAAGAATGAAATTACATAGAGTTAAATTTATTTTCTAGAAGCAGTAAATATATCTGCCTTCTCCTAATCTGCTGTCCCTGAGAAGTCAGTAACGTATCAGCCATCTGCCCTTTATGAGAAAACACCTGTAGGAGATGGTACAATGGCTTGCATCATTGGGCTACAACTACTTTAACTATTTATTACCTCAATAATTAGAACATTTAGCTTTTAAGATTATGGTTATTCTTGCCATAAAATGAAAAGGAACAAAGAGAGCATGTGACCAAGCACAAGCGTTTTAACAAGTCAAAGAGGAGTCAGCATAGCATATTCAACTATCTGTAGTATTGGAAAGACTTATTTAAAAGTTTTAAAAACAAAACAAAATAAAAAAGAGGAGGGGGAGGAAAAAAAAGAAAACTCACAAAAACCACCATGACTGAAATACTAGCAAGAGTTTTTTTTCATTCAAACTCAATGTCCCAGCTCACTTTAGAAGAGCAATTTGTCTGGGGAAGAGAGGGAAATTAAGTCATTCATTTCCTGCTATTAGTACTATTAGCAGGCAGAACGGTGCCCTGCCTTGCTCAGGGGAGTTTAATAGGTAAAGGTTTATAGTGCACACTTTACTGCTTGGAATAGTAACAGAGTTTAACAGATTAGGTAGGAAGTTTGTGTAACTCACCAAGGGTAATACTGCCTGCTGCTGAGTGGTATCACTCATTTCTCTCCAGTCCCTGCCCCATGTCTGTCCCAAGCTAAGCTGCTTGTTTTCTGCTTAAGAAACAGGGCATGCAGATGACCGAGTGACAGACACTCCGGATTACACTCAGGTGTCAATTTGACAATTATGAAGTTAATACTGCTAAGGAGAGAGGTATCCCCAGTTCCTCATTCTTTAGTACCAGCCCAGGCACAGTAATTGGTTTCAGGATTCTCAAACCAGTAAGTTGAGTTCCCTTGGATCTATCTTTGATACTCATCTCAGCTCTGGCACACATCCTTCTCTATTATCCTTCCTGCTTTTGGCACCATAATGAGGAGGAGGAAGGCAACATGATTAACCATAGACTGTTTTCTTCCATGAGCTGAACCAGAGAAATTGTAGTTCTTGCATACCTCTGAGACAGAGTCCTTTTTCAGCCTTCACCCACACCCTGAATGCCACGAGTTACAAACAGGTGAAGAACTCTTCTTGCCATTAAAGCTTTCGAAACACCTCACCATAATAAACATGCCTACCTGATGTTGTCAGCAAGAAGAGTTGCACAGACTGCAGCAACTACTGAATTAAAACAGTTGAAAGAGAAGCAAAAACGTCACTGCATGCAGTAGATCAATCAACACTGAGCCTAATGTCTGTAAGTGGGGCTTTTACACTTGCACTTAATAATTTCTATCACAAGATTCTTCTGATGAGAATATTTTAAGTTTAAAATGCCTTTTTTTTCCACTGGCCATCAGCAGCCAGTGTCAAGATTCACTCTGTGTGCCAAGCATATTATCCTCCTTCTGCAGCTCTGAACTGACACCAATTCTGTAAGACATTTAATATAAAAGTCCACTCACATTAGTGAAAGGAGTTCAAAAGTTGGAATAAAACGGGACAGAAAACCTTGACCAGAATTTTCAGAAAATAAATAAGGGCAAGCAACATTTCAGAGGGTATAATTTAAGTTTCATCTTCTGGAGACCAACAATTTTGGATTTCTCAGAAACCACATGCAGCGATAACTTATTGCTCAATTTGGGTGGTACAAACTATTGTTTCTCCCACTTTCCCTCCTCCTCCTACCAGCTCTGGGCTATTCAAAGTGACTTAGAAGAATTTAGAATGGTCGCAGTTGTGTTAAACTCGTGTTTCCCAGCTGAGCATCTTCAGTGTGCATTAAGCTATGCTAAAAAGATGAGAGAGGAACGGATCAGGAAAAGTATCTAAGCAGGCCTCCACTACCGAGAAAAAATTAAGCTGCCCACGTAACAACTTTCTGAACAAGGCACAGAAATATCAATTTGTTCATAAACTTGAGTAAAAATACTACCTAGAAAGTAGTATACCTAGAAACATTTGTTCAACGACAACTAAACCAAAACCAACCTATATATTTGTATCCTTTTTGATAAGCACCTAAGATCACAGAGAAGCAGGGTTGCCTTACAAGTAACTCCAGCACCATTCAGCATTCAATAAATCCGTAACAATCAACAAGACAGGAAAATCCTCAATCTTTTCTTTGAAGATGAAAGAATTACTTCCCCAATTTATCCTTTCATTTTTTTCCTATTGAATATATTTGCTCAATTAAGCTTTCAATTTGGTCTTCTTATTCATAAGAAATGAGTGAAGGGGAAAACCAATTACAGTTAGGAAAACAGCAACTTTATTTCCTCAGCTCTGTAGTTCTCATGCTCCACAGCAGTTATACAGTTTGAAAAACATTGCCAAAATGTTTGCTCTGTTGAGCTATAAATAGGTTCCTTTGAAAGAAGGAAGGAAAGATGGATCTGTAAATTCAAAGTTCAGTGCCTACAAATGAGACTAGGCACACAATTATAAGCTTAGAAAAGCTAGTATAGATAAACTGATATTTAAAATACTAAGCTGCTAATAAAAGCCTGGTTTTGTTGTAAGCACTGAGTCTATAGATCCAAAGTGAGAAATGTAGAAGGAATATAATTCAGAGTCAGTCACTAAGTCCAGACACCAGCTGATCCTGACAAATATAGAGATATTACTAGTTTGAGTTTTTTTTTTTTAAACTAGAGAACCAAAAAACAAAACCAAAGCCTGACAGAGCTATCCATATCTGCCAGTGAGGCTCAAAAACAGCTGTTGGATCTGCAGAAGAAGTTTGTTTCTGAAATACATTCCTTTACCATCCTCCCAGTGGCACCCAAACAGGATTTCCTGTACTAAACTCATTTTTCAGCATTAAATAGCATGCACAGTGAACCCAGCTTCGAAAATATTGACATCAAGAGCGTAGTGCTTATCCTTTGCATAGCTACTGAGTGATGAGTCCCACTACCCAGAATTAGTACTTCTAAAAGAAACATATTACCCCTCTTTTTGCCCAGGTTTCACTATGATCAGAAAAATCCCAAGTATTTTGTTGAATTCATTTAAAAATATCGATTCCTACTACAGGCAAAAGCTCAAAGATGTGCAGGCAGGAAGAAACCTGCACTGTTGCACCAGCTGCTGCTTTAGAGGTAAGGACAAAATCCACTTAGGGAACTGAATGAGATCATACTTGAACATATTGATTCGATGTTGGAATAATTTCTGTACACCATCGTTTTCTGCTGTGTAAAAGTTGCCATTTGCTATAGCAAACAAAAGACTACCATTGCTTATAAGAAAAGCATCGCTTAAGCTGATTTGGGAAGTGACACCTCTCTCATTACCAAACTATTACCATTTATCATCTATAACCTTCCTTGCTGCAGTCAAAGACGAATCCTATGCATTTGCACTTCATAAATATAGCAACAGTTGCACCCAGGAGCTGTTCCCACACAGCAGCTGTGCTGTAAAACTGAATCAGAGAAATTAAGCGCCAAAAAGATTGCCCACAGCATCAGCTGGCACATCCTCCACAAGCACATGCACACCGGCTGCCTCTACAGCACAGCCCTGGCCACCTCGTGCCACCAAGCAGCTGGTGGGTGAGTCACCTGCTTCATCATGTCCTCTGCACAAACTCTCCCTGTGCACTATCTCGTTAGAAACATGGCCTCCAAACATTCTGATTCCACTCGTCTTCCCTCACCTTCTTCAGTAATTCTATAAGCGCTGCTTTTTCCACCACTCCCCTCTCTAGGGTTTTCCAAATTCCGGGCCAGAAAACTCACAAGTCGTCATAACCACCTTTCTCTTCTTTCCTTCCTGCTGTTGTATTATGCAAACACAACAGCTAAGCATCCACTAAAGTCAATCCTCGCTCTGTCTACCTCCTCTAATTTCAAACACAGAATGAGGAGGGTTAGGGACACGTTACCAGGACCACCGGCCAAGTTACAACAAGCATTAGAAGTTACAGAGTGAAAGCGGGTAAAGGGTTATGACAAGAAGGTGAGAAGCCAAATAGTTCTAAGAGAGCCTAAGTGAGTAGGAACTAGACAAGCCCTTGAAGGCTGCCTTCAGGAAGGGTTACAGACCAGCAGAACTATCTTTGGCAGCAACTCGTTCAAGTGAGACAGGAATCAGTGGTCATTTTTGGTTTACTCCATAGAAATTCATTTTCCTTCATCCACGCTGTTCCAACAGCCCTGCCAGAAACTCGCATAATGTAAATGATACGTTTGATACACTGAAATGTATTGTTAGAAGTGTTCGTTTCACCTTCCTTCCACACGCCAACTATTTTCCAACACTCTGAGATTCCAGGACGACCCTAATACCTCATCACAAACCTGTGCCCATCCTGATGCTACAGCCAGCTTTCCAGTTTCAGGTTTATGGCTTTTGCCACCCCAGTTTTTCCCAGTCATGATGCATATTTGGTAATCAGTTCTTGACAATGACATTATTTGGACTGTATATTCTTTGGAAAAAAGCAAAGTTTTGTTGTTTGAAAAAATTACACGATTTGAGCCAAGATGAAGCCATAAGACTGAACATAAACATACCGTAAAGCAAGTTAGAGCTTCTAGAATACCCACATTCCTGTATGCTGCACTTTGAGCACATTGAAGTCCTCAGCTGTTGGGTTTCTGCCCCACACAGGACAAGCATGCATCATTTTCATTTGTTTTCAGACAGAAAACACTGTAAGAAAATGCCTTCCATTAATTATTCTCCATTTGGTATTTAGATTGTATAGCATTCTGAGGCTTAAAGAACTAAACTGAAAGAACAGAATAAAAGAACCCATTCTTCTTGAAAGACAGGTCTTTACTACTAAAAAACTGAAGAGTTCCCATCTGGAAACATCTCTCTTCCTGTTTGGTGAACCCCCCCCCCCCCCCCCCCCAAATCTTAAAAAAAAAAATCAGTTTTGTCTTCTTGAAGTAGATATCCATTGGATATTTTTAATATGATCAACAGGATGCATTTTTGTTTGGAACTGCATAAAAATATGGGGATGTAGTCACTATTTTTAGACATGCCAGCAACATGGAAATATTTTCATGACAACAAAAGCCAAGAAGTTAAGATATCTGACTAATGACCTTTAATGAACTCTTAAGTTCCCTTGAACAGCATGCATTACATACATATTTTGTTTGGGGTATAGTATCTCACTTTCTCTGTGCAAATCAAGTATTTATTTTTACAACATTTTGTATAAAACAAGGCCATGAAATCAAGCTACAGACTTGACACCTTACTATAAACCCTTGCAGGTCATTGCCCACAATATCCACAATGGACTACGGAAGCAGAGGGAAAACACACTCCTTAAAGGACAGGTGTTGGGAGAAGAGGATCTCAGAGGTTAAGGTGATAGATAGCAGATGCCAACAAATGCATATAAAATTTATACAGTCAAGAACCACTACTTTACTTTTGGAAAGCATCTCAGCAAGGTATATAGTTCCCATCCAAGTTCAAGCATTACGACACCTCAACTAAAATAACAGAACTGCGAGCTAAATGAATTCACAAGGTCAGGACCAAAGAGGGCTATCTTTTTATGCCTCATTTAAATATCCAACAAAAACTGTACACACATCCTTTTTCCCAACAATACTGCGTTTAATACAGTGGCATAATCACACCACACAGCTCAAGAAGCCTTACTACAAGTACTTAGAAAAAATCCTTGTCTATTTTTTCAAATTAATTAGCCAGTAAAGGTTTTAAGTCAACCTGAACCTGGTATACAGAGAAACTGCAAGGGAGTTTATGCACTTCAATGTATTTTAAATATTTCTAGACATATATAAGGAGTATCAAGGTTGTACACATTAAAAATGAACTTGTAGGATGCAGCACAGCCTTTCCAGTGGAGAAAGACACCGGCATTGCAAGAGCTCTGTTAACCAGGGTGGTTCTGCTTAGAAAGTCCTGCGCCTGGGAAAACGACCAAAGTAAGAAACACATACAAGAACATATTTCAGTGCTATAAAAATTTCAGCTAAGGCTCCTAAACTGTCAAATATAGGGAAGGTGCCATAAAAAAGGCCTTTTGCATCAGGTCAGTATCAACAAGGACAGAGAAAAGTCTTTCACTTTTGCAAGTAAAGAGTACTTTGTCTGCCATTGAGACTTGTTAACTTGTTATTTAATTACACTCTAATATTAAACTTTTACTAATTTTTCTCCCACAGTATTACTCTCTAGCAATGGTGCTATGGAAGTATCAATGGAAGTATCACCGAGAAATCCATCTCAAAGAGATTGCTAGGATTGATAACCTTGCTATTACTAAGCAGTACCATAAAGATATTATAGCGAGTTAATAAGCCTAGAGCACAAGAATACATTTGCATACTTATTTTACAATGTTTACTTCCTTTCTATTCGCTACACAAGTGAGCTGGCATTACTTCTTTCAATTAAATCCTGTATTTTAAATAACAGCATAAAATTGCATATATTCCACCTAACACAAATCAGGCCTCTCCCGAAGCCACAAAGACCGCTTTTCTTCTGTCATTCACTTGTCCAATATGCAAAGCATAGCTGTCAATCAGTTACCATCCCTGACAGCATAATTGCTGAAGAGAACATGAAAAACATGAGGAGGGTTGGGACCAAAAGAGATACCAGCAACATTCCTCCTTGCATGCTTCAGTACTAACTTAGGATTCTTTTTCATTAAGATTCCTTTCCAGTCACCATTAGAGCGAAACAAGGAATCCATAGAGGAAGGTTGAGAAGGCCTTAAAAGCCAGCACAGCCAAGTAAGTTTGGGTTGTACCACTCTTACTCCTTTCAAAAGCAAACTGTGGCATCCTTCACCAAGAGCTGCCTCATCTTTCAGGAGCTGGTCTGTCTGTACCACCAGCTCCAAGATTCCGCTTTTTAACTTCTTACCTAGTCCACACTCCCCTCTCTCAGCCTGAACACATGGACAAGTTTTCCTCTGGGAACGCCTAACATCTCACTGAATGAATGGCGTCTTTCTTCTCATTTTGCGGCTGCCAATTTAGTATTCTATAAGCAAAATTTGTTTGAAAAATTTTCAGGTGTCTGTCTCGTGTGAAATAATAGCACCCCTAGCAGCACTCGAGCAAATATTTAAGTTCATGGAAGTTATTTAACAGCTACACAGCACAGAGGAGCAGGAATTTTTCTGGAGTCATGATCTGCACTGGAAGATGCAGAGATTTCTGTAAATCATGACGTGACAGAAGGGACATTTTTGACTACTGGGAGGCAGCCATTTCTTACAGGACACACAAGTACCTTTTCAGTCTATGTAGACTGAAAGTCCAGCTTTTACCAATGCAAGCATAAATAAGAAATATTGGTGCATACTAAGCCATTTATTAAGTTTTTTTAATAACTCAAACCCCTGTTCCAAATCCCGAATCCAAAAATTTGAAGAGGGAAATAAAAATGGAGACTGTCTATAGCCATAGCCAGCTCCAGGCTTTGCAACTATTTTAGTATCTGCAATCTAGGAAAACATTCAACATGTTAAAAAAAATTATTTTGAAAATTTTATCAGTATCATTGACTCGCACTTGACTAATTCTCGGCCTTGAAAATATCAGCCATTTATTATTTACTTTAAAAATTTTATATTATCTAAAGAATTCCTGGTCTTCTTACAGAAGGTTATTTATATTCCACTTCCTGAAATGGAAATTCAAAGTTTCCTGAGATAAAAATGTGACTCACTGCGGGGGTTTTGCAAGACACATCCCTTTAAATCTGAGCAAGTCAGGCGGTCTGGGTAGCTTATATAAATCTGAACAAAAACATTTTCTTCAGGTTCCACCAACGTGCCCGTTTCTAGAGTTCTATTTTCAATCCAGAACAACTTATGCTTTGAGAGCGACAGCACACAAGTAAAGGATGTTGTCTGAGTAATTTTAAGTGTTGCAAAATTTATAACTCAGAAGTACTATAGAGTTACCTTCTAGATATAAGGAAGATTTTTTTTTTTATGATGAGGCCACGGAACAACTGGCACAGGTTGTCCAGAGGAATGGTAGATGCCCCTTCCCTGGAAACATTCCAAGTCAGGTTGGCCAACCTGACCTAGTTGAAGATGGCCTTGCTCTTTGCCCGGCGGGACTAGATGACCTTTAAAGGTCCCCTCCAACCCAAACCATTCCATGATTTTTTGGGCTTAAAAAAAAAAAAAAAAAAGAAAAAAAAATATTTCAGATGGCAACAGAGGGAAAGTGGACTTGTAACACCTGAAAGAAGCACTAGAAGGAATTTTGGTTCATGTCCTCCCTTTCTCTTCTGTGGAAACACAGAAAGAATATATGAAATCTTTGCAGCTTTCTTTAAAAGACAATAAATTAATTCTGATGGCCTCAGTTGCATTTTCAGAAAAACTTTTTGCTAGTATATGTGCAATTAATGAAATTTATAAAAGTGAAACATCTCACAAGCAAACTCCACTAGTTCAGACAACTTAAGAAGCTGCTGTATGACTAAATAAAGTATATTTCTCTGCTTAGCAGAGGGAAGGAATTTCCCCTCCCAGCGCCCTAAAGGCTTTTGATGCATTTTTTTCCTTTTCACAGGAGAAATGATTAATAGCTATGGCTTAAATCCAATGTACAGTTTTGGCAGCTGCTGATGGACTGCTCCATCTACTTGCTGCTCCCTCTTTGCTACGCTCAACACGTGCTGTTAAATGCATGCTGTCAAAAGTGCTAAAGTGATTCACTTTTAAATGTGGTAAATCTAGATTGTGACTACTTGAAGAAGTTGCTTCTTAACTGCAGGTGTAGTAAACAAACAAACATTTTTCCTGTCAAAAATGGCATGTCAGCTTTCAAAGTATATAAAAAGTACCATCAGGTTAAAAAAGCTGTAACTTTTTCCACTGTCTACAGAGCAAGCTGCAATTAAACAAATTGCAAACCTTCCTAAGGGCAACAACACAGTTGTGAAAAACAAGCTCTTACGACTACTGGAAGTCTAATTTTGCCTCCATAGTTTACACAGGTAGCATTGTCTCTAAAATTACTGTTTAGCCATGATGGAAAAAGATGTGCTTTCAGATTACCAAAATAAAACTTCTCTCTCAAGTACAGCCTGGAACCAAGAATTAAGAAAAACTTTACTTAGGAGATTTATAGTTTTAAGAACATTATGCCATGATTTTTGTCTCATTCCCTTGCATGCAATATAGCCTTTGAGAGAACAAGAGCCTCCCAAACACAAATACAGATGCTACTCCTAACACTTCAAGATCATTTAAAGTTAAATAAATGCTTGGCTCTGTCAAGATACCAAGGAGTAAGTATATTTCATTTCCAATAGCAACCAAAGGTTGAGTCTTTGTCAGGTTTTAGAATATGTTCCTATACAGAAAGAAGAGAGCCTATAAGCTTTACTCTAAAAAAACAAATTGGACATAATGGGCATTTTGAAGTGTTATTAATTGTCTTCATACTTTCAAGTTTTATTTTATGTATTAATTTTCAATGTTGCTCCTGTTTTGAAGCAGTGCTAGCATTGTAACCAATGCCAGCACCAGTAATTTCCTTCTGTTTTCTTTTGGTTTGCCTGGTTTTAAGTAAAGAATTAAAAATCTAATTATTCCATGTAAGGACATTTCATTGAAATTGGAAGCTCTTGCTTGTTTTAATTGACATTAGCAGGGTTAATTTCAATTTCAAATTGGCATAACCAGGTTTTAAGCAACAAAAAATTTTAAGTATTTAAATACTTTAAGCCTGTATTTACAGGTACTATATTGTCAAGGAAAAAGGGACTAAAATGTTAGCTAGCTCCCCATTTTCTCTCTGCAAGCACTGTTTGGTAGGCAAGCATAAACATATAGAAAGGTTGCTTTTCTTATTAATTCACTAAAAGTATGTCTGGTCTCCCCATGGGAAAATTCTATCCTCCTCCTCAAACCATACAATCATGGATCTATGGATTCCTCTCTCTTCCCTTACAACAGCAGCACTTCTTTTTGAAAGACAAGCCAGACTAGTAAAATCAGAAATAATACTACAGAAGACCCACTCAACCCATGCTCCTGCTCATCCTCCTGAAATACAGTCATTATTCCAAGCTTTACTTTTAAGTCAGCCTGCCTAATGGTTTCATACAGCAATATTTACCACCTCAGCACCCTTCTCTCACCCTTTCTGCTCTCCAAACAGGGTTTGTAGTGAGTTGCACCATGTTTTTGTAATCTATCGGAAAAAGTATAGGACTGTTTCAGTTTCCCATATGAATAGCAGCATAGTGAGGTGAGACACACCTATTGACACCAGAGATCCAAAAATTAGCTTAATTAGCTAACAGTCATTTAATTAGTCATTAATTAACTTAACAGTCACTTAATTCATTGGTGAAGTAATACTTGTACAGAAAGAGAGCAAGGAGACTACAAACACTTCACTACATTTTATTAAAATGAAAGCTGTTATTATCACACCTACACTCTCTCTCTCCAGGCAGGTCTATAAAAACAACAGCCTACAAAGCAGTCGAACCTAATTGACACAAGTGGAGACATTTGCAAAAGCTGCTTTGCCAGTACGGTTAAAGTCTCTTCTCAGAACAAAATGAGTATTTGGTGATATGACATGATCAGAAGAATTTTTGCTTGCGTGAAAACTGATCAGAGTGTAAGTTAGACTGGTACCATTGTACAGGAGAGCATCACTGACACTCCTCTTCCTTCTGAGCATCTCAGTCCAGACATGAGAAACTCCCCCAACCTACAGTACTGCATGCAATTTATGTATGACATTAGAGCCTATTAAATCAGTGCATGAACAGCTTTGCCAATACAGTTAATTTAAATCATGGAGATGATCAAATCCAATTACAGTTAAAGTACATTTCTACCTGAATCTGAATGAAAACAATAAATAGTGGAGAGGAAAAGAGAAAAAGTAGAAATAAGCTAAAAACCTGGTCATACTGAAAAAGCTCTTCACACAATTTTTTGCAATAAAAGATATTCACATACTTCCTTCTGTAAATGAAAATTAATGAGGTTACCTTAAAACCTATCTCAGTTGTATTTAAGCAAAAACATGGGATGAATCGCTATAAACTGAAGTCTACTTCTTTCTCCTTATATAACCTCCCTCTGAAAGTTAGTTTCTTCTGCCACTACAGTAAATGGAACAATATGTCTTTCTAAAGAACCACAGATCAAGTGCCAAGTGCTGGAGGGGACAGTTAACAGAGGCAGAAAAAGAAGCTACCTGGAAACATGCACCACTTACTCTGACCTCTATCCTCTTCTATTTCATTCCTTTTCCTGTACTACTCATCTGGGGCTTAGCCTTTAAAAACCACCAACCTCTTAAAAACACATTGTTCTGGTAAAGTGGTTAATATTCGTCTACTGCATGTGAAAATGTCACATACAGTAGTACCTACTCTGTTGGCTGTTAGGCTGCTTCTGGCAAACATCACTGCACTTCATTACTTAACAACTTCCTCAGCATTCAGAAACTGTCTGGACTAGTGGACTGAAGGTTATTAACATTTTAAACTGCCTGCAGCTAATATTTCCAAGTTGTCCAAGACAGTAATTATTGCCCACATTATTGTTAAATATTAGCACCTGGTCATATGATATAATCCAACATACATTTTCAAGCTGGACTTTACATTTATTTTGCATACAAACACTTTTTCCCCTTAAATAAGCTACACTAAACTCCTCTTAAGAGAAACAGGACAAAAAATTGATACCAAATTACCTTTCTTGGGTTTGGACAATGGAGGATATTCCCTTAGGAAGAAAAGGTCACATTAACATGGAAAAACACTAATTGTATACAGAATGCATTCTACAGTTAGAGGATGCTCTCTTCATTCTGAAGAGGGGAAAAAGAATTACAGATGGGTATTTCAATAAAAGCCTTCCGCAGACAGCAGCACAGTGATGCTGAGGTTGATGCACAGCACCTCATCTAGGCACAAGAAGAACATCCACTTCCATTAGTAACACCCATGTCTATATGCACACCTCAACTCCACCAGCATTAACTATGATAAAACACTCTCCCCCCTCTAGTTAGCAAAAAGGGTCAGAGTTACCTGAAACTGTAGCAGGTTCCCTAACAAAAGTCTGCTCAAGTCTCCCAGATTGCAAAGATAGTTTCATTAATAATCATTTTTTGTCACTATCAAGATTGACTGGTGAAAGTTTTTATCTCATCTTCACAATTTTGTTTATTTTTCTAGACTAACCATGGAGAACTAAATACCCACATAAACATAGGTTGTAACTGAATTAGCTACCCAAGACTGTGATTCTGACACCTTCACCTACGAGGTCAAACTGCTGGACCTGGAAGATACACAAAAATAATTTTCTCCTAAGTGTGTTTCTCCTGAAAGTAAGTGCACATGGGTGGCAGACAGACAGGGTTAGATAAAGCTATTGTGGTACTTTAAAATTAATTTTTAAATGACTCAGCTAATTTAAATGGCTATAAGGTCCCTCTAAACTGCACCCTACCACCAAAGCGCCTTAAGATCTGCCTTCTGAAACAGGCAACATCTTTCAGTCGTCCACAGGGTAGCAATTACAGACAAGTCATACTGCAGAAACACCATAAAAGTTTGGTGGTTTTTTTTCTCTACATTGCTATCACTGGAAGTACTGTGACTTCCAGTGATGCTCAAAGGAGCTGGACACAAAAATCCACACCAGAGCTTATTTATAAGAAGTCAAATCATCTGGAAAAGAGAGCACTCAAGTCCTTGGCTTGATGTCCCAGCTCTAATGGCAGTAGACAGCAAAGCAGTCTGGCATTAAAATATTTGTTTACACATACAAAAATATATCTTTACCTTCCACTCTAAGTTTACATTGACTATGAAAGCATTTCTTATTATCCGAATCCACAATTTCTCCCACCTCTACTTTGTCAAACAAGCAGCAGTTCACAGAAAATCCAAGAGATGAAGATTTATTTCTCAAAACTATTTGGAAAGCCAACTAAATACCTCCATCAATAAAACTAAATACCTATGTTTTTAAAGCTGGAATATGGCATTTGAATAATTTACTTGCCAGCTGATTTTCCAGATTACATCTTTAACAGACATGGGGAAAGACTGACAAACTGCTACCCACAATTCCAAATATGAAATGCTGATTTGGAAAGTACATCCTCATTCTTACAGTCATTTATGGTATTTTACAGTCCTCCTACGCAAAGTGGAGAAGTTTTGTTTCCTTTCTTAAAGACATACTTTATTTGTTCAAACTGAGCATGATTATGAAATGTTAGATCTGTATTAATAGTTACTATAACTCACACTAACTGAAGACAGCATCGTGAGAACAGAATAACAAGAAACCCTCCACAACTGAACATACAGAGCATATTCCTGCTGTTTCAAACATTCCATGCTGCCAAGCAATACCATTTCAGTGTAGCTGTGTTAGTTCCAGTTGCCCTAAAACATTTATTCATAATGCAAAATAAAACAAAACCAAAGAAACCGCACACACCCCACAGGACAGAAAGGTCATTTTCTTGATTTTATCCAAGTACAAACAGATGTTTGAATAGAGCATTTTTTTAATATACACACAATCAGAAACCATTTCTAAAGTATGTCATTTCAGTGTCGTGTTGTTGTAACTGGGAACTTTAGTTTCAATAAAAAGCAAATGTAAGCTACAAACTATTGATTAAATAGCAAACTCATAAGTAACAAGCAAACAAAAAAATAATCCTAGGGTGTTTTTTTTTTAATTTCAGCATACTAAGAGATGTCAGGGCAATTGCTAACCCACCCTTCAGACTTTGACACTATATGGGATTTATAAAAAGGGTGGTTTTTCAGGCTGAAGAAGGAATCTGTCCATAAGCAGCAAGTACGCTTTAGTGCTTATGACAAACTGAATTCCTTTTACCCCTTAAAGCATTTTTCTTGCATTGTTCTTTACCAAAGTGAATAATTTTGCAATTTTAGAAAGCTGAGTCTTAGCAGCACAAACCAATCAGAAATAAAGTTCCACACACAGAAAGCCTGCAACTGTGAAGAGAATAAGAAGAGCAGAGAGAATAAAACAGTAGAATAAGAAGAGTAACCAAAGGGAAAAAAAATTAAAATTACAGCTGATAACAACTGGAAGAGTCTCAGCTGGAGAAAGGAAAAAGCCTTCTGCTCATCAAAGAAACAAAATTAGGTGATGGTAGTATAATATGCAAGCTGAAATACACAGAAGATGACCCACTATGTGAAGGATGGTGTATTAACTAGTGCAACATTTTTACTGTATCTGGCTTCTTATCAGGTCACTATCTCGCACCTACCTGGAAGGTTCTCACTACCTTTCTTTATCCATTTCAGATCAAAGACAATTTTCTGGTTAGCAGGTGGTCTCACACATCATCTATTTACACATACAAACCTCTTTTGTGGTTTTTGTTCTTTTCCCTTTTTTGTTTGTTGGTTGGTTGGTTAGTTTTAATTACAGGAAAAACCTTTAGCAAGATCTTCACAGAAGATCTCCTCCTCCTCAGAAGATTAATTAAAATGGCAAATTAATCCCCCAGGAATAGTTTCCTTTTAATTTTATCAAAGTAAAGAATTTATAAGTGAATTAAGTTGGAATCTATTTGAAAAGCTACTGCATGTGAGTGTTTGTCCCTGAACAGCAGGCTCCTAACTAAAATTTTCTAAATGACTCATGATTGCAGCATCTCCAAGTTTGTAAGTGCACTCTGAGCAGGTTATCCTTCCAGAGCAGCTGCAATGCAGGCATTGCGGAGCCATGCTATCCTTAGAGCTGGAATTTGCTGAAATGACTCAACGCCAAGGAGCTGCTGCTGAACACTGTGGTGCTGCCTGCAGACCACCACATTTGATGGGCTGTCACTGGAGGCAGTCATTGATCATCTACAGACACTACTTTGTCATTTTTCACTCCTTACAGACACTATTTTGTCACTTTTTTCTGAAAAAAAACCCAAAAAAAACCAATCCACACATCCATCTTGAAAGACAAATGTCCATTCTGATGTTTCAGACAGCAGACACTAAACTGAGAAACTGAGTAGCAGATGCAAAAAGGATCATCTCCAGCACACAAGACATAGCCTCTTGCCTTACTTTAAAGCTACCAAATCCACTCATTAAATGGAATACAAAATCATTCATTTTAACATGCAACTAAGTTCCAGTGGTTTCAAGGCTAACTTTCAACAGACAGCAAAGCACCTGAAAAGATGCTTACCATCCCTCAACAATTTACAGCTGGAAGACAAGACAGAAGGTAGGCAGATGTTAAGGAGGTTTTTTGTCATAACTGTAGGTCCCTGTTATTTTAAACTGTTAGCATTAGGAATACAAGAAAAACATGAAAGCAGCCTAATTATTATGGTGACTACTTGAAAGCAAAAGAAAAGTTGCAAAAACAAAAAGTTGCTCTCTGTCTGCAGAGTCCATGGAATATTTTGAACAAGAAAAAAGGAACAGGTCCACTAGTTCATAAAACCTCTGAGCACTAGGACTCATACGACTCTTGGGGGTTTTATCCTGTCTGCTAGTTAAACACAGAATTAAAAACTGATATCCCAATTATCGCGGCACCAGAAAGGTTAAAAACAGGATCAATACAGAAAAATATTTTGTTTGTGATTGTTTCTTAAGAAATGCCACACTACTTTTTAGAATAAATTTAGAGCATTCTGTTCAGTACTTTGAATGCCAACAGCTAAGAAAACTTCCAGACATACAGAGCTGGTTTCATAAGCCTCTTTCAACTGGCACTGCACACTGAGGATGAGTGACAATAAAACCCACCATTTTTTTTCCTGAAACTTGCTAAAGACAACACATTGCAAAGTCTCCTAAAACCAAATGCAAAGTACTAAACACTAATCAGGTCCATTATAAAAAGTTATGCCAAAACCAGATACACAAATATGAAGGTAAACAAAATGTTCAACTACTGCTGACAGTCCTAATTCTAAACATAGTTTACTGCATATGGAAGTACGAAACAACATAAAGTCAAATGACAAAACAGTCATTGTAGACTATATAACATTGTCAAACCCATATTCCAAAAAGGAGGAGTTACTTGCCATCAGAGGTTTCAATAAGTAACATAGGTTTAAATACATTTTAAAAAGTGGAACACATCACAAGAAGACCTGGGTGCATGACCCTTGTTTAGTTAAAGACTTGAATCACGCCTTCAAATACAACTTCATTTTAAATTTCTTATAGCACTAGTTACTCCTCAGATGTACTTTACAGTGCATGCTTGCTAAGTGGTCATACCACAAGCATACAAGTTCAGTTGTACTGCTGCATAAACAATAGTGAGAACTTGAATCACTAAACAGGGCTGTTTGTGAGAAATCAATCCAAGACCTTGCACTGAACCCTGACTATGAAAAAAACAGTTATTTAGTAAAAAGCCTTCATTGCACTCCCACATCTTCACTGCCCTCAGGATTCCTGTACTCCCTCACAGGACAGTTTAAGTGGTTAAGCCTTTTGTTTGTAAAATGGGGAGAACCTCTCCCATACACCAGAACTCACAAAAAAAGTCTGTGTTTAATGATCATTCGCTTGTTATTTTCATGACCTCCAAGGTGGGAGAGACCTTCCATATTTAAGATCCTCCATGACCTTACATGGTCAGTAGAAGCATGGAAGGGATGAGCATCTCCCCCAAGTATAAATGTATCCCTATGCAAAACAAAGTCATTAAGGTCATCTGAAAATCTACACAGGAAATAAGTCCTACCAAATAGGACACAGCCTATGTTGTTCTGCCTCCACATCCCATTCCACATGTAGCTTCTACTAAAATGAGAAATAATTGAAACTGAAGTGGTTACTGTCTTTTGCAGTTTAATCAGTCACATAACTGTTGTGGACACCAAGAGATGATTTTTAAAAGTTTCATTTTTGGAGGTGAACCAGTATATGCCAGCATCACAGCATGATACTGCAGAGCTGAGGATCTGTGTTTCATTGTGGAAAAATACTTTCTGTACAGTTCCTTTTGGGAAGGAGAGGGGAGAGGACATGCCAGAAAACCACAACAAGTAGCATTTTTGGAGGAAGGCACTTCCTGACCTTAGCTTTCAGATAAATCCCAAACTGAAGACATCTATAAATAGAAGAAACAGGAAAAGAAATCAAGTAAGATATCAAATGTCACTTGTTCAAAGCAGAACTTTCCTTTCTCCTTAAAAGAAACTGTGACACGGTTTTCCTAAAGCAATACACAGTGTGCAGGTAGCCATGTCTTACCAGCCTAGAGACTGGCCCAGCTATTTCTTCATTATCTCCTGGCTCATTTTACAACCAATTTAGAAATATTCTTCACTAGTGTTCATAAGTAACATTCAAACCTTTCAACACACTCAGGCAACTTACCACAGACTCTCAAAACCATTTTGTCACATTAAGTTTAACACATTATGATATGGCTGCAAAACTTAATAAGCATGTCTTCTACTATTCTATATGTTTTGCAGAGCTGGCAAGTTTTAGATTATTTCCTTTTGAAACTAAGATTACCCTGGAACAACCACAGTAGGTAAAGTTATCTTGAGAATGGCATTTCAGCAGCTCTCCAATAGCAGAGGGGACAGGCCAATATTTGGCTGACAAATTGTGATAAGTGTGCTCTAAAAATAAACAGCAACTTATGAGGCACCAAACACCTCAAAGCTGTGGCCATGGGGTTTTTTTTAATATAAAATGGAAACCTCACACAATAAAAAGGTGCCTTGTGAAGTTACTCACGGTTAACAGAAGTAATGCTTCACCTAAAAGCTATTTATGAAGGCCGGGGTAACCATTAGAGCACCTGTTTCAGACAGACCTCCTTTGTTCAAAAGAAATGTAAGGTAACTCGCCTGCTGGAACGTGGGCCAATGTCAACAGCAAATCCAACTGGATTTATGTAGGTTGTGTCACCATAAACTGTGTTACTTTCGTCATGGCTAAATGTTCGTTTACTATCAGGCCAAGATGGATTGTAAGAAAGTGCCATTATTTTCTCTTCACTTTTAAATTCACATAAAATATTCATTCACTTAAGAACATTAGACCTTAAACAGCAATGTTTGCTTATCAATCTGGTCAAGGTAGGAATCTGACATATGACAATTCCAATAATGATGGACTCAAAGTATTTGTACACTTTGTTTCAGAAGTGAAAAATAACTTGTATAAGGCACACTGTATAGCAATTTATAAATAAAGGGGAGTTTCTTTCCCACTCAGAAATAAATAAATGCAAAATAAATTATTAGCCAAATCACCCTGCTCTAAGTGCTCACCTAGTAAGAAAAATACCCGAAGTGATGACGAAGGCACAAAATTGAAAAAGCACTTCAGTAGGGGTTTGGAAAGGGAGAAACTACAGGACATCAAATTAATAAAACAGAGGTTAAACCACAGCACAAGGCTAGATACAAAGAATGAGTACGAGAAGAGAGAAGGACTCATAACTTGCCTGTGCACTCAGAAACATACTTCAAAAATAAGTAACCTACCCCAAAACTCAATTTTCTTTGCTTTGGCTTCTTAGAACCGTTTTACAAAGCTAACAGAGCATTTCTACACTGTTGTATAATGCATTGCATCAATCACATTTTCCAGCAATATCCCATAGTCTAGAAGTTTTTTAACTACAAAAGTGATACTCCTCTAAATGTCATCTTAAATTAAAGAGTTGTACAAGTGTCTTAAAGAGGATTTAGGACTAGTGGAGACCAGCTATCCATCAGTATTCAGCCTGGTAAAATACAAGCTAACAGCACTAAAATAGATGGCTGTCTAAAATCCACCAGAGATGGAATATACTCCTCCTCTCTTCCACCTTGGCAAACACCTACAACAGAGCTACAACAACTATCATTCTTCCCTTGGCACTGTTACCTCAAGCCATTTTTAACAGCTGAGCTGGAATTGTGCTGCCATCTGATAGTTGTTCAGTGGCCTACGACCAAGGAGTTGGCATCTTCCAACTAAGTCATCTTGAATTAAAACAAGGCATTGGCGCTAATTAGCAGCTTTCAGCAGTAACGGAGAAGCCGTGACAAGGACGGAAACCCAATTACCCTCGTTCCAGCAAGCGCCTGTTCCTGGTCAGCATGTAGCTGGCCGAGCCACACTTGTGTTTCCGAATCTATGGCACATGTGAAATACTTCTGTCTTCAGATCAGGCCACTGAGGGCCATTCACACACAGGTCTGACCTTCTGTGCTTTGTACAAATTTGTAACAAATCCATTGAAGACCCCCAACAAATCTAATGCACTATGTAGCCACGTGTACCATAGGATCAACAGAAAGCACAAACTGAGACTGAGACCCTCACAACTACTTTCCTGTAACTCAGAGTGAAAACTGCCTCACTGGGAGTGTTTACCATCCGCACACCAGCTCCTCAGCTGCAAATATATTCAAGCTACTTACTTATTGCACTAACTGAGTTTAGACGGAGACACCACCTGAACACCACTAATCACTAACCAGTGCAAAATCTTGTTTCATATTCAGATAGAGCATCATCCATGAACTACACTCCCACTTACTGTTTTTCTTAAGATAACATAATTTCAATCACTGGGCCGCTTACTGCCTTCATTGGCATAACTGCGGGTCATTAGCCACCCTCAACAGGAAATCACAAAATGTGTCAAGATCAACTACATCACTTCAGCCTTCAGCATCTTGTTATGAATTCAGCAGCTGGGATAAAAGCCCAACCATGCCACACACCTTTGCACACATTCTGCTTCAGCAGCACCCAACATCCACTTTTTTCTTCCAGTTTTTGACTCTTTTTGGAGACTGTGGTTCCCCCACAGCTGAGGAAGAATTCCACAGGCAGAACTCCTATATCCTCCAATTTAGCATTCTCACGGAAACATTCCAAAGCACATGGCGCTCACTCACTCTCCCCTTCCCTTCCCCTGTGGCAGGATGGAAAGGGGAACTGGAGGCACAAAAGGTAAAGATCACGGGTTGAGATCAAGAGATAAGAACAACTACATTTCAATTTTGCAGTTGGTAGCATATAAAGTTCAAAGCTATTTCAATATGAAGTACCATCATACATAAACAGAACAAAATACCTCAACTTTGAAATACTGACATAGCTATTTAAACCAAAGTCCATCTTTTTTGTTACTATACCCATGGCACCTTCAAAAACTGCCGGAGCTACTGCACCCAAGCAGAAGTCAGCGATGGGGTGCCGTGTTCTGGCAGTGCCTGCCTGTCCCACAGCACTGGCGAGGGAAGTCACTTTGAATACCCACAGCACCACTGGCAAGGGACAGAAGAAGTCTGTAATACTGCAAAGACAAGCCTCTCTTTCTCTCAGTTCAAAATGTATCTAAATATTTACTACCATGTATGCTGTGTATTCTGACATGTCATTTGACAAATAGCAAAACTCCGCAGAACCATTCAAATGAGCGCTGGCTACTCACATAATGCAATGTGTAACTGATTTCTGCGAGGTCATGTATTTTGAGGAAACGTTCTGTGCGGGCGAGGGAATGGTTTCCTGACAAGATTAAGCACTTACCTCAAAGTCAAAACAAAAACAACAGAGGATATGTATTTCAGCTATGTCCCAACAGACTTCACATACCAAATGGAAAAATGTGTACATCTTTTAACTCGCATGCCAATAAAATTAAGTGTCACTCTTCTTTGTTTTGGCCCCAGGAAAAGAGCCCACCAGCATCCAATTTTCAGGTACCATACAACAAACCAATGTAAATACAGACAAGATTCAGTATAACAATACAAAAAAATCCCCGGGCCTTAGCATCTCCTCCATGTAATTCAGTGAATGCAAAGGTAGCATTACTACCCAGGCTTCTTACCACTGCTATATTCCACTGGGGAAAAAAACTTAAGAGCAAGAGACTTCCTACAAAAGTTTCCTTTGATTCTCAGAACGAACAAAAATGGAAGACCTCTCTCAAGAAGCATCTCACACACATGCCCCGTAAGTTAAAAAAAATTTCTCATTTTAGGAAATTCATCAAGAATAAATAGTGTCATGATATTACATCCAGTTTATTTTTTTTTATACTTCTAGACAGTGTTTGAAAATGGAGCACCATATACTCTCTGGGAGAGGTTAAACTATTTCAGAGGTTCCTGCACACAACCATAAGCATTTATTTTCAATCTCTTGTGTCACAGGTCTTCACACCTTCAGCTGCACCAACACAAACATTTGAAGCTACAATCTAAACCAGATTGAGTCACTTAAATTTTAGAAAGCAAAAACCCTACTACCCTATCTCAAAAGTAAGTTCCTTTTCTTCTGTTCAGCTAACAAGGTTGCACCACCTATCCTGTGTGTATTGTAGCCTCACAAACAGCTGGATGGGCAGGAATGAGGCAGCAGGGAGCATCAGCATGGGAAACAAAGTGAGTGAGTGGCTGTGGTGGGTGCCTGACATCCAGCCAGCGTCAACCCACTACAACCAGCTTTGCTGCTAAAGAAATACGATGTACCACAGAAGATTTAGCCTTTGGTTTCAGCAAGTCAAACCTCAAGCAGATACTGGTGGTACAGCCCCATTTTCCCATCGACTGCTTACAAACCACATCTGTGTAACATTTTTTCTCACCCATCTAAGTTTTGAGCTATTTTTTGCATAACAGGGCAAAAAGTGTGAATGACTAATTCCAGATGGAAAAGGCTGTATCAATATTTTTTCCCAACTACAATAAAAGTAAAATAAAGATGGGAGACCAGCATCCCTAAAAATACAGAACTGCAAA
Organism: Lycocorax pyrrhopterus obiensis; assembly: GCA_014706295.1. NCBI lineage: Eukaryota > Metazoa > Chordata > Aves > Passeriformes > Paradisaeidae > Lycocorax > Lycocorax pyrrhopterus. The sequence continues at coordinate 41,898,148 of JACSVZ010000006.1, forward strand.
TATAAACTAAAAAAAGAAAAAACCCCAACAAAAAACCCCAGCAAAACAAAACAAAACAACAAACTACTAAACAAACAATCCACGGGTTACAGGACCCCCTTCCCTTTTAGAAACCCAAAACAACTATATAATAAATGTTTTTATTTATTAAGCAAAGTTTATTTTAACTTCAAGACACACAAAAAGCAAGCAAACAGAAACAAACAGCCTGGTAACGACAGTCAACAACAGGCATGCTCCACGAATGTGTCTCCCATGAAACTTAATACCCATTCCCAGGTAATTTACACTAATACCAGATGCAGTTTCATTGTGTTGTTCATGTTTATCTGAATACACACAAATAAGAGAAAAATAGGAAAATCACGCTGTCCACAGAAACAGTAATATCAGACTATTCCTTCAATTTTTATCAGTGCTGAAAAGCCAACTCAAGCCCTCTTTTCCCCTCCCTCTAAAAACATTTAAATATTTTAATCTTTTCTTATTCCTTCAGTGTTTTGCTCAGGTAATGATACACATGCTGCTCTTTATTGTTAACTAGAATTCCTTAGAACTGCTCTAAATCAAATATTTAATTACTCTTACTCAGGTCAGACAAGACAGAGACACACAAAGAAACACATCTACAGCTCTATGGGTGTAACAGAGATACCCAGAGAGAACAAATAGCTAATTTTAACTGCAAACAAAGCTGTAAGAAAAGCACTGTAGCAGGGCTCCTCTCTCTCCCTTTTCAAGAAAGGTGGTCAACTTCACCAACTTCAGAAAAAGGGAAGCAGAGCACCACTTCCATTTTGAGACTTATTCAAATACACCCCTTCATGCAAAATATACCCAGCAAATTAAATCTGCAACACTGGCTGCAGCAAACAAGGCGCGCAGGCTCAGCTGCCCTTCACAAAGCATCTTTGTGGAGCTATCTTTCTGCCAGTGCTCCTTTTGAATTCCCAAACAATGCCTCGCAAAAATTAGATCTCCTACTGTGGGAAAGTTCCCAAAACACAAGCCAAAATATATTTTCTCATGAGGATACAAAAAATCCTCAATGAGGAAGTCAGAGTTCTTACAATGACTGTTCAGTGTACATATAGTTATTCTCGAAACATGCTAACAGATTAAGTAGCAACATTCCGATTTAGAAAAAAAAGTATTAAAATCAGATCAGTAATTCAACAGAATGAATGGCTGCTACTAGTAGTTACTACTCAGTAATTTGCATAAGCATAGACTTTAAAAACTTTTAAGCATACAGGCTTTGTAAAACAATGGATTTCAAGAAACAATAACTTCTCAAAAAAACCTTAGCTAACGTATTTTGTAATAAGCATAAAATAAATGAATCATCTTTAAAAGTTACATTTAAATTATCTTTTTTTTTTTCAGGTACCAAGGGTTCTCCATTAATTAATGGACAACCCACAAGAGACTCCAACCCCTTACTAAAGAAAAACACGATCTTGGGAAAATGCTTGTGTGTCCTCTACTTTTGCTGACCTACACTTTTACACCCAAGACACAAAAGAGCTATCAGTCCTTTTGGTCTCAGAAGTCCAACAGACGATTTTGCTCGTCACCAGTTTCGGCAGGAGAGCGAGCCTATCCACGGCAATCAGTCTTGCTTTACAACAATCCTCCTCCACCAAAGCCTCCCCTGCAGCACCGCTGGCTACACCCGACGCACCAGTGGGGCGGGTAAGGATGGGTGCGAGGATGCCGGCCCTTTGGCATCAGGGAGGGTACAGACACACGCTCTGATGTCTGAACAGCACCTCAGGAGGCAAGTGGACAAAACAACCTTGGACTGAGTAGAAGATCCCCGGGCTTTGGGCCCAGCACTGCTCACTTCAGTAAATTTCCTAGGCGAGAATGCCACGGAAAGGCTCCGAGTTTTTAAGTGCAGGAAAGAGACTGTGTCCACAGAGGCTGACAAAAACATGCTCACAGGAACATACTCAGCCCGAACCCAGGGCAAACACTTCTGCAGCCACCGCAGGGCAGAAATCAAAAGCAAACTCTAACAAACAGATATTTAACAAAGGAAATTACACAGAGCTTATCGGCGCTACAGTTAAACCCTCACTTTCCCAGTTCCAAACCAGCTCGGATACGTACAGCTAACCGAGCTGCAATCTTCTGATGTAATGAGAAAGCACACAAGTGTTTAGGATAAGGCTTCAACTCAGCTGTTCCTATGCTATAGGTGAAGGCTTCCTGATCATACCGAGGTCTTTCCAAGTGTTGGCAAAACTCGTATCATTAAAAGATATAGAAATCTACAAATGCAGAAGGCAGTAGCCCTGTGACAGGGGAGAACTACTGCAAAAGAAATTAAAAATTCAATACTCTTGCCATTCTCAAAGCTCTTGGCCATGAAGATATGAATGGCTATGGGGAAATACGCCCCCCCCCCCCCCATTAGAAAGACTGGGAAATAAACATACTCTCTTTCAAAATAAACAGGATACTAAGCAGCCCATTGCAGTACATACCCTTAGTTTTGAAAATGACATGAAAATTGACAGTGGAAGTTCAGAATCAAACATTCCAGGGCTGTTACAACAGACTGAGATTAGAAAGTTCACAAGAAAATCTGAGCTATGCAAGGATTTTCAGCTTTACTTAGCCACAGAAAGATATATTCATACAAATAAGTTTGTTGGGAATGAAATAATGCTGCATACTAATACTAGCTCGAGAAAAACATTAAGAGAAAAAAAAATGTACACTTATTTCCAAAATACATTCTCTGGTATTATTTCTGTACTAAACAAATACATTATTTGCTTTGTCAGGTAAAGGTCTCACTTTTTCCCAATAGTTCCTTTGGTTTTTATGCTCCCAGTTAAGTGCTAAAACACAGCAGGAGAAATCCCTATGGTTAAAGGTCTCTAGATACATGTGTCTACTGTAACTTCTGTCTCATCTGTATCCCCCTCCCCTACTTACAGCCCAAGAGACACCACAAGACACAACTTACAGTTTTTCAGACACATTCAGGGGATATTAACTATATCGAACAAGTTTCCAAAACCGTACAGCATCTAGAGGGTTTGGGGGTTTTTTTGCTCAGACCAACTACCCTTACAGCTGACTTTATGATGGCAATTCTACTTGAAGCCCACTGCTGAGCAAGAAAGGCCCCAGTCAAGAACCAGCAACAACCCTTCTTTATTAAGCTGCATTACTTACAATGGTCCCAACGTTAACACAAAACATAACAGGCTCATGACCCCACTTCAGAATTAGTCACTGCAGTCAGCAGAAAGCCTGAACACCACCATGGGAAGCACAGTTAGGAACCTAATTTTGTTGGCCAAATGGGCTCCCCAGAAAGAAACAGAACGTCAAACCTTGCAAAGCAAGGCTATTCCTGAATAACCACATTACAAAGCCCTGAGACGCATTGTGGAAAGAGCACTATGCCAATGCAATACAGCCAAATACCAGGCATCAGCTGTCACACTCCTTTGCTTCTCAGGGCTACCAAGAACAAGCAGGAGAATTTAGCAACAGAATCAGCTCTCAGCATTATACTGCTGTTAGCAGCCTGATAACAGGGGTTTATCCTCCTCTGTAAAGGCTCACCTCAAAAAGATGGCAACACAGTAACGCTGACAGTAAAGAAAATCTGAAAGCAAAACTCAAGCTCCAAAACATTTTTGTTTTTCAAATGAAAGAAATCCCAAATAAGCTCTTTTTAAAAAGATCATTTTAGTCTTCTAGTGTATTTGATATTCAGACATACAATCAGCCCGAATTTAAAGACTAAATATTCTTTTGCTGGACTCACATATAAAACGCTTAGTTTCTCTGATCTCATTAAACTACACAGCCTTGTACTTATTCGTTAAGAGATCACTATAGCAAGAAGGAAATGTTCATTTCTGGCTTATCTGAAGATTGCACACAACCATGCTATCACTGGTTACAAGTATAAAAATAACACAACTGGGGAACAAGCTGAAAGTTTGTTTGGAAAAAGCATAGGTACATCCTATAATTAAACCATTGTTCCTCTAAAGTGTTCAAGAAGGGAGTATCTGCTTAACAACAGCATCCTGTTTAGATGTCTTCTGACATTAAATGACGCATTAGTATCAAACTAAGGGCTACTGTACAGTTCTCCCCTCCGCCCTGAAGATGTGGTCCGATGCTGTTACATCTCTGCTCTTCGTTACCGCTGCATTGAACTGCCTTCACGTACCACACCAGCAGTTTCCAGAAGCAAAACTTAGGCATCTAACATATATAAGGCACACATTCAAAAAATTTCTTGCTGCAGACGTCACTACGTGGCATGAAAACAGTGAACAGTATGCAAGGTTTCTGAAGTAACTAGCTATTCACATACCGCGCCATGCAAATGAGTTGTTAGGATAAAGAAAGATTAGGGCTCAGTTTCTCTTGTTTGAAAACAAAAGCAGCCCTATTTTTTCAGACCAAGCTACATCAGTATAAAACTGCATGCTTTCTAAAATGGCCTATGATGCCAGAAAGAATTTGTTTTGTAAAGACTTAAAGCTATAACAGTCCACGCAAGAGGACCTTAGGAGAGAAAAAAACAGATTGCTACTACTCACAGCTTAAGGGCATAAAACCATTTGTAATTTATGAACATTTAAAAGTTAGATTCCCCAAAGTAGTTAAATTAACTTCCTAGTTCACGTCTTCAAAGAGAAAATGAATAGCTTAATACAGCAATTAAAGAGGAGAGTTACACAACAGGCATGTTAAAGTACAGGCCACATATATATTCTTTTTTTATTATTTTTTATTTTATTTAGCCAACAGAATACTGAGTTGTGATTCACAAAATTCAGGAAAACTCTCTAAAGGAAGATACATAAAAGTTATAAATTTACAAAAGCAATTGCAGAATACACTGTTTACCTCAAAGAAAAAAGAAAATCAATCCAGTCCAAAATTACCAAGAGATTTTTGCACTACAGAAGTTCATGCCAAGTTAAGTTTGCGTTCTCCAACACTGTTTATCAGACCTACTTCTCAAAGTTGTACATACTGGCTATCATTCTGTCACTCCTCTCCTCTCAGCCTGCAGTGAAGGCACAGTGCCAAATTTGCACCCTGACAATCCAGGGTGAACAGTAACATCAAACAGATATTTACTTAATCGTGATTTGGGAGAAGCTGAGCCCCAAAGAGTTTGTTAACATAAGTAAAAAGCAAACATGCTACTAACATACTTCTCTTGCTATTTCCTGTACTGACATGAATATGATAAATATATTTTCTCTTTCAAACCCTCTCTCGACTTTAAAGAAGCCTTATGACTTCCCAAAAGCCAAAATTAAGTAGCTATCTTTTGGAGATAATATAGCAAGGACAGGAAAATACAAGTAAAGAGACAATAAAAAGTTACTTTTAGGGAAGAAGGAAAAACAAGGTCTTTGTACCTTCTATATATTTTTTTTCCTTTTCACTTAATGATGAAAGATGATATGCATAAGCATATTTCTTTCAAATTCCAATACTGTTGTAAAATAAAATCAAACTTCCCGAACAGAGAACCAACATTAGAGGAAAAAAACCCTCTAACACACACAATTCAACACAAGCCATTTACAAAAGAGCCAACCAAGTTTTCTGCTGCAAGCCCAGTCTCCGCAGCAGCAACAGGAGGGCACATCTGACCACCAGTTTCAAGAATTTCCAGTGCTAACAATACACTATATTTCCAACAAATTTGGTCTTATTTGTGGATTATTTTGGGCCAGTGTCGGTTTCATGGATTTAAGGGTGGGCTTTTTTTCCTGTGGCGATTGCCACAGCAGGCTGCCAGCGTGCTGATTCGGGAAGTTTTACAGCATTAACGCAGCCCCAGTGTTCCCAATTTAGCTCTCTGCTAAATGCCCTTCACATGGGCTTTATCCCTGCATTCGGGCTGGATTCTTCACTGCGTCACTTCTTACTTTCCGCCTTTTTGTGTTTCTTTACTATCCCTTCTAGACAGCAAGGCCAACCGGCAAGGACACGAGAAAGTTTAACAGCTCACGTGGCACAGATGATGCCACAGGGGAAGCGTCATCCCCCAAGCCCACAGCCTGGTGGCCCCACAACCTGACCCACTGGTTTCTGAGCATCTGCCAGCATCACTCCTCCTGAACACCCCATCGTGCTTCGACAACCATGTCCTGAGGCTGCACACTGCTGGTAGACTCCTCCAGCTGGAATCTACGCCTCTACCAATGCAAGTGACCTCGCTACGAGTTTGCGGAGTGTCTTCCCCAGGAGAGAGCACTCAGACTCCTTCAGCTTTCACAACACATTGAAGGGCTGGGTCCAGTACTGAAGGCAAACAGACATTTGGAAAAGGTCACACAAGGACAGAGAAACAAGTTTAGCACCACAAAAACATGTTCCAGAAGCAGCTTCCTTTTTTTTTTATAAAAGAAAAAAAAACCAGAGTTGTCAAAAAGGCATGCCACATACGACGCCTATGCAGTCAGTATGTTTTTCCATGAGAAGCTTTATTTTCTCACATATATTCCATGAGCATGGGGATAAAAATAACATTACCACAATGACGTATCTACAGTAGGAGAAATGACTTATGGGTGCTGACCGAAAGTCAAGGTTTCCTCTTTGCCCCAATTTGAAATCATCACTAGCCAGTCAGACGCCTGCCAAAACAATCAGTAATAGCATCTCTTCCCCAAAACCCGAATACAGGGACTGCTCAGAAGGCAGGACAAGCCTTTAGAAAATAGGACAGATGGCATTACAACTCCAAGCGAAGTAACTCCTTGTATCATTAGCTATTGAACCGCGGCTTGCTGTGGGGATCAGTGTAAAGCTTATTAGTCTTTAGACAGTTGGCAGCAACAGCCACTGCAGCAACCGTTCGGGAACAGAAGGAACTCATTCAGTTTACTTGTTTTTCAGGTCATGTTAAGTCAAAATGTTTCTGTACGCACTCCAGTCCCCAGCTTAACCTTTCTCAGCCTCTCTAAGCGCAACTACGCTTACAAACAGCTTCCACTCACACACTCCTCTGACAAAGAGGGCTCCAGGAGCCCGGCGCAGGTATCTAAAAAATTCCTGCCTGGTGCCATTGTGTAAGGATTTCACCCTACTTTGGAGAGCAAGGACTTGCCAAGAATACCACTGACCTCAGCCCCTACATTATGAAACAGCGCTGCCAGCTCCAGCCAGCTATGTAAAAGTAGGGATTGAATTCAAATCCAGAGCCACCCGTACTCCGGGGCAATAACAAAACACACACACACACACACACAAAAAAAAAAAAAAAAAAAAAGGAAAAAAAGACAGAGTACACCACCGAAAAATTATACTCTAAGTTCATTTTTCTTTTTACCGGAAGCAACCTCCAAAACAAACCCAGCTGGCGTTTCCCCTCTCCTTCCCCCAAAATTAGGGAGTAGGAGGAAAGTTGTCGCGTTAATGCGCGTCTTCCCTTTCCCGGGAGCTGCCGACCGGGAATTCGGCGCTGGGGAGCTGGCGGGGGCTGGGAGGGGGGTCGCGCTCCCCCGGAGCGGGGCCGTGGGGCTCCCGGGCTGCCCGGGCCGGGGCTGCGCGGGGCGGGCGGGGGCAGCGGGGCGGCCCCTCCGCCGTGCGCGGGAGCCGCGGGTCCGCGGGCAAGGGGCGCCTACCTGGGGGCTCCGCTCCGCCGGGTTCTTCATCACCGCCTGGCGGAAGCTGTTATCCACGTAGGACGCCATCGCGTCCCTGCTGCCTCCCGCCGCCGCCCGGGAGGCGCTGGGGGAGGGCGGCCGCGGCCTGGCGCTGCGCGGCCGGAGCGCTGGGCGAGGAGCGGGGAGGCGGCGCGGCGCGCAGGCACCGCGGGCTCAGCAGCGCCGCCGCCCGGAGCTGGAGGCAGCGGCCGAGCCCCGCCGGTGGCAGCGGCGGCGACAAGGGCTCGGCGCTCCCTCTCGACCCGGCTCTACGCCTCCCGCCGGCCCGCTCCGCCGCATCCCCCCGGGCACCGTCGTCGCCTCCTCCCTCCTCTTCCTCCTCCTCCCATCCGGGCTGATGGGGGGCTCCGCGCCCGCCTCGGCGACGGGGAAGTTGCCGGCTCGGGGAGGCGGAGCGGCGGGGGGCGGGCCAAGGCGGGACAGGGGAGGGAAGGGGGGGCGGGTCGCCGGGGGTCGCGACCGGCGGGGTCCCCTCCGGCAGCAGTGCCTCGGCATCCTCCTCCCCCTGGGAACGCATCCTTGCCGGGTTTAACCGCAAAAAAAAGAAGTCTGACCGGCTGCCGCCATGGTCCCGAGGGACGCGCACCAGCACAGCTTCGGCGGTGCTCCCCGTGGGTGGATAATGGTGATGGGCAAGCTGGACGCTAGAAAAAAAATAAATAAAGACTTGATCTGCTGGATCTAGTGACTTCGGGGAGGCCACCTGTTGTCACGCTTCTCAAAAGTAATCCGTATCAGCCGGCTGTCCCCTCTGTCGTTGCTTTATGGGGTAAAAACGAGGAAGGGGAGGGTGTGAAATCGTTAATTTATCACTATTCCGGGGGTTATCTAGCGGCGGATTCTTCTCATGTGAACTTGAGTTTTTAAAGAATAAAGGGTCTCGCAACATGGCTGATTTTCTTTGTTTACCACGGCACCAAGCACGTCTCAGCAGCAGCCTGACAAACGCGAATCGTGGAAGTATTATTAACGTGCCATTAACGGCGGCTTAATACTATTAATGTATTTGCTTTCACAAGTGATGTGTACCCTTCGCTGATACGGATCACGCAATGTAAATAATGTCAACACTAATAAATCTGTTTAATTCCCAGTCACTAGCAGTCACATTTCAATTCCAAGTAAGGTAGTGTCATCTTTATTTGATTTTTTGTTTGTGAAAATTCCCAGGGATAACCATCTTTTCCTTACAAAACACACACTGCTAGTGCCAGGAGAAAAAATGTTACACTTTTAGACATAAGTGGCTCTCAAAAATGCTGTGTCTTCAGACAGTAATCTACTAAACCTACTGAATTTCTAGATATGGCTCATTAACAAAGATAGCTCTTTGGGCTAATCCCACTTGTATGTGTCAGCAAAATATTTTTGCAGTAATACCAATTATTCTGGGAAGATCTTGGGAAAATACTAGGGAGTGCTCCACATTCTCTACATCTTGCTGGTTGGTGCTTACTAGAAGTCCTTATGAGGGATTTTTCTTTTTTTAACAGATTGGTAATGTCATGTCCTTTGCCCTAAAAAATAACAGTTTAAATATGCCTCGTGTTCATCATCCAGAGATGATAATAATTTCTTCAAATTAATCAAGCCTGCAGCTACAGAAAAGTGCCAGCTTTTCCGAGGCTCTGTATACCAATCCGGAGTGCTGGAATTCCCTTTTTTTGTGGGGCATATGTATAGGAGGAGTGCCACAGGAATGTGAGGAATGCTCTCTTGGGCTTCACTCCTCAATCACTTCAGGGCACCCATTCCCTGCTGCTGCAGCCTAGCTTGCCTGACATCTTTATATCTCTACATCAAAACAGAGCTACCCACTCTATTTTAATATGCAATTATCTTTCATTTCAGACCTATTAGCTGTAACAGCATCGAGTCGAGTGTTTTGCTCTGGTTAATTTTTTGCTGTGCTGTCTGGTAACACAATACCTGTGATTTATAGGGATATTTCACTTCAGAGGATGGGATCTGGGGGCTCTCATTGTATTCTGATCAGTGTCACAAATCTCGATGGTTACAGATCTGTGTCAAAGGCCTATCACACACTGCATGAATTGTTAAAAATGGGAATGAATGAAAGAAGAGAATTGTACATAGAGAACTACATACAAATATACTCAACAATTTTTCAATAATATTTAAGGATGTGTTGTGTTAACACATTTTTCAGTGTCTATAAGCAACATATTCATATAATGCAAATGTTTCTGATTATTCACATCCTCCATGGTGGATACTAGCCTGTCCTTTATGCTAGGTTTTTTTCTCTTGCTGAAATTAGTCTAGTTATTTCTGAATAGAAAAAATAAAAAATAACTCAGTAAATAATCATCATGATTCAGAGTAAGGACAGTCATTATAAGAGAAAACATCCAATTATCTCTGGAAACCCCTATTTTTCACTACAAGTATTCAACAAAATATAATTTACAGTGTCAAAGGTTTTTGCAACTTCCATTTTCTCTTAAGTCTCACTGTCTTCCTGTTTTCCAGCTTCAACAAAAAAATCAGTATGATTTAAACTACACATATATACCAGAACATGTCATTCATTTTGCTTATTGGTTACTCTTCAGGCTACATTATCTAGCCTTATCCATATTTACAATGGATTTTTTTTTCCTGAGGGAGGGTGTTTTTCTGGTTACGTTAATACATTACACAGGTTTCCTACCCATCTTACACCAGGAAACCAAGAGTTAACTATATACATGCAGTACATATAGTGTTGATATTTCAACGATACAAAAAGGCTGCAACACAAAACATGACAGCTCAGCATAATATCTTTTTGGATAGCTACAACTGATCACTATGTCATTGTAGAGAAGTATTTTGCCTTAGAAATAACGAGTATCTGCCCTCCTGAATATGCCCATTTCTTTCATGTGGTAATTTGAAATGGTCAGGTCAAACAGTTACTAAAATGCTAAGAAAACAAATTCAGCAGTTCTGGGAGCATTTTGTTCATTTGCTAAACCTAATTTTAAGAAGATGCTCACACTTCGAAAAGCTTGTACTTGACTTAGCCATATGGCTTTTAATTCATTACACCTGTAATTAGTCACCCACAGTTAAATGCTTGGTTTGTGCCAGTCTGCCCTGGTAGGAAATAAAACATTGCCACTTTGAGAGAGTTTAGTAAATTATGTACAGTCAGTATGGTTATAAGCCCAGGGATGCTCTTTTCTCCCATTTCTCTGGGTAAGTACTTGTTTTCATCTATCTCCTTGAGATGGCATGGCAGCTGAAGCAGATTCATGCAGCCAAACTCCAGCCCTCAGAATTGCCCCTCTCTTTCTCAGCTCTCTCCTGGCACCTTCTCAGCAACCATAAAAAGATACTTCCATAGCCATTCATGGAGGCAGACAGTTACAGGGGAACAGAGGTATTGGCCTGGTGAACCCCACCAGAGCTGACCTTGAGAAGAGTAGCCATCTGCTTTGGACTGAGCAGAAGCCAATTTTGTCAGATTTTAAGTCAAAGATTAATTATTTTAGGTACAAGTAAGGCCACTACCAAGGGGAGACAACTTCTTCTGAATAAGATTAGCTTCTATGCTCTGTGTTTAGGGATGGCACCATTTCCAATAATGCTGTCTCTCACCTTTTGGGATTTATACATGGCTGGGATTGCTACCATTTGCAATTCCATTTTTTAGTATCTTGTACAATATGATGAAGGGCATGTGAGTTTGTTTGTTTGGGTGGTTTTGCCTGTTAATTTTTCACACAACATCCTCTAGTTATTGTGGCTATTTGTCAACCAGCAATCACTTACGTATGGGCACAGTATGTAAAAACAACTCTGCATCCCTGATCCAGAGGGTAGGATAGAAGGATTTCGGTGGTTCAATATAGTCCATAGTAAAATAATCCTTGAATGTTTACCATAGGTTTTATGATCCTTTTATACTCATAAGATGTATGAAATTCTAAAAGTTACAAAAGAGAACCCGGCCTGTGCCATAAAAGAAGAATCATCCTTTGTTTTTTTCTTGAAGGAAAAACAGAAGAATTTTTGACTACTATAATGCATTTCATGCATTTACTCAGAACTTGCCACTATTTGCATAGCTACATTTGGGAATATTTATCATTAAGCTTCTGCTGTAGCTGCAAATGTATGCAAACCAGCTTTAGCTAGTTAGATTAATACTAGCAGCAACAGCACGTACCTTCCAAGTATTTACATGATCTGGGAGAGGAATTCACAGTCCACACAGTGTTCCCTTCGGCTGTACTGATAAAGGTGCCCAAACAAAGGGAAAGGTGGCTGTACTGCAGCAGCACCCAGGAGGCATAGCCAGAGGCCTATGCTACACACTGAACAAATTAGCAGGAATGCTTGAAGGTCGAGCGTGTGTTTCTGAAGCTCAGGAACAGCTACACAAACTTCCTTTGTGCTTGTGACCACGGTACAGGTCTGCCCCTCATCCCTCAGGAGTGAAAGTGATGATGGGTGGTGGCTGTGAGTCTTCTATCCCGCTACCCCCATGGGGAAGGTGTGCTCCAGATCTCATGTCAACATCTGCCCCAGCTTCTCCTCCTGTGACAAGAGACACAAAAGTAGCAACTAAACCTCTTAGGTAAAGTATTCTGAGACATAGGGGAAGCACTGCGAAGTGCTGTTTCTAGGAACAGTAGCAGCAGCATTTTGAGGGTTTTTTAAACAGAAAATGAACCACAGAGAGAAAGAGTGAAATAGCATCTCTTGTCATTATCAGGACGTGAGGTGAAAGAGGTTGGTTTGGTGGGATGGTACAAGGCACACAGCAGTAAGTCAGTGCTTCGGTCCTGGTGTGCCCTGGGACAGGCTGCCAGCACGGAGAGGTGCTCTGTGGTGGGTCTCAAATTGCACCTGCTACACAGTGGCAAAGGTATCAGAGAGACTAAAGCCAGCGTCGTTTTAGATAGATGACACTTTCTGAATAATGTATAGGTTAAAAAATGCACTCCACTCCTTTCCAAATAGTCATCCACAAACTAATATAGGCAGGATATACATAGGAGCAATTTCAACTGTTGAATGTATATCATAACAGTTTCATGTTCTATATATTCGGTGTCACATATATTTCCAATAATACATTTCAGTAAATGATACCCCAAACAAGGAAAAAAATATTTCATTCTTACTCATTGCCTTTGAAATTTAAATTACTGAACAAATTAAAGCCCAAGCTTGCATTTCAGTGTTCTGCTTTTAAAGCAATATATTTCCTAAAAGAAAATACGAGCTTACTCTTTCTGAAATAACTGTAATTGACTTGTTTAATCTTTTGACGTTTCTACAACCCAAATATTACATGATTGTTCCAAAATATCAAAAGTAGAAATTGTCTAAAAGTCAAATATAGACACGATTACTATTTATTCAAAGCTGGCCAAGCCTTTAAAATAATTTAATTCATACATATTAATGATAGATAGCCAGATGATCATTAATATCCAATACTACTGCTTTTCATAAAACACTAGATGATAAAGTTATCTAATAGATCATGCAGAATGATAAATAAAATATGTACAGCTCTGCTAGGAAAATGAAACACTTAGGAGATAGGAACTTTATTCCTGCACCAAGATATAAAATATTTATATGAGAAAAAGATTGTTGTTAACATTGTTATTAAGACCTCTCACTCTAAATGTGCTATTTTGAGTATTAGGATTCTATACTAATTGCCTAATTTTCACTGACTGCCATCACAAACCTTTTCTTTTTCTTTTTTTCTTAAGTCAGCTTTATTATATATTATATATGAGTGAAGCATTTAGCTTCAGCTTGTACTAGCTGTTTCAAAAAAAAATAATATATTTATAACTTTTGGCATTACTGCAGGGCATTATTCTACCAATTAAGTTTACAGCTGGTAGCATTTTTCCATGATGAATTATTGATTAATTATTCCAGATATTGCCCGTCCTCGCTCCAGTACCAAGCACTGCTTACTGCACTGCTAAGTCAGCCCATGCTAGAGCTATTCCTTGGACTGAGTCCCCGAACACCACATTCCTGTCAGTTTTCACCTCTTTACTCTTGTCACCATCTTCCACAGAAATCATCCACGCTCTTCCCTGCTTAACACACTATGGTGAATCACAAACATGTCCCAACATAATACTCCTGGCGCTTATTAGGAGAGCATTTGCATTTACATTGCTTCCTAACAACCTTTATAAATTATTGCCTTGCCTTGAAATTAATAGTCATTGTGGATAATGTTTATGTGGCTCAGCCTTCTTCATCCTTCAGTCACCATTTAGATCTGTTCAAAGCATATGGGGATGTGTGGGTGTGTACTTAAGTGTGTACTTACTCTGCTGTGCATACATATCCTGGCAAAGCATATTCACACCTATATCATAATGTGACAAGTACTAGGTACCAATTTAAATGGGTAGAATCAGCTTTAAGTTCAGTGAATTCTATAAAAGTCGGTATTTTTGTTACTTACAAATTAGTGATACCACACTCCATCGATTTATGTTGAATCTATTCTTCCAGGAAGAAACCATGCAGTAACTGGAATAAAAGAGTTTTTAAATCTAATTTTACTGTATCCAAAGAAAGCATATTCCAGGTAGATGGACACTGAGTTAAGCTACCAAGGTGATCTAAGCTTATCATGGAATCATCTTGATCATTCTGGACAATTTAATGACAATATGCCTGACCTTGTGTGTGCACAGCTCCTCACTGCATCTGTATTCAAAGAATACTCTTAATAGACTGACCATAAAAAAAAATACACAGTTCAGGTTCAAAACAGTATTATGACCAAATTTGTTTCACAGACTCTACAATCTCTGTTAATGTGAGCAGTGAAAATTAAGACTTTCTATTCCTTTCATTTTGTAATGAACTTAATACAAAGAGGTCTCTATTTTCACTGTAACCTTCAGCTTCTGTACAAATGCATAATAAATAAAAAATTCAAGGATTAAATTCAGTTGGAGCAAGAAATCCTCCAGTAATACAAAAACGGAGACATGAAGGACCAGACAAAAAAAAGCAGTACTGCACTCTTAAGCAGTCACTAGCTCTGAGGCAGAAGTTTACACAATGTATTCCTTGTGTTACTTGGATCTAAGACAGACAGCAATAACTTATCACTTTCCCTCAGGGTTTTTATGTTAATTTTGTTATTTGTTTCATTTATGTAACAGGTACTCATAATACTCTTTAAACATTCAGCAGCTAGCTGTGATAAACACTATCTTCCTACTCCTGCAACAACTGATTTGTGCTGAGAACATTCACCATTGCCTTCTTGTACCACTGCTGGAAAAACATGGGAACATACTGCCTGTTTCGCTTTTTCTTTCCAGAAAGAAAAGTAAAAATAAGAAGAAAAAGCCTCTTTGTTGCTGTGCTTAGCAGAGCAAGTAGCAGAGGGATGTTGCAGATGAAGATCTGTAGCCAACCAAGTATATCTTGTAAATAAGTTTTCTAGGTCAGGAAGAGAAACTGAAATGTGGGAAGTAATTGGACAGAAAGAGGTAGTTGAGATTAACGCTTTGTGGCAAATAAATGACTGTCTGGAAGACATAACCTTTGAAAAACATAGGAACTCTTAAAGATTTTGTTGGGGGAAGCTCTTTGCCAAGAATTTTCCTTTTTTTTTTCTTTTTTATTAGCCACTTAAAAGACTGCTGACATGTGCTGGCACCTGACTGGCATGACCAGAGCCCTGTGTGCTGCCACAGTAACCACACTCCTGCTATCCATATTTAGATTTTATCTCTCTTCCTTCAGCTCAAGCTAACTGGAATGGAGACAGTCCTGTGTATTTAGTCTTTGGGATAAGGAAGTCTTGAAATACTTCACAAGTACCCTCCTGCAAATAAACTGGAGGGTGGAGATTGGCATCCACATGCTCTTGTTTGTGCGCAAGCAGCATCCACATGAGGAAGCAGATTCTTCGGTGGGAGAAGGGCTGGGGTGGATCATTCTCCTGCTTCAGCGTGCCTTTGCTTTACAGCCCAGGTCCTTGTCTGATTAAAGCCCCTGTATTTCAATGAGACCAACAAAATCCTGCTAGTTTAAAACAGCTAAGGACCCTGTCCTTGTCTCTGATCCCTGCTGGCCTTGCAGGGAGCTCTCACAGCGCTGCAGCAGAGGATGGTCTCTAGCTAAGAAAAATAATGCACTGCTTGAAACCCCCAGAAAGAGAGACCTCTCTGACGTGCACTCAGCTGTGCCCTGGGAAGAGGTGCATGACGAACAACAAAACAATCTTGCCCCTGTTTGCCCGATGGCGACATCTGTGTCTCGTTAGCGACGCACGAACTGCTAAAATAGTTCTTCTCTCAGGTGGAAGTGAGCTGTATAACTTCATTCCGTTGATGTGACTAGCTAACAATGTTGCCTCGAGCCTTTGCATTACTGCTGCATTCAGGTATGAAGTTAGATTCCTCTTGCTGTGAAGCAGAGGAGTTGAAGTACAAGAGAAAATTTCAGCTTTAATTAATCTGTCTTGGTCCCTTGTGTTACAAAAATACTCCCAGTGCTCCAGAAGTTAAGTATTTGCATGGATACTTTGTTTATTTTCAAATAGACTCTCTGAAGTTTTATTAGAAGTACCTGTAATCTTTAACCCACACTCATCACTACTTTCAGTGAGGGTCCCTCTCACCTTATATGTAAATCTCTGACCCAGATAGTGGGTTGATACTCCTGGACAATGTAGATACAATTGATTAAAAACACGTATCAGTACATCTTCAAAGTGCAAAGAGGGACCTTTCAAGCAAAAATATCACAATGTTTTTTAAACCATCAATAATGGTACAGGTATTCAGTTCATTTGAATTTGGAGACCAATACTGAAGCTAGGGGAAGTGTTTTCCTACTGTGGTTAATCTTAAAAGAACTGTGCATGTGGGAATTAAGTTCCACTTCTTTTTGTGGGAGCCTCAAACCTGAAGGTTCCACGTCTAACCTTGTGGAAAATAAGAAAGGAATTTGTAGGTGGATGAAGACGTGATGGCATTTGAAAAAAATTGGATAACAGTGGCCTGAACCCATTCTGCAATGCTTGCAGATCTCTGGTTTTGCAAATTTTAAAGAGAAATAAAAGTACTGAACGTATCCAAAGCAATACATAGCTTTGAGCTATTAAATACTTCACGGTTTTGCAATGAGCACATGTATGTCTCTTCTTCAAAACCATGCAGGTAAGTCGTGGCCCTGAAAAAGCATCTCTTAACCTTAAACACAAATGATTAAGGTGAAATCATGTGGTATCTCCATCCTCTAGTGGGCAGTTGCAACTCTTTTGAAGGCAACTGAAAATGCTTAATTGGCCTAGATGCACTCACTTGCCCAATTATAAAGTGAAATAGGGTAGCTGGCATTAAAGGCTAAGGATGTAGAAACTACAAAAATGTGGTAACTTGTTCCACTTGTAATTTCCCTTAAGAAAAATTTCATTAATTTATGTGCCCATCATTTCCCGAATTTACCTGAAACACTGTATAGTAGTCATAAAACCAGAGAATAACTCTCTTTTCCTTTTTCTCCAGAGTAGTTTGTGGGGCCAGATACCTTTCCCAGAAAAACAGGAAGGAGATAAGATTGAATGTAGAAGTATTCTGGAAAAAAGTAAGAAACCTTTCTTGGGGTTAAAAAAGCATGACTAGTTTATACCATTCCTTCACCCTACTGTATGCAGCACCAAGCATGCAGTCCTACCTGACACACCAGAGAGTTCAGTTACTTACACTCAATATCTTTCCTGAGATGCTGCAGACTCCTTCATTCAATTGACATAACTATGCAAGTATTTACTCATGGAAAAAAAAAATAATCTGAAATAGAGCAAAGCTTAGTCAAAAAACAGGGAAGATGGAACAGAATTCAAATATACCCTTACTTTAGCCTATAAAGTTTTACCCTCCTCGGGACTTGGGCTAGACAGGCTGTTTGCAATCTATTTACCCAGAAAGCATAAAGTAGGTGCATGTCTGTGAAGCAAACCCTTGTGCCTGTAGTCTGCCCCAGCTAGCCCCTGCTGGTTTATTCAGAAGTGCCTCTCCATCTCACAGTCTTATTAACTATTCCTTATGGGGCCAAGTTGGCTGCTGTTTTCCCAGCCAATTTTTCCAGCTACCTATGCAGGCCCTAAGGCCCACCAAGGCTACAAAGCCCTTTAATGACGACTGTCAGACAGCCTTCGAGGTCTTGCCGACCTAGTTTAGAAACCACATCCCAGAGTGTGGTCTTGGCCAGGTTATGTGCACTGGTCAACACTGGAAACTTCACTGGCTTGTCTGTGCAAGGTAAAGCACGTCAGCGTAGCCATGCCAGTAGAAGCTCAGTGCAAATACATAATTATAAAGATATCTTTTAAAGCTACAGCTTATTTCAGCCTCCTCAATAAGATGAGGTACAATATTACAAGAACTTTCAGTGGAAAGGAGTTCATACTGGAACTGTTCAGGTTACTGGAGCTGTTTTAATTTCATGCAGTTAAAGCAGAGGAAAAAAATAATCCTGCACTGTCCTTTCAACTGAGAAGGCATTTTTCATCATTCTTCCTATAATCATTTCCCTCTGTTTTGAAGTATGGTTTGAGGCAAGTGCTCCAAATCTTCTATCAAATTTGAGTCTCTTTGACGATCCCTGTAGGCTCCAGTTCTGCTGTATTAATTGAAGCTTAGTGCAGTAGCATATTTGGCCTCATAAATTTTAGAAATGCTGCATTTTTATCAAGTAGTACTATAACCTGAGATACATTTTAATTTTTGATGTCACTAGTCGCTTCTTTCATGGGGGAAGACATGTTGCCACGGTGAAATCTTTTAATTTATTTTTTTCATAGGAACACATCACAGAAGAACATTAGGAAAGTGTAAATAATTCCTTCCTTTAGAATGCTTGCTGTGCAATACATCTTTGAACAAGTTACTAACATGTGTCACTCCTTGTTAGAATGCATCTGACAAAACTCGTGCACCTACCTTGTAGGGGTGTCTTGAGGGCTGGAGCTTGTAAAGTCCTTTTGAGGATGAAAAGCATTATATGAGTATTGAGCACTAATCTCAGCCATGTGGACAAGCCGTGCACATTCGAAGTAAAAACCTTTCTAATAACATCCATCTGCATCTTGAATACAAGAAAGAAATTGTAAGACAGCCTGTCAATGATCAAGGCTTTTTCATGCAGCTCACCCTACTGTTTGGCAGCTGGCCAGCTCAGAGAGCCTACAGAGGAAAATGGCTCCGAAGGAAAAATGTGCATGTTAAGCAGAGGACAGCTTTTGTGAAGGGTGAGAAAAAACAAGACAAATACACTCGAATACCAAAGTGCTCTCTGGTACATGAAGGAATGAAGTGAGACAAACTGTAAGGAAGAAACTACGGTAGGCAGGAGCCTCCTCTTCTCACTAAAGATAACTCAAGCCTGTTTGCACTAAACTGCTGAAATAAAACACATTTCTACTTCAGGACCAAGCCTGCTTTACATTAAGGATGTTTCTTTGTAGAGAGGCTGGGAGAAGCCAGGGAAGGATTTATTTGGAACTGCAGCACCTAAACCAACCAAGAATGCGTGTCAACGTTCAAAACTCTATTAATGGTACCATAAAGTCTTTCAAAATATTTTGTGAGGCAATGCAGTAGGATCCGAGCACCCTGAGGGGATCTGGGCAGCTCTTCTTCAGATGGAGTGATGCCAACCTTTTTCTCCAGTGGGACTTATGGCAAAGGCACTTCAGCTCAGGGCACTGGCTCCCTTCTGTTACAAGCCCCTGTGCAGAGTCATCAGCAAATTCTTCTGCCTGATATATATATACACACACATATATATGTATCCAATGTCAGAATTAGCCCCCTTACTTCCTCTCACCAGTCATCTATGGATTCATTTCACTCAAGCTGTGCTCCAGCTGTACAGCATTGCAATGCTGCAACAAACATATGGAGTTTCAGCCAATAGTCCTCCTTCACTTCCTAGAGGCTTTTAGTCTCTTTTTCCCTACAATGCTTCATGCACTACCTGAGATGCAGCAACGTTTAATTAAAGTAAAATAAGGAGGAATTACACTAATAACAAGAAAATCTTAATCTATCATCCTACCTTTAGAGAATTTTGTATGGAAAGATTTCCAGTCCTCCATTAAAATGTTTACCTGCAAGAGATTCCTCCTCTAATGAATCATGATTTACATTTAGATAGTACCTTTTATTCTGACAGCTTGTCTTTACTGAAAAGCTGATTCCAGTCATGACTCCTGTGTAGCCTTTCATTCAAATTCCTGCCATATAGAAAGAGCCCAAAACTAAATATTTAAGCGGCTTTTAATTCACATTATCTTGCCACAGATCAATTTAGCACAACTCATCAACTGCTAACAGGATCAATAATTAATGTGGCTGCAGGTCATCTACTTCAGAGTTCTGTTAGTCCTTGTAATGTCTTCCTGCAGCTTGCTCCATGAGCCCACAGAGAACAGGCCAGCTCTTCCATGGCTCCCTGGAGTGAAATCCATAGAGGAGCTCAGTCCACTGAAAATAGAAATAAAAAAACCCAAGGAACCAAACCAAATTAAAAAAAACCCCAAACCCCACACCAAAGCAAAAGACTTTGAATACACTCTCAGAAGTGTTCAGGATCCAACAGATGAGCCCTGGCGAATTTTCCTACTGTGGTGTATTGTGTTACTAATCCCAGCATTTGATTTCCTGACCTCCCCCTCTCCACAGCAGGGATGGCAAAAGAGCACATGTCCACATCTCAGCTGTTCTAGTCCAGGGGCTGGCATCCTGAGCCACAGTCTTTGCAGCTGAAATTGAGATGCCACGCTGTGGACTGAAACAAAACTATTCACCTAGGTGGGGATATATGCTGTTCATTTTGAAACTCTTTTAAAGTAAAATTAACACCCCTGCCGACACAGATAGAAAAAGCAGGCCATGTGCTGCAGCTTCGACAGTGCCTCATACCTCCCTCCATCTCTGAAACAGACCCTCCAACAAGGCAGCTTATTTGATAGGCCTGAGGAAGCCCTCATGTCCACCATGTGGCTGCCTCAAAACTGCATGAACTTCTGCAATGTTTTTTGCTGACACTGCTGTTCCTGTTGCTGCTGAAATTTTTGAAGTCATGTGATTTAATTTACAGTACAATGGCACAGCAGTTGTATTTTCCCATCGTCTATCTTTCTGTTACTTATTAGGCTTTTCCACACAAAATACAAGCATGCAAACTGGAAGGGTGTTCTTTTACTTTCAGAATGAGAAATGCACCATCAATTGTGGAAGAAGTTTGCATAGCATAAATACAGACAACAAAAAGAAATGTTATCCCCCTTCTCAAATGAAAATCAGTACCAACATAAGCACACCTAACAAGCATGGCATCGCTTGTGTGAGTATAACACCTCTTCAACTGCACTGTTTTCAATGGCTACACTTCGTCATGAAGACAAGGGCTTGAGGATGAAGCCAGCCTTTGAGCCTGCCTGTGTGTGCTGTAGCCCAGCACAGCACTGCAGATGAGAAAAGGAGGCTGTGCCCAGGCCCTGGAGGTGCCTGGCAGAGGCTGGGTGCACTCCCAGCCCAGCGTGACAGAGCACGAAAAAATCTGGCTTGTGGGAAAGTAAAGGGAGGAGGAGTAAAAATGGGAGACCACACTGGGAAGAGGAAGAGAGACTGAGGCAAGTCACACTGGGAGGAGCAGCTGGAGGGTCAAGAGAAGACAGCAGCAAAATGTTGATGAATGAGTAACCCTTGGTGATTCAAAGCCAGTGTCCACCAGCTCAGTTCTTACTCAGAAGATCAGCATGTGCCAGTGGGCATGCACAGACAGGCATTGCCAATCAAATGCTCTGAAACTGCCCTGTAGGGATGTTTGGGGAAAAGGAAACTATTAGAGTGACAATAAAGAGCTTCAGTACAAAAATCAGAGCTGCCACATAGGTTTAACTAGAGTGTAAGGAACACTGATATCCTTGATTATCCATTGATTAGAAGTTTATTTCAGATGTGGTTGGAAATATACTGGAAATCTCTTGCTGAGCATTTTTAATATTAAATGTAGTATTGCTGAAGCATTGAGGATTTGTATTGTGCCATACCAGTCCCTTTAGATTCGCACACATAGAAATGGCTTGTGCCCTAAGGTGGTTGCAAGTGAAAAAAAAATCAGGAGACAACAGATGGAACCAGCAGCTGGAGGATTGGCAGAAATCAAGGCATCTCTGACAGGCATGCCAGACAGATTTTTGTTTGGGGCTCCTTTGTTCCATATCTTTTGCCAGCACCAAAAAAACCAGATACCAAATCTCAACAAAATTACTCAGTGAACCACAGAAAAAGTAACTCTAGAAAAAGACCAGATCACTTTCATGGAGTGGAAGACCCTGAAGAGCCACAGGTGCTGCCCAGGATCCACCTTTTCAGACAAACACCCCCTGAAGCAGCAAAGAGGCTGCTGAAACCCAGGAAGTCAGGGTCTCTACAACTCCTGTTTCCTGAAGACAAATAATTTAATTGTAAGGAGGCAGTCTCCAGCAGACTTATTAACTGCAGGGAAACAGATGTGAGCCTCACTTGGAGGCAGCACGGTTAAGGTTAGGAAGTGACACAAAATGTATCTTAAAATGGTACCATAGTCTCTGTTTCACTGGGCAGTCTGATGCCTAAAAAGAAAAAAACATAATTTTGATGTTTACATTTTTCGTATCAAGTATCTGGGTATTTTTCAGCCACAAGGGATTATTTATTGTGTGCTAGGCACATAAAGGCATGCACACCTAGGGACAGTAACATGAACTGGATGCTTTTTCAACGTGGAAGCTTTTATACCTTGCCCAGCAGTTCTCATTCATTACTCGAAATGCGCCCTGCACTTCCATATTGAAGAAAAAGCCCTGGCAGTGTTCAAGGAGAAAATGAGGTTCTGCTCCAGGAGCTGAATGAAAACCTCCTGCTGGGCATCAGCAAGGATTTTCTGGGTTTCCAGTTAAAAGCAGCTTCAGAGGTGTTATCCTACTACAGTTCCATTTGAATTTCAAATGTACAAGTGTAAAAGAGCAGAACCCAGAATAAAATTGATGGGCTAACAAAAATATGTACCTTTATTAAAAGAATTTGTATGTGTTTTGGAAACTGCTTTTATGTTATAGTGATGGTCTGTGTATAGACTCATGCTAATAATGATTTTATTTAGAGACTGATACATTTCAGTGTACTTACATCTTGTAATAATTAAACAAGAATTGTACAAATTGTACTTCAATATTCTCTTTCTGTCTTAAATACCAAAATACTACAATCAATATCTGGATAGTATAAATTGAGTTGTAATACACTATATGTGCTCCAGTAGCACTGACCATATCAGTATGTGCTCCTCAAGCTATGCACAGCAGTAGCGTCTACTACTGAGGGACAAGTCACAGAAACGTAAAACCTGCAGTTTGGGGTCTGATTAAGAACTGATATAATCTAATATCCTTGCCAGAATTGCTCTTAAATCTCATTCACAGGTTTCAACCTTGCAACTTCTTTGTGCCAAAAGGTGACTCAATTTAGCTATGAACTGTGTGAAAAAAAAGAATTCTCTTTGGTATTTAAATATGTTTCTAGGAATTTAATTCTAGGTTTTGGCTTACGAAACGTTGCAACTGCTCCTTATTTATCTTCAGAAAGGTCATTATTTAACATCTCTCTACCACACCCTTTTCAGTCATTTCTGAGAGATAACATTTTCATAACATTCAACTTCCTGAAAAAAAAATGAAGTCAAATACATTGACTTTGATTCCAGATTACTGCTAGTTTTCAGTTGTTAAGATTAGCAGGATGGTAGAGGTAGATAAGCACATCCACATCAACCCCCCTCTGTATCTTTTCTCCTTTTAACAGATCATTTCATGAGATTCATAAGAATGGGGAATCAGAACTGCACACAATACTCAAGATATAGGTGTAGCACCAACATATTCAGTGGCATAATATCTGGAGGTTATGCTGAATTGTCTGTTCACTAAAAGCCTACATGATAATGTCCCCACTCCTTGTCAGAAGGAGCCCACAGTGGTAAAATTGCAGGGTGTAAGTTGTATAAATAGCACACAGAGACGAAAACAGCCTGTCAGTTTACCTACTCTACTCTTCTGCAGCATTGTTAATACCATTAAAAAAATTGAGCAAGTTTCAGAAAAGTGTCAAGCTGGATAACCTTATTTCAATCCAGCTACTGTGCTACATGCTGTCCTAAGAGGTTTTTCTACCAAAGAGCTTTTCTACTCCACTTTCTATCTAATATCATGGTAAGGCTGCTGTTATTCTCAGTAGATGGTGGATTACACTCTCTTAGGAGCATAGGTTTTCTGTAGAAAGCACTTTTCCTGAGACACTTATCTTGGGAAGTGCTTTGGACCCTTCTTGCTGACTGTCTTTAATCCAATAATGTCGCCACAGTATTGTGTGACACAGGCATCGCTCCTGTGAAAGATTTGTGCCAGGCAATTCTGAGACAAGAGGAATAGTCAAGGTTATTTTTAAAGCACCAGAAGTAACTTAATCTCAGTAACATAATCGCTAATCGAGAACGCACAGCTTGCTATTAGTGACACTGATACCTTGTAAAAGGAAAAGTAAAATTCACCTGATTATTTATAGAGTTCTGTTGCATGTAGTGAAGCAAGTGTGTTATTGCAGATTTACAAGTTAGCAGACTGGTTCCTAATTAGCATATTATTCATATGCAGTGTAGGACTCTTTAGATAAAGAACCAAACATCTATGTTCAAAGTTCCTAATATTCCAGATAGGCCTATGCTTACTGTTCCATTTCCAGTGGTTTAAAGATAAGAAGATTATTTTTTTAAATCCCTTAAATAATTCCTTAAAAATAAAATGGGATTTATTTATGTAATAGTATCTGTAAGCTTCTTGGTTCTGGTTTCAACAAAATATATGACTCCCTTGTCATGATCCAATTTTTTAAAAAATAATGCACTCACATACCTCCACAGCTGTGTCCTAGAATTTCTACTGATCTCCTCATCCAGCTGACAACCCTAAGGTCAAAAGGGCCTTGACCTTCTCGTATAGCCTCAGAAACCATCTTCTCAAGGAAGCAAAGATGGTAAACTAAGTAATAAACCTGACCAAGCAGGACTTATTCACTATATCATTTCTGTTATTCTCATAGAGGATCCTGATTAACTGCTTGAGAGACTGTTAGCAGCTGACAGGAAGGTAGAGCTTGTTTTTATTTCTTGTGCACTTTTCCAGCCTCAGGCTCTTAGTGAAATTTAGGAAAATAATGATAAGCTAATTAAAGCAGAGTTAAATACTACTTGAAGTACAGTGCAGGTGATACATGTTACCTTTCTAAGATATCTAACTGGGGTGTTAAAAGAACACTTGTGTTTTAAGGGCCCCATTATTTCTGTCTTCATAACATATATGTAGAAAAGGAAAGTGCTAAAGAAGAGCCCTGACTACACATGAGTCTGAACTACCCTGCTCTGTGCAAGTGCCACAACTGATTTGTGATGCCAGAGCCTCCAGAAGGATTATACTGTGATCCTCAAACCATCCTTCTGCAGCAGCCTCCATCTGCTGATCGCTGCAGCCCCTGGCAGTGCCCCCAGGGACCCAGAGGCATTCACCTCTCTGTGCATGCCGGGTGGGAGCAGTGCTCTGGCTGCTGTGCTCCTCGGGACAGCGCCAGCCCAGCACTCCTGACCTTCAGCCACTTGTTCCCGTCTCACACTGTTTGTTTTGGCACAACTGTTTCTTCCCAAGGCACCCCCTGAGGCCACATGGAAAATGAGATCAGCGAACTGGTCTGTGTTAAAAATAAACTGGAAAAAAACCCCAAAACATTTTACCAGGTGGTTGAGAAGCAGCTGTTTCAGTGCCCTTGGCACCCCCAGGTAGGCAGGTGGAGGGGCTGGAGCTGGCCCTGCTGCACAGAAATGGCATCTGGCATCCCATCCAGCACTGGTGCCTCTTGTTAGATGATGGCCTCAGGGTAGTTCTCAGAGGGGCATTGCCACACCAAGCAGCTGAACACCGTGACTGCAGGGGTTTATTCAGGAGGCTGAGGTACCCTAGGTATCTCTTTCTCTAAAGATAGGCAAAAAACAAAGGAAAAAAACAGCAGAGAGATGCAGGAACTGTTGGTGCCTATGCTGTCCCTGATGAGTGGAGAGAGGTATTTGTATTTAGAGCAACGTTTGAAATTATAGTCTATAAGACAGGAAGAGCTTTTCATTATTTCTTTATTTTTTTGCTCAAAAACTAATATTTAGCACTTTGTCTGGCTTGACTTAGCAGTTTTAAAACATAATAGAAAACCTTCTTATCAGTGATTTAGAACCACAAGTCCTGGGGCTCTGTTTTCTGAGCAGCTCACTCTTCCTGCAAAATCACAGAGTACCTTCAGCTTGTGTGGAAATTAATAGGTTCTGTTGTAAACACATGTCTAGGGCCTGCTTATGCTTTTCATTAAGCCATCATGAAATAGCTATTGCTAGATAACACCAGCTGTGGCCATTTTATACTGGAAAGCAATTGGTATGTTGCAGTTAAACTGGAACCAGGAACTCCAGAAAAAGAAAAGTCCACACATGGAATTAATTTGAAAAGAGTTAATCAGAGAAATACCAAGTGCAACTCATGGTATTTGCTATATATTTATATGGTTTAAGTTAGGTTAAAGATGTTCATCACAGGGTGACAAGGCCAATTTTGGCCTTTATTCTCTGGAACTTTACCCAAAATATGCACAACTATATTCACCATGAGTAGCAATCCTTACCACCAGCTTCAGCTGGTCACATTAACACCATCTGGAAGTTACTATTTGGCCAGTAGAATGAACTATTTCTGTTGTTGTTGAGGGAGTAGTAGATTCCCTAAAGGGTGTTGTAAATTTAAGCAGTGGCTCTGTATTTAGCAATGATTTGGTTCTGTGCTTTTAAAGATACTCTCCTAGCATATGTGCTTACTGGAGAATAAGACTGCTCAGATTTACATGATTGTTTATTTACATTAGTATAAATTAAATTTAATGTCCTAGCTTATAATTAATATTTCAGGAGTAGCAGTGAAACAAAAGGAAAACCAGTCTCAGTGTTACTGAAACAATCGTCATTCTTACTATCATCTCTTCCCCCATTCATCATTCTGGGAATATACCCACAGCTTTCTCCAAGAGCTTGATCAAACAAATATGTCCTTCACCGTGCCTGGAGAATCAGTGCATCTGGACCCAGCTAGGGAGCATACTGCAGAGATTTCAAGTCTGCACAGTGCGTGAGCTGCCAGCACTGCCTCTTTATCTGACCAAGAATAGCCCGCTCAAACGCCTTTGCTAAGCCAAAACTGTTGAGAGGCAGTCAGTCCCTTGGGAATCAAGCCAGGGTTTTTCCCAGTGACAGATATATTCTATCTTCACTCTTATTAATGGAACATTTATAGTTGATTTCCTTTGTTTACCCTTTCCCTTCCTTCTGCAAGGAAGAACAAAAGTCTAAACTTTGCTTTCTGTACAACAAACATGAGGGAATTCCTTACAGAATGTTAATCACACAGTGGGAAGCACCGAGAGACCGCTTGGCTTTCTATTAAATTACAATTCAATTTCTACAAATTATTCAAATACATTGTTTCTTCTGAAGCCCAGACAGAAAAATAACACATGTAATTAGTGTGGATTCTTCTCTGAAAAGGTGAATGTACAGCTACAGAACAGTCCAGACTACGGAGCTGAAAAATAATAGACCTGATGGAAAAATCAGGACACAAATCCAAGCTGTATTTTCTCTGGCAGTAAGGTTGGTTTTAGAGGCTCCTGGATTTTATTATTGCACCTATGGCACAGTTCACTGCCTCTGCACTTGTGCCAGTGTGACTGTTCTGAGGCTGTGCTGTAAACTGGATTAGTGAAACAATCTTAGGAAGATTTCCCCACAATCTCTAAATAACACTGAAAAATGCTATAAATTAGCAGGACCCCTTAATGAAGAGGCCTTGGAACCACACTGTGCTTTAGCTATTAACTCAGAGAAGCGCACTCAGGTAGTACCTGCTCCTCAGAGCTCAGCTGTTGATTACAGGATGCTGGAAATATGGATATGATGTTAAAGGAAGCACTGCATGGACTACCCATACTTAAATTTTAGCCCCATGCTGAATAGGACTGAATCCATCTTTAAAAGGTGTCATTCCCTGTTAATGCAACACAGACAAAGCAAAATTGTCAACCTTTACTGAGAGGCTGGTGTGACTTTGAACTGTACTGGAGTGATCTTTGTTTCAATTGTCTCTGCAGACAGTGATCTATTCTATTTTCAGTTAATATGCATTATGAGAAAACATAAGGCTTGGAAATTAAGCCCTTGCCTAGGAATAGCAGTCAAGTATTATCTACACTTGAAAATTCAGTATGATTAACTGAGAAACTTATAAACTATTCTGATTCCAAAATACTTCACAAAAAAAGTTCCTATCTGTTCCTGTTTTGCTTCACCCATTTTCAAGAACATCTCCATGTGAAATCTCACCCTCCTGTTTTGCACTTTTGTTTTTATTTGGTGATAACTGTGATAGTTTGGAGGATGATTTTTTTTTTCAACCTCAGTCTGGATCAATACAGCTGTACCACCTAAAGCAATAGCATAAATATCAGTAGACCAGCAGGGAACTGATTTAAATCTATGGCAGCAATGAAGTCATCTGGCATCATCAGCTGCTGCTCCAGTAGGAGACTTTGTCAGCACGCTTCTAACGTTTTTCCTTTTAACTAAAAATGTGGCTTGTGGCTTTGTCAGAGGCCTGAACCTAATCTATGCTTTACATTCTCTCTGTGTGACAAAGCTTTAGGGCAGTGCAGAAGGAACTCTGGTTGTTGTCCAAAGAAAGACCTGTCTTCCACTATAATGATGCAATATTTCTAGAACTTTGCATTTTTGTCACAAACATGGATGACAAATATTTCCTCCTCAGCTGGAAACCTGCGTGAGGTTTGTCTGGCTAAATTATATTCAAAGGCTGAATCATTATAAAGTCCCAGTTATAGAGGTGACGATGGGAATGGTAACAAGAGTGTGCCTCCCAGACAATCATGATCTGAACAACTTGGTCACACTAAATTTGGGATATCTCTTTTGAAGCTATTATCCAAGCGCTTTGTAATAACCATTAAGGCAAAAATCTGCCTTCGTGTGCTGTCAAGCTCTAACAGCTCTCAGTTTTGGCAGTAAAAATATCAATACTAATCTCAGGCTGTAAATTGATGCTACAGAGACTTTGGTGATTGATGAGTTCCCATAACACTCTTGTCCTGTAAGCGCAGGGCAGACACAGCTCGCAATCACCAGCCTTCAGGTTAAGTTTCTAGCTCTCTGTCTTGCTGAAGAAAAGACCTGATTTGCTTATTTATATCTAGTGTGTACGGCCCATAAGAGCACAGGGCTCCTTGCAAAGACACCATTGCCTGTGCTTCACTGCCATGAGGCAGTGCCGCGGAGGCTGCTGGTGAACCGGAGCAGGAGCGAAACTCTGAGGTCAGCTCTGTGCCTCACCCTCCAAAGAAAACTCAGGTGCTCAGGCTGGGTGGAACTTGTGAGGTTTTCCAGCCAGATGTCCCACCAGCAATGGGTACAGCTTCATTTTGCTTTTCCTACACCGTGCCTTCTGGGTATGCACCTGATCGGCTGCAACAGCATCTCATTCCATAAATCCAGACCTTTTCATAACTGTGCACTGAAATTCCTTGTAGACACATCTCTGGATGACATGGAAAGTCTCTTAAAATCGCTGGGTTTTGTTATTCAAAGTGACTTTGTATTCAATATTTTAAATTGACATTGAGATAAATTAAATTGAATTAAAGCCACTTTAATTGTGGATTAGAATAAAATCATAGAATCTAATTTAGTAAACCAAACCCACTTTAAATTAATATCTTTGCCCAATACATATTCATTTCCTGAACATGTTTATATAAATAAAACTGAAAGCACCATTTTAACAGGTGCCTACCTAACAGGCACCCAATCAAAAATGACCAAAAGTTGCTTTTTACCAGGAGACTAATTTTGTTTCATGGCATGCCACCTTTTCAATAGCCAGATTTTTACAGCAGGAAAAAGGATTATGTGACCCCCACTGCTGGAGATGCAACAAAAGGTATAACAAAACAAAACAAAACAAAACAAAACAAAAGGTATAACAAGTACAAGGCTTGTGCAAAGTGGACCAGCTATATAAAATTGTTGCTTTATAAGTAAGATAAATGAAAATAAAGCATATTAAAACAGGTTAGTAGCAGAAATAATTTAAATAGTGAGTTTCTCTGACTTCTCTGTCTTTAGGCCCAGATGCTATACATGACTACAGAACAAGGAAGCCTGAACATACTCCCTCCAGAGGAATGACATCTCCAATGATAGGCAGCACCTGCAATGCTAACTATTCATGGCACCCAGCCCCCACCCTCCATGTGTGTCACCTCACAGACATCACTACCCTGGTAAAATTGAGTGGTGTGTGAGGAAGCTCAGCAACTTCATCATCAAACATTTCTAGAGTGGAGCACAGATTAAGGTGAGAAAGATTTTGTCGATGAAATTACCTGAGTCGCAGAAGGCAGAAAAAAGGTTTTGCTCTGCTTTGCGGTTTCACTCTGAATCATCCTTATGGCCAAGATCAGTCAGGGACTAAGGAAGGAACAAGAGAGAATACAGCTGATAGATTAAAAAGTGAAGCAAGCTACATGGCACAATACAATGTCTGCTTTCAAGGGGGCTGAGTGGCTGCATTTTCCCACATGACTAGAGCAGGCAGAGATGCAGCAGGAGCTGTTTGAGGATGTGAGGTCTAATGTGATACGAGCCATGAAGTGATCCTGCCTGGATGACTCCCAAACACTGCAGAGACACAAAGCATCAGGTTTGCAGCCTCTGTGTGACCAGAACCCCACAGGGTTTGTATGCTCACAGATGTTTACAGACCCTGGTAACTATGCAAACCTGCATGTTAGTCAGCCTGATGCAGAACATGGGGTACAGAAGCAGACAACAGGCTTCAGACAGCCAAAATTTGTTCCCCTTTCCACTTGTCCTAGTCTTTATTTTGAACCTCTCACACCTCTAGTTACAGCTGAATTCATATTTGCAATAGGTTATAATAAATAAAAAGTTCTACAGCTTGGTTCCTGAAATAATTTAAATGTATATATGTGGATAAGACATATAGCACATTTTTTCTTACACATGTGCATGCAAATTCACATGTGATGATATGGCTATATTCAACATTGTTATGTTTATAGCACAGTAGTTTTAGAAGCCCAAAATATATTTATTTAGGGATGTATGAAAATATACTGCAATTTCTTTTTCTTAAACAAGCCTTTTCAATAGTTAAGGAGCTCTTACAATGTGCTGCAGCATGTCTACATTGAACACTCTATATCCATCCAAGTATACCCTTTAAAACACCAAAAATAGAGGAAGTATATAAGTTATTCATGGGTTTTGCCTGTTATACACCATGTTGAAAACAGACATAATTCTTTAAGTGGACACAGTGAGGGGAAGGGAAATTGGTCTCTCCTGGGAGCAAATGAGCCTGCTTGGCAGGGAGGAAGCTTCCCAAGGACAGAGCAAGACCGCTAGGAAAAGCAAGTAGAAATAAGAAATCTCGGGAACTGGAAAACTGTAGTGTAATTTGGATTAGAAAAATTAATGGAACAGCAGATGCAGCGGTTCCTGAAGTAAAGGAAAGAAAAATAATTCTGGGGAGCTAAAGGACATTGTATAACATTTGCTGTAACCCAGGAAGTTGGCGAAAGAGCAGGAGTGAATTTGGAAGTGAGGACCCATGGCCCATGGACCAAGTGAGCAGGGTTAAGTGTGTGTACAAACCTTTCAGAGTCTGGTTTCAGCCTCAGTTTTCTGCAGTTATAAGATTTGCCTTGACTTATATCTGCTCATGAGCTTAAGGGGTCTTTGATGCTTCTTAAAGACCTTTGAAGGAAAGCTGTAGGGATAAACTGAATTTGTAGCTGACCAGGAGTCCTCTCAAATGGAAAAGACCAGCCACAGGGTGATCAGCTCTAAACAGCTGCCCTTTTGGTCCTCACGGGCATCTGGTGTTCTCTTC
Source organism: Lycocorax pyrrhopterus obiensis (assembly GCA_014706295.1). Lineage (NCBI taxonomy): Eukaryota > Metazoa > Chordata > Aves > Passeriformes > Paradisaeidae > Lycocorax > Lycocorax pyrrhopterus. Next base: position 41,929,960 of record JACSVZ010000006.1, read on the forward strand.
CCAAGTACACCAGACATTATCCCCTCCCCCTACATTTCCCACGGGAAGCAGAGCAAGACAGAGGGGTAGACGTTCCTATTTGATCTTTTCACTGGATGAAGAGAAGAGAAAGAGAAGAAACTCTCCCTGTTTGTTTTCCCCCACTCACAACTACTCACAAGCAAAGGAATATATTCGGTAACATGATAAGGAAGAGCTGCAGGTAGAAGTGTAATAAGCTGATGGAGCTAATTGACTGAGCTAACTAGCCACTGAAAATAAGAAACCTAACTGCAGCAGACCTCTCTGAAAGGAACTGATATCTGGTACAAAACTGATAAATATTTAACTTCTAGGGGCTGATCCTTTGTGACTTAATGTGATGGAGGGAGACAAAAGTCAGCAGCATTCAGACCCTCTGAAGCCTCCTTGTACATCCATTTTGCATTCCTGCTGTACACCACCTTTGTAGGTCCAACGCTGAATCTGCATTGATAATTTCCCTGCAAAGTCTGTCCAGGGAAGATGTACACTGTCCATGCTGTATTGACTAACATCTCCTGCCATCACTCAAAAAACGTTTCCTGCTGAAATGAATCTGGTGTCAGTTCCAAGTTAGGAAAGCACAAACAAGGGTTCACACGTATGTCTTGCACGTGTGAATAACCTCCATGAAGAGGTGTATGTGTGCTACGCCTATACACTGTATTTGTGATATCGCTTCTCTGAATTTAACAACCTGCGCCCGAATTCTTTTTGTTCTTACCAAAAAAGCAGCAATGCACACAACTAAGGGGCAATTTGTACCCTTGTGCAGAGCTGTGTGTACTTACTCAGGAAGCAGCAGTCTTTCGGGAAGGCCTTGTCCAATGTGAGTAGGTATATGCCGGGGCACTGCTGTGGGCCAACACTCAGTCCAGATTCCAGCAGCAGGCGAGGGAGATGTAAGGTCCAATTATAGGAGAAGCTGCTGCATAGAATGTGCTACCTCAGCCTGACATCCTGCAGCTCTGGCCATGGGAGAGGCCAGCAAAAGCTGAGCTCTGCATAGGTGACCAGAGGCCCTCCTGCCTTGCCCCCTGCCCCCTCTGCGGCAAAGGAAAGTTAAATTTAGCATACCAGTACAGGGTTTTTTCCATTATCAGCTATCTTTTAATAAATGAACTCTCAGTATTCAATGGGGTTTCTTTTTTACAGTCTATAGATTTTATGGCCTACTTTGTACTTCCAAGTGGGCTTTTCTAGTACTAAAATGGATCTGAACCATTTTCTTCATGTAAAATCAATAGCAAAGATTCCAGGTCTCTCTTAAATATCTAAGCATCAACAAATTTCACTACTCTCATTTTTGATCTGCAGCTATTGCTCTCAGCAGACATTAAAATAAAAACAATTTAAGCTGCTTAGTGAAGTTAAAGTAAATAGCTTTTAGAACAATTTATTAGGAAAATAAAACTTCCAGCTCATGACTTATCATATGATCTTTAATAAATTTTAAGATAAAACACAGTGCTTATATTTACTCTCCTTTATACCACAAATACACTGTTGAGGTATTCTAACCAAGCATGTTTAAGACACCCAGACTTATTAGAATAAAGCTTTCAAACATATTGTACAAAGTGGTAATTCTTGGCTCACAGGACTTCTGCCAGTGTTAACACCCCCAAATTTTTGAAAGTGAAAGCACACTGCATGCTGAACAAGGGCCTTAATGCTGTCACCATAGAGATGACACTTTGCAACCCTTATTTGTCTCCTTGATTGCACCAAACAAATGCACTCTCTCTATAGACAAATGCTTTTGGTTCCTTGAGTATCATTTCTCTAGATGATGCTTTAAATAATGTCTTTGTAAGAGACATAAATATTATTTTGTAGTGTGGTGAAATTTACACAATAAAGAACACAGTAGCTCTTCTGATAGAAGACAGATGAGAATCAGTTTGAATAAATGCAAAGAGAATTCCTTGGTTGAAACGACAGAGAGACAGGACAGTCTCTTTGTCTGCACAAACAAGGATGAAAGAACCTGTTATTTGTATTTGGCCAGTTGACTTGAAAACACAGGAGAGAAAATATTTTGCATAAACTAAACCAAAATATTTTTCTAGGACTGGAAAACCAAAACCACTCATGTTTCCTTCAAAACAGGAAAAAAAAAAGACATTTTGAAACTGTTTTTACAACATATTTCTTTTTTCCCATTTGAAAGTTTTGCAAAATTGAACTCAAATTCATTAATAGCATGAGCTGTTTTCCAGTAAATTAAAAAAAATACAAAAATACTCGCCCAGCCCTATTTTGAAATAGCCAGAGTGAAAATCAATGCACTGCAGAAGGGCTATGCACTCCCACCTCCAAAGCTTTCATGCTATGCAATCTCACCACAAGAAGCCCTTGCCCTCACTCCCCACCCCCCCTAAGTTGAGCAATTGCTGCAGGGAAGCAATTTCCCTGGTCAGTGAAGTGCCATCCACATTTGTAGGTCTGCACAAGTGCTTACTGACAGTGAGGAAAATGATAGATGGTAGCAAAAATTAAAATTCATTTTAATTTTAAACCAATAACAGACTTCAACACAACGTTTGTGTGTCTGGACTGAGAGCATTTAAGCCTGAACAGGTTCCACAGCGAGGTCCTGACCAGGTCTGCTGGTCAGCAATGCGTGTGGGGTTTATCTGCTCTGTGCAATTGCAGTCGTCTTCCCCAGCCTTGCTCCCGAGAAACTCCACACTGGACCCAAGGAGCAGAGTTCCCTAAGTTAGTGATTAAAACAGGTCTTTTGCCCCTTTTTCTGGCTTTTACTCAAGTTTATTCTTTCTTAGTTGAGCTTGTTTCCATGGCAGCCAGGGCCATAAAAACAAAACTCCTTAAAATGCCAACTAGATTAAGCTTGTATCAAATGGTAACAGTCTAAATGCATTCATGGAGATAAGCCCTGTCCTGACACAGAAAGCTCTGCACTGTGACCCATGGTCCAAATCCAGCCCAGAGCACAACCTGTCTGCTCTGCCACACCTAATGGTCATGGAGGGCAGAGGAGCTGAAGGCAGATCATCTGCTCTTCCCAAATACTGCCTGTCTTTGGAGAAAGGAGCTGCTGGTTCAGCTAATAGACCCTGAGCCTCAACACTGCTACATGCCACTTACCACGCTGTCTGGGCTGCAGATGTTTAATAGCCACTGATTTCAGAAGCTGATTATCTAATTGCTCTGTCATGTCGGCTTTGACCTCATGCTCGGCCCAAATCCCCCAGCCCTTGGTGTTGCTTGCACTTTCTAGAAATAGTCAGGCTGCCTGTCCAGACAAGGAAAGGCAAGCGTGAGGCAGGTGGTGTCAGGGACTTGAGCTTTTGACCCTGAAGGCAATATGGATTCAACTGATTTGAGGCACTTGACTCTGTGAACTTGAGCCTGAACACACACAGCTGGTACAGAGCGGGTAGATAAGGTCACTGGAGCTGTATTCTGAGATGCACAGGCAGGAGTGACCTGGGAGCTTAAACACGACCACCCCCATCCCCCCCCCCCGCCGCCCCCAATCAGGAATCATCTCCCTTTAGTGCAAATGGCACAGTGGAATCAAACCTAATTAAATTTTTAAGAGTAATTTGCTGTTGCTCCTTTTACTAGAGTTTGTACACAGAATTGTTCATGTCTGCCAGAGAAAACCACAGAAAAACTTTGGTTTATTTCCTCTGACATGTCTGAGAATCACAGTTGCTATAAGCTCCCCTTATCTCTCAAAATGCTTTAGCAGGGTAAAAAAAAAAAAAAAACAAACCCACAAAAAACCACCCACCAAAAAATGTAATTCCTACTGTGATGGAATTGTGAAGTGATTGCTGTGATGTCCCAGTGCAGACTGCCTTGCTGTCCCCAAGTATGTCAGCTGAGACAGCTGAGGGGGCTGCTGTGGGGGACCCAGCCTTCAGTGCCCAGCACAGGAAAAAGGGTCTGTGTCCCCTTCTGTGCTGTGGGTTGCTGTGACAGCCACAGAACTGCTGGCATGTCCCTCTCCATCTGAATGAGCACCTCCATCCATGTGCCTGAATCCAAGCACCAATGTCTACCCAGCTGTCTCCTCATAATATTTCTGACTGGGCTATGACACCTGCAGGAGAGAAATCCAATTCTCCCTTGCAGCAGTTATTCCCTGATGCTCAGACTTGCTAGTCCTCCACTGATCCACAAATGGATCTTGGTTTAGACTTTGGCTGGGAACAGGGATGCTTATTTTTATAAGTGCATGTCTAAATTCTTCAGCAGTTGGAAGAGGCCGTCAGACACACACAGTTGTTTTAGTACAGTCCTAAGGAAAATGTAGAGAAAGAGGAGTAGCAGGGATGAAGGGAAGGACAGCTGTGAATGGGTAGACAAACTGGAGGATGTGGGCCAGTTTGAAGGCTTTGTCCAGCTACTGCTCTAAGTACAGCTCGGGCAAATCAGAAGTTACTTGAGCTCTGTGGGAGGAAAAAGAAATTGCCTGAGCAATTGTCACTGCTTAGTCTATGTCTGATGTGCTGTTTGATTGCACAGGACCTGAGCAATTACACCGAGCAAGTAAGATGAAAGGCAGAGAACTCAGGGAGAACAATTAAGCCACCCTGTTCTGTTAAGCCTCTGATTCAGCTATTTGTAGCAATTCTTTTACCAACATATGGTCCAAGTCCTGCCTGCTGATAAGCATGACAGGAATTCAAATAAAGACTACTTGGAGTGTTGCTGACAAACACATACATTGCACTGCTGCTTCTCTCTCCAAGATAAATGTAATACATGTGGTTATCTCACTCAAGCAAGTTAAGTTTAAAATACAGCTTATTACTGAAAATTGAACCTTGACTTATTTACAGCGATATTTGCTATCCTGGCTGTATTTGTGTCCCATGACCTCAGAGGTACAGTCTGTCATGGACTTTGGAACTTATCCCTTTTCCGTTTTACATTTGTGACCTTTAGATGCATTTCAAATAATCCCTTACTTTTTCAGCCACTCTTCCTCTGCTTAAAAACTCTGCAGGAAGGCATTTCTCTAAAGCGATGCTTTATTGCCTCTTTAGTTATTTTTTTTCAAAATTTCAAAGGAGTAATCTTCTAAAGGAGTAATCCACTGCCAAGCCCACTGTCTCTGCAACACTTGCACAATGTGGAAGCAACTAGCAATTGTCATTTTTCACACTCTCTAGTTTCATTGTCACACCTCCATCTAAATCTTCCAGGTGGAAATGGACCTAGCCTTCTTTCCCAGTACTATTTGAAGGTGTCATGTATGCGTTAAGGTTAACATTGTACCCCATTTCTGTTTCCTTTGGCAGAGCATGCTGATTTGACAGGCTGCTGAAGATGAAGCAACACATTGGTACCAAAGTCTGTGGTAACCACTTATTAATTTTTTAATATTTGCTCTAATTAGTGTCCTAAGAGGAACTACTCTGAAAATCCCTGGAATAGGCAAATTATTGGCATACTTGACTTTGAAGTTCAACAGATCTAATGAAATCCTACCACTGGCACCCACTGCTGCAGAAAACCATTGAGAATAAAGTATTTAGCTGATATTTTGTCATAAATCCACAGAAGTATTCCAGAGCTAAACTACAATACATTTTAAGCAGCTAGAAGAGCTCTCTAGAGGGTATTTAATCCCTTTTGAAGAGAGAGCCCTGTTTCACAGAACCCCATTTCATTTTTTAGTGAGAATTAATTTTGCCAGTTATTTTGATTAAAGCATCTTGAAAGAAATCTTATGTTTATAAACTAATAATCATCTGCAGCTAGGAAAGCATTACAGAAATTGGAGAGTGGCAGTAGAAAAAGGTCTTATGACACTGCCAGAGCTCTTCCACCAAACCATGCATGTGCAAAGAACTTACACCATGCCAGCAATATCTGAGTGTAAGAGGTTCACCACAACCAGAAGCTTTGACTGCTGAGGTATTCATAATCTAGGTAAAATACAGAACTGTGAAACGAACTAGGGGCATTTAGGGAGAAGGACTGCCCAAGGAGTTTCATTGTATCTTCTCACCTTCCCCCCAAAATAACCACTGGGAAATACAGTATATTAATGCATGCAAGGCAGTGACCTCCAGTGGAAAATGAGAAATGCCCAAATTCCCTGAAACTTGCCTGGGAAGCAGCAGGTGATGACTGAAGTGCCTTCACAGTGACAGCAGGTCTCCAAACATGCCCACCTGCTCCCAGGACTGTGGAAAGGTGTCCTGTTCTCGCTCAGCAGATGTGACCACGTCTCTGCATTGCCTGACACATGCTGCAGGAGAGGGCAAGGCCATGCAGACAGACACACAGACACAGCTCTGCTCAGCCTCTTCCTCCCTCCCCTTTGCCCTCACCTCTGTATGCTGCAAACAGCAGCTGCTGCCCTCAGGACTGTGCTTCCCTTCACAGTGATCCACAGTGCAAGGAGCTCTCACAGCATATTAAGCAGTTCCTTTTTTCCCCCGTTGCCTGTTTGTACACCCTGGAACAGCAGAGGTGGTGCCAGAGGTGTCAGGGGCTCAACTGGGCACGAGAGACAGGCCCAAGAAAAAGCCTGAGCAGCTCCTCCAAGCTGAACTCCACCTTGCCGGTAGTAGCAGCAGCACCAGGAACAGATGGGCCAGCTGGTCTACAAAAGCTGTAATTGCTCTCTAAGCTAGGCATGGGTATGCTTCCTCATGTGCTGCGAGTAGGAAGTCATTGTCAACTTACTGCTTATTTTGGTTATCATAGTAGTTGTAGTGTTGCTGAGACTCTTGTAGCCTGGTTACAAGCTACAGTATAGAAATCCCTTCCATAAAATCTGTGATCCCATGGTGTCTTCAGTCCATCGCTGGAAGGCAGCCAGCACCACCAGGCAGTGTTGCAGCTCTGTCATTTTTATAAAGCATTCATAAGGCATGCACCTTATTAAGTGCTTGGAAAGTAATCCTAGTTTAAATTGATGGATGAACAAGGGAACAGCAATTTGCTGTTGGGGAATATTTTATTTGCTTTTCACCACAGGAAGGTGGATAGGAAAACAAAGTCACCCAAGCTGGAAACAAATAAATGAAATGCATTCAATTAGCTAATGGAGTGTCTCACAAAAGGTTGCACTATTAGAAAATTAAATTAGGTCTTCCCAATATGCTGAGAGTCATTAACACTTTTTTTTTTTTTTTTTTAGAAACTGCCTGAAATATTCAGGGATTATTTTTCACCATTGGCTTTTTGCTTTCCCTGACATACCTTTCAGAACTGATTCACTTCAGATTCTCTTCAGTCTTGGAAACAGTGCTAATTTGTGAAAAGCCTTTTTAAGTTAAATAACTTTGGTGTAATTCATGAGTACATGGAACATATTTCAGATTTTTCTAAAGGAACGTGGTGTCCTCAGAGATCAGCTTCATGAGCTATTATATGATTTAGTACCACTGGTTACAAAAGGACTCAGCTCAAGCATGTTTAGTGGTGACTTCCTATGCCTTTTTACAGCAAAACAACTGAAAATGGAGGATAGAAGCATTTTAAATTTGCAGTCCTGCCCTCACAATGTCATTCCAAGTGAGCTACAACCAACATAGGTTAATTAACACAGTGTGGCATTAGCTGGGACAGCACCAGAGTGGCCAGACACACCTCCATGGTGCAGCACACCAGTGCTCTTTGTGGTGTGGTGGCACAGACTTCTCATTCCCCTCATGCCATTCCGGTTGGAATGCTGCAGGGTCTGTGCTTAGGAAATGCAGTGCATGATCGGTCACGTCTCTGTAACTCCACCTAGACCTTGCTGGAGAGATGGGAAGAAGGGATGAGGATATTTCCTGTGAGTACCTACCTAATAAGTACACCTATTTTCAGAGTGTGTTCCTTCCTCTTTGTCAGTGCATCTGATCTCACCCAAATCATGAGGTGGAGGGTCCTAGGTGCCCCTCAGCCAAGCTAGAGGGGAGTCTGGATGAAGGAGCAGTGCTCAGTGCTGCCTCTTGTTCTCAGTGAAATGGAACCGATCTGTCCCATGGGAAAACCCAAAGTCTGCATTAAAGGTAGCACAACAGCAGAACGCACCGGCAAAGGTCCTGGGCAAGGGGGTCAGGGTTAAAAAAGAGCCAGCTAGGGACATAAAGGCACTTTTTCACACAAAAAGAGTGTTTCTTTCCCAGGCAAATAAAAGACTCAGGTACATACGGAGACCCATTATCTTCATGTGCTTAAAATCAAACTCTCTGCTGCATGAGATCTGGCATGCCCTTATGTAAGCAAATTATTTTTATCTGCTTCTAGCCTAATAGAGACTTGAATATTTTGAGAACTCATAGGTCTCATTGCTATGGAAACTAACTCTGTATCTTTAGGTCAGCCTTGTTATCTCTGATTTGCAGAGTCCACATCTAAGCATTTTGTTTTAAAAAAAAAGCCTAGTTGTATTTGCTGTTTCAGTCCCACTGCCCATCACCCTTTGTCTTACTCCTGAGACTCCAAAAGCTGAGTCCAACACCCTTTACAGGGAAGAGAAATTGGGATATTAGCAGTCCAATGCCAGGTTACTGGTTTCCATGTTGATGAGAAGTGAGGGGATTTATGTTGATAGCACAGACAATCAACATAGGAGCGTCAGCAAACAAGTCAACCTCGTCCAGGGGTAAAAATCCCCACAGAGAAAACCAGCCTCGTACAGCTGTCCTCTCCTTGTTTCTCTCTTGCTTGGGTGAGTGAGCCAGAATGCTCACTGATGATCTGAAATGCTAAACAACTCTTTTCCAATCCTTTGATCAATAGTGGGAGGATTCACCACTTGCATGGACAAGAACTGCTGCCACAGGAGTGACCGAGCTGGCAACCACTCAGTAAAACAGACTGGCCTCATCTTATGTTGGAACGTCTTCCTTATTGTGATATTACAGAGTTTTTCTCACCCTCACAACCTTTCTCCTTCTGCACAACTTCAGCTACTCTCATCTTACAGTATATCCAAACCTGGACCAGAGACATTCCTGGGATGATACAAGAGGGGCAAACATCCCTGTAGGAAAACTGATACTTGACACACCTCAGTTTCTTTTTAGAACTGACAGAGATATAAGGTGCTTGCATTTCCTGGGGTTGCTCTTTCTTGGGAGTGAAAAACTTGACTTTTTCAGAGGTAGTTCAAGGACCAATATATGTCAGTATTTCACGGCCTCAAAAAACTTTTCTGTGTAATTCAACATCACAGAGAATTCACATCCAGAACTTTTAAAAATTGCTGGAATTCTACTACTCTAGTAACACCAGAGGTTTCTCTTTGCTTTTCTTATTCTAAAAAAACTGTTTCTTCACTGACAGAAAGGAATTATTTCAGTTGTGATGTATACCCACACTTCTGCTCAGAATTGGGACGCATTGTAAATTCTGCTGTAAAAAATTTAGTCTTTCGGCAAATCTACCAAGAAGGCAGTGCCTGTCAGTAAAAAGGAAATGTTTTCTTCCAAAATGCCAACACATATACCTGCTTAATACATTACTTTTTATTATAGCACATACAAGCTATATGTCTTAGTACAGGACAAATGTGCTTGTCTCAGTGGCCTCATCTATTGGGGGAGTTCTGTCCACATTCTTCTTTGCTATTGTTTGTTCTTTTCAGTTTTAAGTCATTTATTGATTTTTTTTTCCTTTGGAGTATGAGGCTAATCTCTTCTACTGGCTCAAAGATGGGTGGTCAGGTTTTTTGTTTGTATCTGGTTTTATTTTTTTACCCCCAGAAAGTTAAGATTGTATTCCTGTTAAATTGATGCAGTTGTTGTTTTTTTTCTGCATTCTCCACCCCATTATGAGTGAAATCACTATCTCACTGTGCTCCCTTTTTATCCAAGCCAAATATTAAGTATACAAGATCATAGGCAAGCACTGTAATTTTTGGACAATCAGGATTATGCAATGGTGGAAAATGAGAAGAAAGCATTTTTTAAAGGATGAAGGGCATTCAGCTCCAATAAGCAGGAAAATCCCACAAGTTTAATTCCTGTAATGGATGGCAGTGACACTCACTCTGCTTTCTGGGATATTATTCCATAATGGAATGCAACATAAACCAGTAGTTAAACTAGGACAGATGTTCCTGGAAATATTTAGAAGATGTTTACTTTATATGATTAGTGATCAAATATGCAATGTTCTTGGGTATGTCATCCTCGTGACTTCCCACAAGACATAATATTTTCCTTGTTGGAAAAAGAAAATAACTAAGTTGTAGGCAGCTTTTAGTAACTGAGATATTTTGGACTGGTGATGTAGTTGTTTAAGTGTCCATCAGCAAGACCATCCCCCAGCCCAACCACTTCCCTGGGCTTGCTCTCCTTATTCCCCGCATACCTTAAAAATGCTTCCCCCATCTCCCAGTCACCCATCTCCCAGCCCAGCACTGGTACTTTTCCTGGTAGCTTTCCAATGAGGAACTTCCAGCCTCAACTCCCTGGAGCAAGCTGTCCCTTCCTCCCAAGGCCACCACTCAGAATAACCTGTTACTTACTGTAGTTTACTGGGTGGATATAAGAAGTGAAAAGGGATTTTTCTGACAAGGGTGTGAAACCGGCAAATGGAGGTTTCCTTCACAAAGCTCACAAAAGTTTCAGCTGTTGCAGTAAAACTGCTGCAACCTTCCCCAAGGACATGCTTGTAGTGATTTACAGAAAAAAAAAAAATTTCAAAAGCACTGCAGTTACTATGCTCCTGTAAAATTAAAGCTGACTTAAGACTTCCTACACTCAAAGTTGTATTAATATAATCCCCTTTAGCTAATCAGGCGAGTTGTATGTAGAATGTACCTAAATCCTCTATTGTAGATGAAAAAGGACTGAGCAGCTGCAAAGAAAGGGAAGTATGAACTCTGCCTTCCTTTCTCTCTCAAGCCTCCTCCACCTTCAGACCCAAAGCAGATCCTATTGCATTGAAGCAGGGACAGAACTGAAGAATCACAGAATTTTTTAAGTTGGAAAAGACATTTAAGATCACCAAGTACAACCATTAACCCAGCACTGCCCAGCCTACCAGTAAAACATGTCCCCAAGTGCCACATCTACGTGTCTTTTAAATACCTCAGTTTTGGTGACTCAGCCATTTCCCTGGGCAGCCTGTTCCAGTGCTTAAGAATCCTTCCTGTGAAGAAGTGTTTCCTAATATCCAATCTAAACCTCACCTGGTGCAAGTTGAGGCCATTTCCTCTTCTCCTATCACTTGTTGACTGGGAGAAGAGACCAGCCCCCACGTTGCTACAGCCTCCTGCCCCCAGTGACTTGTGGCTTCTGCACCCTCCCATCTCACTTTCCCTGAATAGCTGCCCCAACATTGTCCCAAGGCCAGATTAAATGTCTTTTTTCTTTTTTAAGGAGTAGTGGTCTATATCACTTTCTTGAAGCCAAAAAGCAACACTCTTTTCCCCATTTCATTCTTCATATGTACCCTTATGTTGCTGAACTGCTCTTTGGTTTCTCACCTCCCATCTACCCTTCTTTTTTGGCTCCCTACCCACTGCTCAATGACCTCCAGCCTCTGGGGCACCAGGGCCGGCATCAGAGCGAGAGGACGCGCGGTGGGATGTCACCACATGGGACTGTGGCTGCGGGGAGGGGAACGTCACAGGCCATGGCTGGACCTCGTGCTTGGAGTTTGCCATACAAGCAGGTTACCCTCTGCTACAGCAATAGGTTTTGTCCCCTCAGTTCCTCAGCCTCCTTCATCTTTCTCCTCTGTCTTTTGTTCTGCTTTCCAACACTAAGCATGAAGCTGGAGTAGCCAGAAAGATTACAGCTGCCCTTTTCAAGTACCTCTCCTATGCATCCATCTTTTATGGAGATTGAACATTTTTGCTTTATTGCGAACCTTTCTGGCCAGTAGACGATGGCTGGTGAGGGAAGCTTGATTCCAGAAGAGCTGAAGCTCTGTGCTGGGGTGGAAAGCCAAAATACTGGGGAGAGCTCTGTATACCAGCCAAACAGCAAGCCTTCCTCAGGCTCCTACTTCTTAAATGCTCATCTGCTAAATACATTGCTTTTATATCATTTACAGAATGTTACCCTGCTCTGAGGCCTTTTCTATGTGTGTTTGCTATGGTACGGTCATAAACAATTTTTGTCATCAGCCTGAAGGCACAGAAATTCATGCAGCTCTTACAGCACTGCAATGCCATTGACTTCGGGGGAATGACTTCCCATTACAGCAAGTGAAATCAGAATGAGCAAATATGCCATTTCTCTGCTATTCACTATTAACATTGTAATGCTCACTGGAGTAGCCAGAGAAAGCTGGAGATTGACTCTTGTTTGGCTCTGTGTATCTTGTGTGATGTACAGGGCATCCTCTTCCTCACTGAGAACCAAAACTGCTCTGACAAAGTGGAGAAGAGCCAGTGGAAGAATATTTAGGGGCTATCTATTTTTACTGTCAATTTGGAAACGTTTTTTTTAATTTTCTCTATCTCTTTCTGTTGGGAATCAAAGCTTTCAAGTTATTTAGTCACCCAGAGAGGCCTTTCATCCTCTCCTCATATTTGGAAAAACCCTGAGACACAGGCAGATTAAATAATTTGTCCTTGGCCATAGATACGGTGGAGACAGAAATAGTTCCGTGCTCTATGTTGACACTTGAATACATTTAACCACTAGACCATCCTTCTTCATTACTCCTTAATTTAGACACAAACACAAGAAGGCAACAAAACAAGAGAAGTTCAGTTTCAGATCCACCATGGATCAGACACACAAAGCTGCCAAACTGCATCCAGCCATCACATGGTTACTGCAGGACAGGCTGGGACTCCTGTTATCTCCCTGTGCAGAGGCCATTTACAATTGCATACAATGGAGATACTTCCTGGATGGGCTGTGAGTTATTCTGGAAGGGGAAGAGAAAGGATTTGTCAGAGCTAGACATGTTCTGAAGACACATCCTCATAAACAGACCCAGGAACCACCAACCTAAGCATGTGCTAAGTGGATCTCAAGTCACAAATACCTTGGGGAGCCCCTGCTGGGTCTATCTGGCTGCCTGTTTCCCTCCATATGTATTAATAGAATAGCCTGTCCCAAATTTTTAATCCAGAAGTTACTAATGACAGTCTTTCCCTTCCCAATGTTAATGCATTTTTTTCCTGGTACTTTCCTTTAAGACAAAAAGGAATAATGAATTTCTCAACAATTAACATCTCACAGTTCTTTGTAATGAAGAGGTCATGCACTTTCTCAGCAGCTTCTCCCTCTACAGATGTAAGGCTAGTGATAAGGTTAGGGGGGTATTCTTCTGGGCTCTGCCTATGTACTCAGCTGTCTCTATTCAAGAGAGCAGCAGCAAAATGGCTCAGAACAAGGGCACCTTCAGAGATGAAGGTGGCAGTTCCAGCTCACAGCTGTCATGTCTCACTGCACAGTGTTGTGTCCAAAGGAGAAGTTAGTTTTCCCATCTCCACACTCTCAGCTGCACACTCGCTCAAAGCTTGAAGGTTTTCTGTTCAAGCCCTAGAATGTATTTGTGTTTTAAGCAATGAACTACCAAAATTATTTTCTTGCCTGTGCGCTCTGCTCCTATATTCTCAGCACTGAACATACCTTCCATTTTTGTCTAAAGCCAACCGATTTCATCTACCCTTCTCAGTCCCCTTCTCCAGGTTAGAAATGTCAGGAATTACAATTGCTGACACTGTGCTTGCTGCAGGACAACCAGGAACTGGGACTTTGGTACAAGCAGAAATTTGACCTGCTGTTTTCTCAGCCTTCAGCTGAGGAAAAGAGGACGTTGTCTCTCTCATGAAGGGGTTTTGCAAGGAACCCACATAACCTGTTCTCTCTCACTGCTGGTTTGTCGTTTGAGTTAAAATTGCAAGCAAATGAGTAGGGATTTACTTGGCTTGACTAAATGCTTCTACTTTAAAAAAAACCATGAAAACATTGAAGCTCAAGTTTCTCTCATTTCTCCCGTCACTAACTCATGACTTACAGGCTGCCCTGTAGCAAAACCGTGGAAGTTGAGATTTTATATTTGCAGCAACTGATTTGCACAGACTACAACAAATGCATTTGCAGATTTGCAGGAGAGAATAAAGAGTCAAAACCAGGTCAGTCCCTTTGTTCCCACTGTAGTTTTCGCTGTTGCAAAAGGCAGTTCAATCTCGTATAATCACAACAGCAAGCAGCTATAACAGAATACATTAAAAACACATTTGTTCAATAAAAGAATGCCATTTCACAAAAGGTCATGCTTTCAGTTTTGAGGAGACTGCTAGTCATTTGCTTAAATGCCAATATATCATATCACAAACCTTTGATTTCTCTATTCCCTAGCTGCCTTGGCTACAAAAATGAGGCAAACAGTATTTACCTACCTTCTCAGATGCTGAAATATTTGGCTATAAATTAAAAATACATAGTACTGAACATTTAAAATGAGGCACATGTGAAATAAGACATACAGTCCCATAAAGTGGCTAACATATGGGAAATGCACTGCTAGGAGTCTCCTTGGGAAAAACAATAATCTTTGTAATTATGAGTTTTAGCAGTTAACCTAATTGTGCACAACATTCCGTGGCATGTACCTGGAAGCCAGCTAGTTCATACTAAACTTCGAATACTTAAAAACAACCTGGCATTTCAGGGAGTTTCTCCTCTCCACCTGAATTACTGCAGCCACAGCAGCCTGTTTCCAGTGACAGAGTGAAGAACACCACCACTTCTGCACTGTCTCGCCCATAGCTCTAAAGAGCTATTCCCCATCATTTTAGCCTGCACCCTGTAAAGATTCCAACATATCTGAAAGGTGACTTTCATGCTAAAAGAAAATTTGCTTTGTAGCCCAGGGGTAAATTTATTGCATCATTTAATCTGCAACCTCCTCTTGAACACAGGAACCTACCTTTTCATCCACTTGTCTCTTGGGCACTTAGTTAATGAAGGGGAAGAATTTTGCTGATTGTATTGGCTGAATTTTTTGTCTTTTTAAAATGTTGTCCAAGCAAAAAAACCCGAATTCTCATCAATCCAGGTAGATGGGGAGAAACACAGCACCGCCTGTGATATTAATTCCTCTCTTTTTTTGTCCTGCATGATATTTAAAAGAAGCCAGGTTTCTGTATGTCAATATCATTTCTAAGAAGCACCTGTAATTATGATTACTTCATAAGGAACTATTTTTTTTTAAATTTATGTATTTTCCAAAGAAACCACTCAATTAAATTTGATGGTGCATGGGTAGGCTCATTTTTAAAAGATTCACCTCTAACGGATCACTTTTATCTCAGAAGTTGGGGAATGTAAAAGTACGTTTCCTTCCCTATATTATAAAAAACAAGTAAAAGGAATGGGTTTTAATACACCTAATAACTCCATAAAGGACACCTGAAATTCCTCAAGTATGCCATCATGAGGAGGTTGTGTTTTTGGAGTTTCCACCTGACCAAGCCCTACAGCTTGGGACATGCAGTTGGTCATTCTCAGAAGCAATCTATAAGAATTTTCACCTAATTTCAGTGAATATGCCCAGTTCTGCATGTGCTCCATGTCCTTTGAACAGGCAAAAGACAGAACACGTCTAAAGATGAGAAGGTGGGAAAATAATACTAAGTGAGAGAAAGTGACCATGATGGAAAAAGATGAGAGTAGAACAGCTCAAAACCAAAAGCAGGAGCAGAGGATGGAGAAAAAGGCTGCAAGGCAGGAGGGGACAAAGGCAGAAGCTGGAGAGTTAGAGGTGGGAACTGAAGAGGTTTTTAATCAGTCCTCTCTCACACTTTGTTGCAGAATTTGGCAATGAAGAGACATCTCCTAAGCTGCAACATGCCTCTGCTGTCTTGCTAACAGCTACAAAACCTAACAGGGAAAAATATTTTTTCTCATTCCCCTCATATTCTGCCTTTAAACGCTGCCTTCTGAAACCTTAATTTTCATTCAATTTTGTTTTTCAATGTAATAAAAAATCCCTACTGTAGCAGCATTAAAAGACAATCAGATCCGAGTGCTGGGCAAAGTACAAGAGGAGTGCAAATAATCAACAAGGAGTTGACAACCTAGAAATTCTGGTCCCCTTACAGAATAACTACTGTGTGGATATAAAATCTTCATCCTATCAGTTACACACATGGTTCATTTTTTGCTTACGAACATCTTAAACATCAATTATCCATGCAACTTGGGGAAAAAATCATAATAGATGCTCTCTTTCCCAAGGCAAGTTTTGAGAGAAAAGTAGTGCTCTAAGTGGCAAAATATTCAAACAAAAGCACTGATTATATCTCTGTTATTGATATGAGCTTTTAAATGGCATATGATACATCCAGATTGGTTCAGTAAGAAAACAGGTTTAGAGTTGGATGGTAGCTGAGATTTTTCTGTTGCTTTTTTATGGCTAAGGATAGCCAGATGGATAAGGATTTTATTATAGGTATTGGCAACTTAATGCTGCTGAAAGCCTGACACATGACGCATTGACTCAAAGTTGGAACATTAGATTTTCATCAACATTAAATTCAAGCAATTTTTTTCTGAAACTGCAGCCTGGATGTGCCACCGTGGTTTGTATATTACCTACCTCAAATGAAGAAAACCCACAAACATTGGTAATTGTTCCCTCTGAAGTGGCAAAGGTGAGCGAAGAGCATTCTTCCCAAGGGAAGAGCCAGAATTCTTGAAAACTCGTGCATGCAAACACACATGCTGAGCTCTGCTCCCCTGCACACCCTGTCGCAGGCAGGTCACAGAGCACGCTCTTCACATCAAGCAGCCTGAAAAACAAGGTTTTACTGTCAGTCTTCTGCTGCCTTCCAGTCCACTCTCCAGACCAGAAAGAAGCACTCCAGTAATCCCCAAACCTTGCACTGCAGATGAACCTCTAACACACGTGATTTGTTGAAAATACATGCATGTATTCATCAGTTCAATCCTCAATTTCCTAATTCAGGTATGAAAACATTGTTGGCTTGGAATACATGAACCAAAGTGATAGAGCTGGACATGAAAAGCCTCCAGAGGAGCCCCCCATAGGTGACATTTATCTGTGTTTCTTCATTTGTAGCACAGACAAAGGGAGTCATTCACATTCCTGAAAGATGTTGTCTCAGCAGTTTCCCCTCTGAGACAATGGAAGGAGGTAACTCCTCTGTTTGTGGCTTTCCAGAAACTTCATAAGCATGGGCAGGTACCTGTCTGGGAAAGCTGGCCATGTAATTTTAGGTATGCCAAGATGAACATGAGGAAAAAAATACTGTAGACAGAGTTGGGTTAGCAAAGAAAGAATTCTGGCCAGTAAGAAAACAGAGTAACTTGATGAGTGCACTTTGCACAGCATGACATGTCATTGTTAACACAAAGGATAAAAAACGTCACCATTAATATCACTCGATCTGCACTGATTAAACATCTCCCTGGGGTTTCTCCTCCCATCAGAACAAGAATTCTTCCTAAATTTGGCCCCTATCTCTTAGCCAGTGTCACATCAGACCTTCTCCAGTAACACAGATTTCAACTGCAACAGTGAGCATCAACTATTATTGGAGTCCCTACAGAAAGTCTACCTGAGCTGAGCCAACTGCAGCAGTCAGCTCAGAAAAATGATCAGAAGGCTGCTGTGCTTGAGGTACAGCAGACAAGGTCAACACTTTCCTGACTAATAATGGATTTGGGACAGGAGGCATTAGAAATGAGGTAGGTTTTGGATGCTGCTTCCACCAAACCCAGGATCTGCGTGGCTTGTGGTATTCCCAGCAGTCAGCAGCCCAGCTGGAAGCCAGAAGCACCATTGGCTCGGGCTTGTGACATCACTGTGGCACCGAGCACATTTGTCACATAGTACGACAGCACAAATACAGCCTGTTGGCCAAGGGACTTCATGGAACAGCCAAACTGCCTGCTGCAGGTTAAGCTTTTCTGCAGGTTAAGCTTTTTCGCTTTGTTGGACTGATCACATTTTTCAGCTGTGAAGAGTTTATTTAAAAAAAAGAAGTCATTGTCATTAGTTATACTTGCATGTCAGAACACCTAAAAAAAATTTTTGAAACGCACATAATTCCTTCCAACTCTTCTTCAGTTTTGTAAAGAGCCTGAGGTTTCTGGTTGTAAATTTTACTCAGCAGTAACTCAACCCTCTCGTGAAACGTGCAGAAATTGCAGAAAGCAGTTTGATAAAGGAAGGCACGTATTTAACCTCAGCGAGTCCAGCCCCTGGGAACAACACCATTTTGTACCACAGCACGGGCAGTCTTGTGAAAGAGAAATGAATCAGCCACGTACTCTGCCCCTCATGGAAGCTGTACTGAACCACCGGCTGAGGGGCCAGCTTTTCACCTTATTATACCTTTGGGGAAGAGAAATTACTATAGTTGAGGCATTTTGCAGTGTGCTAAGAGGTTTCACAATCCCTGGGCAGACAGAGATGGTGAAAGAGCCCAGACCTGTCAAGTTAAAGGGGTAAATCATTGCCCTGCTCACGTGTCCCTGGCAGCCACCACCCGCTGGCCTGCACTCGGGCTGCCTTTCCCTGTGCCAAGGGAGAGCAGTGCTGCCCACGCAGGAGAGGGGGATTTATCTGGGGGAAACAAACATGCACCTACTGCTGGTAGCCCAGGTGTTAGATCTGAGGCAGAAAGGCCAAGCCTAAGCCTAGAGCTCTGCTGCAGCCCTGCAGACACCAACACAACTCATGGGAGAAAACCGCATCCTACCTGACACAGAGGCTGTGGCTGGGCTCCTCAGACGAGCTGGTTTAGAAGAGTCCCGTCTTTTGATTTCAGAGCCTGAGGGTTCAAGTTCTGCTCATGACCTTGAGTGAGAAATGCACAGAGAATTAGTCTTAAAGCTCTACTTAAGCCTGCTTTAGGTTGACCAGATAGAAGTCAGCTGCTCAGCAAAACAGATTTTTGCCAGGTTCTTTAGGCCATTTCTGAGGCTAGCACAGTGGTAAAAAAATGCTTTTAATTCGAAGTTGTAGTGTTTCAAAGTTCATCTGTGTAGCTGGATCACATCTACAGGTAATTTTAAATTGAATTTTTACTGCACCAGAAAGCACTGGGTGCCAGCAGAAGTGAAAGGCAGAAGGCAGCTCTATTTCTTCTGCTGGTTGAAAGGCATGGTTTTAATAGCTTCCAGTTCCCTTGGGTGAAGGAAGCTAGCTGCAAAGTAAATCACAGAAACTAAAGATTTGCTACACTTCATGTAGAACTGAAATAATACACTGCAAAAGGTATAAACAATCACAAGTCCTCAACTGGACAAACATGTGACCAAAATAACTGAGAACAAGTCACACTGAAGTAGAAGGTCGAAAAAAAATTTGAGGTTGATATTATTAATTTTTTCCTAAATCAACAAGATGACCAAGCACTCCAATGTGCCAAACACAGCACAGCTCAAGTGGTTACTACTACCTGTGCTCCCGTCTCATTTTTTTTCAATAGGATGGCTAGTGTGAAATCTCGATCTCATGAGAGCAAAAAAAGGTTTGAAAGAGGAAGACAGCATTTTCTTGCTCTCTGTTGGTGACACACAGCCACTTTTCCATGCACAAGACAGGAGTTTAAAAAGATATGTGGACTCTTGTCTTCTACCCAGTCATGATCATTAGGGTCTGATTTAAGACAGCTGAACTCCTGGGTGTACTCTTAGCTATTAAGGCACGATTTGACCTTGATTTCCAAGCAGTCATTGCTCTAAGCTTTTGCATTCTTCTTTGAATTGTTCCACCTCTTTATAGATTTTTCCAGCTGACCCTTTTGATCCTATTTGAAGAAGCTGTGTGGGGGCAGTCCATTGTATGAAGGAATACTAGGCCTGAAGAACAACAGCTGTAGCTCCAGCAGAAGTTAGAAAAACTTCTACATGGCAGTGTTTTCCTTTTAATTCCTATGGAACGGCCTTCTGAGTGCAAAATATGCTTAGCAGTTCATCTTAATTCTCTGATGACTTTGCCTTTCCCCAGCCAGCAGGACAGCGATTTTGCAGCTGCTGCTACTGCACCTCATTTATCAGCAGCTTCCCTTGTCGGCGCTCGGAGCACTGACAATTGTGCTCATAATTCACACAGAACAGGGACTCCACTCTGGAAGGAAACAAGAGCCACACAATGCCCTTCTGCAGCTTTCACAGCTGTGAGAGATAGTTGGATGAAGTGGTTCCTGCTCCTGCTGATGCCCACTGCCAGCCCCACCTCCATGACAACGCTCTGTAATGGCCAGGGAGCAGGGTGATAATAATGGAAACAGAACGGATATATTCTGCAATGTTCCAGGAGTTACTCCTCTTCTTAGCATGGCATTAAGGTCAGAAATAATGACAGCTACCCTCAGAGGGGGCTTCTGTGGTGAGGAAGGGAGAAATTAGGATATATTTCAATAGGTTACCCTAGACAGTGTCTGGTACAGTAACAATCAGGTCCGACAGAAAACACCATGAACAGCAACAGCATTTGCAAGGCTGAGCTATTTGATGCCTATCTAGAGCTAGGCAAGCAATCTGAAACCAGCTTTTACACTAACTGCAGCTGGGGAAAAGGAGAATTGGATTGGCACTGGTCCCACAAAACACGCGTTTTGGTATTACAGCCAGCTGTAGCTCTGGTGCTTCACCAGCCCTTCAGGGGGCAGTTTTCCTGTTACAGCTACGCTGAAGTCATGGGGAGGCGATGCTGGAAGGGGGAGTCGTGCTTCTCCTTCTCATCCTTGCACCTGGCTATGGAGTCTCAAGGCATCACAGCAGCAGCTCTCATCTGACCCCTACTGCAAGCAGGTGGGTAAGGGCATACTTCCACCAGCAAACACAAGGGATCAGCAGCAGACTGGCTTAACTAAGGCGAAACTCACTGCCCCAGATTCCCATTTCATCGCTGCTTTAAGCAGACTCCAATGAAAGGGGCAGACCTGTTGTCCCTGCTGCAGCCACTTCCCTTGTGCCGGCAGGAGCACCTGCACTGGGTGATAGATGAGAGGTCCAACCTCATCCTCATCATGAGCACAAAGATCAAGTACTGGTTATTGGTTGGGTGAGGCTCTGAGCAACCTGATCTAGTTGAAGATGTCTCTGCTCATTGCAGGGAGGGGTTGAACTAGAAGACTTTTTACAGGCCCTTCCAACCCAAACTATTCTGGGATTCTATAAATACTATTCCTACAGCAGGTGCCCAGCCTTCTCTTTCTCTTGCTGTCAAACCTTGCATTTCTTCCCTTTGACATGGGGGAAAAATTCAGGCTCCAACTGGGTTTGGCATTTGCTGTCCTTCAGAAACTGGTGGTGCCTCTCAGGCATTCACTTTTACATGAGCCATTACTTAATCTCAAGCAGCAGGAAGAAATCATTTAATGGCCTTTGTTTTGAGACAGTTTGCACGCTTGTCTAATTATCCAAAAGGCACCTTATCCCCAAGGGGATTCACCATCTCCAGCTACCCAGCAGCTGGCCAAAATCAGCCATCTCCCCAACAGCAACGGCCAGGATTGCCATGGCAATTTATCCCCTTAGAGAATGACAGTCACATCTTGTCTGGTCATGGTTGCTTTTCATCTTTGGATTCCCACCACATGGATTAAAACAAGCAGCACCAAGACTGAATCAGGAACTCAGACAGTGGTACAGAGTCAAATGGCATTTATGACACATATTTTTACTTTTTTGCTCATTCTTATATTGCCTCCTGCCCCTATCCTTTCACATAGTTTAAAGCCATAACACTGGCCGCAGTATTTCAGCCCAAATGCCTAATTCCAAGAAAAACTGCATTATACCACTGTTCTCTGTATTAAAATGGGCAGATATAAACATGCTGCATTGCCACAGCACAGCATCATTACAGATACCCGCACGCCAATGAGTAAAAACTAGCTGTTTCTGTGAAGCAGTAAGTTAACATCTTGTATGTTCCACACGCTTGCCTGTAACACCTTCCCACTGCCTCAAACAAGAAACTCACTCAGAGACTTTGATCTTTCACTTCTGCCTCTATTTTTCTGAAAACTAGCGCTTCCCTTGGGTGATTACTGACTCCTGCTATGCCTCCCTAAGTGTTGCTCAGCTGCTTGTCATGAGTTACTTTTTCCCACATAAGTCATGTGTCTAAAGCAAAAAATAAAGATGCATAACAGCAAAGAAGCAGGTGTTCAGAAAACCAAAATACATTTATTTGGCAGCATCCATGTGGCAGATACTTTAGCTAAACTAGCCTTACAGGCACAATTGTAATTGTGCACAGTATATAAGAATGAGCACACATTTTTCTCTTTTTTTCATTTCACAAAAGATATGTCTGAATGCCAGACACGGTGTCTCTGACTCTTTAAAGCAATTGCCAGGAAGGGAAAAGGGAGGTGTATGCATCCCCCCAGCCCAGCTTGGCCAGTAAGACTGTTCAATGATGAAGTCATTATCTGAGGACTCAGAAGATCAGATACCAACCTTTGGCGCAGTATCCCTGCGCACCTCTGGCCAATCACCTCATCCTTCTGTAATGAGCAGTGGTAATTACCGGAATGCTGAGAAAACAAGCAGGAGCTGATTTTATGATGAGCCACAGACACAGGGTGAAAATTCCCGACCCGCCACCAGTCAAGCTTAGTCAAGAATTAGGAATGGTTAATCAGTGCGGTTAACCCAGCATGGTACTGAGATAAAGATGTGTTACAGAGTGAGTAGAAACAGGTTTAGCGAATCCAGAGATGATCTCACTACTACTGCAAAGTGCTGTGCTACACTGCCAAGCCGTGCTATCAGGATGCTCTGTGCTATACATCATCACAGAGTACGTAAAACTACATTTAACTTGAGCAAGTCCACCACGCTGCAAAGTTCACAGTCATATTTCAACCCCAGCCACAGTGCAACCCAGCTCTGCGTCACAGCTCTGAGAAGGGCAGCAGTGTGCACTTTGGCAGCCAACCATCATCAAACTATTGGAATTGTCACACGGCAAAGGGCAGGCTGGTGCTGCAGTGACTTCACCCCAGACCATTAACATCTTTGTTCTTTTTAGCACAGTCCTCAATTGTTAAGAAAAGAATGGCACTTAGCAACACTCAGCAACATACAGTGAGACAAACTGCAGGGTGCAGATGGCTGCTTGGATTCAGTGGGACAGCAATTCCTAGGGAACCCTCCTTCAAGAGCTTTGCCTCCTGGGTGGGACCATTCAGCTCTTAGCTCCCTAACTAGACCAAGATCTGAAATCTCAGTGCTCATTGCAAAGCCCATACCAGCTTTTTTTTTAGGGCTGGCAGAGCAGTTGCTGGCCACAAAAATAGACATGCCAAAAAAGCTTTGTATATTTAGAAGAAAAGAGAGAATACTAATTTGAAGTGAAGCAAGGCAGGGTGCAGGAAAGCCAGCTTCCCTGTAAAGTTTAGTATGATCCCAGAGATGAACTAGTTAGATTAGGTCCTTTGCAGCAATATAGTCTAAACCTTACAAGGCTCAGGACAGGAAGCCTTGTGAAGAGAAGAACAGCATTCTCTAATTACCAGCTTGCCTACATATCAAGAGCATCGGCACTTGCACCTGGGAAGCCACCAGAGCTTATTTAATTCAAACACATCATAATGCACAGCTACTCCTGCAGCCACTCCCAGCAGCCAGCAAATTACCTGCGAGACTCAGAATTTATTTAGCAACATTACAAATGGGCTTTGCATTTTTTGTTTGTGGTGTTTACCCACTCCTGAGCAACAGGAGAGACTACTGCATTCTTGTGGGAAGAAAATGGCATATGGAAAACCAGAGGCAGCTGTCTATCTTTGGGGTGCAGCCGTGGCTCGGTGTAACACAAATGGCTGAAATACCAGAGGCCTGACACACTCACCTGGAACACTGGTGGTTATGTCCCAGCTGTCCTGGCACGGCTCAGTCCGGCACTGGCTTTGGCAATGGCGGCAGGGCGGCATCCAGAGGACCCTGCTCAACAAGCCTTGGGGTTCAGTCACCCTTTCCACGTTAGGGACATCAAACTGTGACAGGAGACTGCCAGAAGTGTAATTGCAGTAAACAAAAGGGCAAAGGCAAAAAAATAGTTTTCTCCCAGTGCTAACTCCATTTTTGTTTTATCCCTCCATCAGGCAGCCTGCTCCCAATATTCCTGACCAACAACTCCACAATGCAGAACTAGGCTCTCTTCACCCACATGGTGAATGGGCTGCAATGATAAACCTCTGCTCCCCAAATCAAAAGTTAAGGCATAATTTCTCTATTAGAAACAAACCTTTACAGAATTAAAGCACTTGCACTATGACTGCAGTGCCCTTACATGAGACAGTCCCTTAAAGAGGGCAGGAGGAGCTGATGGAATGGTTTGGAAATGTGATTTTTAAATTCACATCGCTTATAGAGCAGTTGTATTTCAAGGTCAAAAAAGTTGCATGTTGTACCGAATGACAACTAGTTTAACAAAATACATTCCCCTGTATTTTGCAAAGCTAAAGGGAACAATTTTAGGAGATTTGTCCATTTTGAGGCTAACAGGGCTTGTGCAGATCTTAAAAGGGAAAAAAAGTGATGTAATACTGTAGAAAATGAAAAATTAAAACATCTGTGTGACACACAGAAGACTCCTCAGGCTCATTCTGCCTAGAGAAAAAGAGATGAGGTAGCAAAAGAAAGCTGAAATGGCAATATTACGGACATATTTGAAACAATTTTGTTATATGCAGGGTTGAAATTCAATCCAACAGAAGGCAAAACATTTTTGTGAGTCAAAATATCCCAGCCCTTGACCCTGTGGCACTCTTATCAGAACACACAAACACACCCTGGGAAGATCTCAAGCAGACCTAAGTATCACTTCATATTTCCACATCCATGACCATTTCTCTGTCCATAGGACTGAGAGATTTATCCCTTGGTGAGAAACTCATTGCTCAGGGAAGTCTGCTCTCTCTCAAACACCGTTTTGTCAGATCACAGAGGAATCTCTCTTGTAGCTCCAAATGGAAAAAATCCAGTTTATGAGATTATATTTGAGTCCTTGACTGTTACTCTTAAGCCCTTCAGCCATGTGTTGACCTTTAGGATTTCAAGACAAAGTGCTTCTCTACTTGTACTGCTTAAACTGTTTTAGCTTTGGGATTGTGCCAGACAGACAACTGACTGCAACTATTATAAGAGTAATTTTCCAGCATGTGGATTACTAGCATGTGTCCACTTAAGCTAATTTTATATTGGATCAGAAGCCTTACAGGTCACAGTCTCATGGTTTGTCACTTGGCTGCATGCTCTTTATATCCAAAACCCTGTTCCATATGTTTAGTCCTGCTTGATCTCTTCAAAGGTGTAAGTACAGAAAACCAAAGGATACAGTGCATAGGTGATCAGCAGAAAGCTTTGCTTTTCGTTTCATTTAGAGAGAAAAGTAGGGAGAAAGACTGGCAGAATTTTGGCACAAGACTTAGTTACTTTGCAATATAGCTCATATTTACTGCTGTAGCCTTGAAATCATTTTAACATACGAGGAGAACTCCTCCATTAGATCTGTGATCCTCCTTGCCACTTACATAAGCAGGTAAACAGTTCAGTTGAATAGCTGTTCACTATTAACATTTGTATTATTTCTAGTCACATCTTCTGAACAAATCATGGAATCCGACTTCAAAGTTTGAGAATTTTTCAAATCTAGGTATTATTTTCTCCTTTGCAGCTGTCAGTTCCGAAAGTTCCTTGGCCGCCCTCTCAGCCATACCATGTAAGTATTCACTAATGCAGGTCTCCACCCCTTCCCAGTGTTGGCTATTTTATGTCTGCCAGCCTCTGCCTAACCCTCTTCCTAACCTGCCAGCATCCCAAACATTTGGATTCTGAGAGACTGGCTAAGTGCCCTTTGGAAAGAAATTCAACCAGCTGACATGACCAACAGCTTAACTACAATTTTTTAAAGTAGTGAAATCAGAGCAGAGGAGTTTCATGGAGTCTTACAAGGCCTGAGTGGAAAAACAGGTTGAACTGCACAGATCACCAAGACAGTCCAATGGTTCACAAGTACCAAAGAGGTGAGGGACGGAGCAATCTCAGTCCTTTTCTGTTCCTAGATGAGGTGTCTCATCTCTTCCCTTGCCCCTTAGAGCCAAATCACACTTGTTAACCCAGCTGCACTTTTTTTTTCCTGCAAACACACTTCACCTGCCTATAAGGGACTCAGGGCACAACAGAACAGGGCACAGAATAAGCAGCTTGCAGATGTAGCTGCTACAACAGGAGAAAAACTGGACAGGTAATTGGGTTTTCTCCTCACTATCAAGTCCTTGATGCCAAAGTTCCTGGGCTTCCTGTCTTACTTCCAATCCTTATCAGCCTGACCAACAAGCAAACATTCCGGTCTACAAGTAAGAAATGCTTACATCCTACAAATAGGACTAACTCAGACCTGCTCAAAGAAGCACAATTACAGTTGATCATCTCATCCCATTTCTATTTCTAAATAAGGATTTTCCAATAAGCTTCAGAACACTAAATAGAAAGTCATGGAAGATCTGAGAGAAATCAAAGACCTCTTTATTTGAGACTAATTCAGATCAAATGCACTAACCATTTCATAATCTAGTAGACATGAGGGGTCACTCATTCCTGTTCAGTTGACTGATTTTAAAAACTGGACATATTATCTGATAGCAACACATTTTTCAGGTAGCTCAAATGCTTATGGAAAGAGCTAAGTACCAGCCACACAGGTGTGTGGAACCTCTGCACCACCTATTCCAACAGTCAGCGTCTTCATTTTCCACTATTTTTTGCCCATATTTTTCACACTATAAGAGCTCCTGTTTACATGTAAGTGGGGTAAAGCTTACAAAGATGGCAACAGTGTTCAACCAGGCTCCAAATTTTGTGCAGCCTTCCTGTTAGACACTTCTAGTAACAGTTACTCACTTTGCTAATGGGTTATCTAATAGTCCATGCACTGTTAGACCTCGGCTACAACAAGAACAGCTATTTCAGAAGCTTTAAAAAGGAAGATACCAAATACCACTTCCGTTGATTTCAGAAAGTTTATTGCACCAAATGCCGCAAAGAAATTGACCAAAATGAGAGCGTACATAAACAACTATAAGAAAAAAACCATGTAGTTTGACATTGGTATTCAGTCATTCCTAAAAAAGCCTATGTTCTCCAAACATGCAATAGCAACACACATTTTTCTACTATGGAAAACTTGCCATGTATGTCAAATTACCTCACTTGACCTCAAGCCCCACCCACCACCCCCCAAAAAAACACCCACAAAAAAAAATTTAAAAAAAAAAAAATGGAAAATGTCTAGACTATATTCAGTAGTTCAGACTCAATTTTTATTTGGGTCCTTTTAATTGAAGTAGAAGTTATACTTGAAGGGTAAGTGATCATTTTGCATAAACCTTATATACAAGAGTTTGATGCATCTGAAAAAAGTTTTTGACTTTAACAGTAAAGATGCTTATAATAGGGAGTGGGGAAAATCAATCTGTAATTCTGGAGGAGGATGCCATCAGAAATGTGAATTACAGGATCAGTGTCTATTAGTTTTTTGGGGGCAAAAGAAAGTTGTATAGATAGTTCAGAGAGTACCTACTTAAATTAAAATGTTTAAATCTTGGTATTGTTTGGGGTTGAAGAATTAATTTTGATTAAATTCTACAATTTAGCAGTTCAATCCTCCCCTAGGTTCAGTCTTGCCTGAAAACAGCATACATTCTTTAAATTTCAGTGTGTAAACTGCATTTATGTGGGATTTTGGAAAGACTGTGCACTCTCACCTAACCAAGAAAGTATGTATTTAAGTTTACGAAAAACTTACATAATACTGATAAAAACAACTTTGGAATATTTGAAAATTAAGCTACGTTATCAATTTCCAACACAGCTGTACATTCATATCACTTTTCATCCTATTAAAATAAAACCAGAAACATGCCCTAAAAATGTCTAAAAAACACATCTGTAAATACTTACTGCCCTGTCATGCCACACCAATTTACATAAACATCAAGATGCTACTGAAAACAAGTTAAAGACTTCGAGTCAAAAAAAAGCCCTAGAAAGTGGAATCCTGTCAACTGAGGTAGTACATTTGGTGGAGGGGGAAATATGTAATTAGCTTTCATTAGTCTAAAGCCTTTTAAAGGTAATAAAGAGCTTTCGTTTTGAATTTTCTTTCCCCCCAAACTAAAACTGTGAGAATAAAATAGTTCAATGTGTAATTTCCGAAGAGCAGCAAAATGTTAGAGAAAGCAGCAAGAACTATAAAGTTTTAGCCTGGGCTGAAGAAAATACAAGTGCTTTTGACCATCGGCTCACATGCCACCACAAAATTAATTGACGTCTTGCCCAAAGGCAGGTTGGTTTTTTTTTTAAACAGTTGATGTGGTAAAATCAGGTATTATTATTGATTATGGTATTAATCTTGAAATCACTGAATGTTTGCTGACCTCTGTCCTCTTTAGTAAACTCTGTGATAACAAAAGCATCTTTATGTTAGTATATATTTCTTTGAAGAACTGTCAGAGTCTGTTCAGATAAAAACCCCACTTACACTTTAAAAGAACTGGACTGACTTTTAATGATCTCAGCTACTATTTAAGAGTGACATGAAATAGAGAAAGTACATGAGGATTTCTATATACACTCAGAGAAGCAGTTTCATAGTCTTACACATGCACACACACACATTCTCCATCAAGAGGGTACTTTAGGAATGCGTGACTTGCTCTATGGTTCTTACTTTGTCTTAACCTTGTGAAATAGAAAGTGGTATCTGCTAAAAGCCATATGCAGAGGTAAATTTACTTTCCAGCAGATAGGATTCACAGACCAAAGGTATGAAAGGTTTGCTTAACTATAAACCATAGAAAGATTTTAGCCTTTTTAGGCAGAATACTAGGGAGAAGTATGAAAATGCAATAAAAGAAACATTTGGAATGTCAGGTCAGAAAACCAGCATAGAAGGAACAGCTTTAGAAGTGTTGTATCAGAGTATTAAGTATCCCTCCACATGGAAACAACCTCTTTTCACAGTAGGCCAGTCTACCTATTTCCCTCAAAAAGCAACACAAGGTTAATCAAGACCCCCATCACATTTAAACAATTCACAATAAGCACATTTCATTATTTCAAATCATTGAAAGTTTACTGTAGAAAAGTCCAAACATCAAGGTAGTAGGAAATAAAAACACTTTTAATAAAAGTGTGTCCCTTCAGTGTTAAAAATCTGTAACCACCAACAAGGAGAACTCACAACTGGTGACCAGGAGTTTCTTATTAGAATTCACTATTTTCAAGCAATTGTGTTGCCAGAAATTTGCTTGCAAGATGACAGTTTCAGACACCGCATTCACAGCGGCTCACAACAGAATGGTCCAACATTGAGTTTTCCATTTAACAATGTTTTGATCCTTTGTTCTCTCCTCAGTCTGGTCCATAGTTTCATATCCAGCTTAACAGTGCTTTATGCAAAAAAAGTATTTTTTACATTCATTTTAATCAACCACGTGAAAACAGTGAAGTACAAAATTTTATTTTGCTTTCTAGAAACACCAAAGGCCAGTATCAACTAGTGGAGAAGTAGTTTCTGGTGTCAGAGTAGTTAACCTAGTAAGGAAAGGCACCTGGATGATAGTTCAAGATTTCTGTAGAATCAAAAAGGGTAATTGCAAACATTCAGAGTAATATCAAATATTGGGGTTTTTGCCCCCTACGTTTCATTTTACTTCAAACAACGTTCCTCTTTTATTCCTACTCAGAGCGACAACTTGTAGCTGGAAAAAACTAATACTTTTGACTAAAGGTTTGGTGGGGGTTGTTTGTTGTCTTGTATTTCCCCAATACGATTGTCTTCAGTTTGTGCCAATTGTTTGGTGTATGTGCACACGGACACATGCTCACAGCACTGGCATCGTTCAGAAGTTTTCCAAATTCATACTCCTTGGAGATAGCAATACTTGATGACACCAAGACAAGTTTAGTTCCCAGGACCACAGTCATACAGCAAATCAACAGTTACTGAAGTTGCATCAGCAACAAATGTAAACTTGTAGCAGAAGTTCCATAAGGCTTTCCCACAAAATCCCTCTCTTGGAAGTCCATTCCATTACACTTGTAGCCATGGGCCCACTTGAATGACTCCTCATTAAAACAGAAGCAGCCACAGCTCTCAACCTCTTGTCCTTAAAGGGAAAAGTCACATCACCCTCACACACACTTCCATTCCCACATGGCATTTGGCTGCTGAATCCAGGTTCCTTGCTCTGAGCCCATCACTTCTACTACACAAAATCACACGTATGCTCTGCAAGAAAATCATGTCCCACCTAATACACTTGTGTATAGGAATGCTATATACAGAGTTTACAGCTCCTCCTCCTCCTCCCCAGCAAAGAAACATACACCACACCACACTCACAAGCATAGCATTACGAAATCCATTCTAACCCACTTGTTCTTTTAACTGGTACTTCATGGTTTTGAGCAGCGTTTTGGACGGCAGCACCTGGTCTGCCACATAGTGTTAACTTTTGTCCTTTGAATAAAAATAAAATGCAAGGATGCAGTCTCTTGATTTAAGTCAGAAGTGAGATTGTAAGAAAAACCTGAATGCCTTTTGCGTTATGTAAACTGAAGTCCTCCGATAAAACATCCGGTTGAAATCAGAATCGGAAGGTGGTAGAGTACAGTCATCACCTGCTTTCATCAGTGCTCCCCTTTACCAGTGTTTGGCACCTCTGTTCTTCATTCAACATTCCCATTTTCATAATTGTACTTTAAGGGAATGACTATCCTGAGAATTTAATTTATAAGAGTATTTGAGCAACATATGGGGAATGAGTACTTGCTATAGCAGCCAACAAAGGCAAGTCATTGGATTCAATCCTAGAAATTAAAAAAAAAAGAGACAGACTTTAAAATAATATAGTCACTTTTGCAAGAGAAACACAAGATGATATTTTTCATCCACTTTAAAGAAACTGAAAGTGTCTTGCTATTACTAGGTTCACCGTTTAATTATTATTTATTGTCAATACTCATATAATACCAGTAAAGGTAGGTAAATAATGCTTAAAACCAAGAAGCATGCTAGCAATTAAGTCAAAAGAGAGCAGTATTACATTCTGTGCTTCATGTTTATTTTTCTACACCTGTTTTTTGAGACCCTCTCTTCCCTCAAGATACAAATGCACCACCTAACCTTCCAAAAATTCTAAAGTATTTGTTGGGATGAAGTTTTCATTAAGGAGATCACAACAGAAGAGAGTGTGTATAAATGCATGGATAACTTCCTAATGCCCAAAACCCAAACTCTCTTAATTCTGAAGACTTAAGAATGGTAAGTATTTTGTTGTTGCAGTATAAATATCTCCTCCTGATTTCCAGGTAGCTCAGTAGAACCCATTTTTGCACCTAATAAGGCACATGAAAGAAGAGTGTTAAATATGAAGCAAATCCTTGTGAGAACAAGCTGTCAATACTCAGATGAAAAGGAAAAATAACTGCCCCAGCTTTTGCCATTGCTTAGGACTGATACCTGCAATACTCACCCCAATACAATTCCTAGTTCTTTTACATGCACTCTCGTATGTCCACGCAGATATTCTGAAAGCATTTTGCTTTTGAGATACATCTCTTGCAGTCTATCCTCAAGATGCATTATGCACTGTAAACACAGACCAAAAACCTCAGAACAGCTTTTGCAATCGCAGGCAAATATTACAGAAATGTAAGCATATTGCTTTACCTTGTATCTTAGAAGACAAACTAAACCTCCACTCCAAAAATCTAGAAGAGGCAATTTGATTTATTACAATTGTGCTATAAACATTAGAAAGTTATACTACCCCACAAAGAGGAAACCCCTCATAGAACTGGGGCATTCCAGCTCTCTTGGGCAGCAAGTTTGTAGCACAAACTGCACCTCTATTTCCACTCAAGTAAGTCACTGTGCTTCTGCCGACAGTTTTAATGAGGTTCAAAACCACTCAAGACTTCTCACTAAGAATCAAGCCAGAATTCTCGGATCAAGGTGTCCTTGTTATAAGTCAGTACTATTTTTCTGAAAGACTCGGTTTAGACAACAGTTTCTAAAATTATCATTCTAGCTCTAAGGCTCTAGTGCCATTCAAGAAGCTAAGACTCAAGACATGGAAGACATCAGTATGTTCTTCATCATAAAATTATAACACTTTTGCTGACTGCTCTTCTGTAGCAACTAAGTTACAAATCCATTTTAGGCATTTGTTTTCGTAATTCCTAGGTACTTGTAGTTTACAATTGCTTAAACATTTGATGCTGACTGCCAAGAGGTAACAGTTCAAGTTGAAACGTCAATTTAATCATTCCACTTTCCTTCCAGCAGTGGAATGTTAAAAATGCATATTATTTTTAAATACAGTCATGTGATTCATGGCAATTTCTCATATACCAACTACAAGAGAGCAGATGAACCTTGGCTTCAAGGAGAGAGAAGGGTTATTCTGGCAAGGCAAGGTGAGTAGGCAGCATGTCTTCACAAGCTGGGTAGGTAGGAAGTCTTATCAGGTATTTTGTTCTAGGACAAAGGTATATGCAATTTGATATATTCCTTCTTTTCACAGGGATGACCACTTCAAAAAAGCTAAATTAGTTCAGCTCTCTGAAATCAGGAGATGAAAGCAGGAAGCACATGCAGAACCTCACATTATCAAACATATAATCATCCAGCAGGCACAGACAGCAATTAGAAACAGTAGCAGCAAATAGCTTCAGGTCATCATCCCATGTACTGCAAGTTGAATGAAAACCCTATGTATTAGAAGTGAGACCTGGTGAAACCAGTTTTGTTAATTAAAAAACTAATGAGCAAAAAAAAAAAAAGACTCAGGCTTGTAGGTAGTCTAATATGTATTTTTCTGATCATCTGGAGCAAGATGAAGATGTTTAATTATTCTTTCAGTGAGCTAATACCAAGTCTTAATCATGGAAAATAAAGAGGCATTTTAAAAAACGTGCTACATGGTAGTAGAGTAAAAACACTGCCACCAATGGAGGAAAGGCAGAAGCTTTTTGACAACTGTTTGATCAATTTGCTTCAAGCAAATTTTCACTCAAGTTATTATAATCATAACACTTCTGATTCTGGCCGAAAGGGAAGCAAGCACTCTTATCTTTTCCATTACAAGTAACCCTCATGCAACAAGCCTATGAGCACTTTCTCAGTGGTTCAGAGGGGCATGCAGCTGATTCTCAAAGTAGCAGTTCAATGTGTTTCAAGTCCATTATTTGTGTTACGGATTATGGATTTTTTTTTTTTAAGTTATGAGGGAGCAAGTAAGGAAAAATCACACATTATTTTAAAAGAGGGGTTGTTTACATCATATGATCTATTCCTTCCGGATACCAGCAAAGAATCAAAAGGCATTTCTCCCCACAAGCTTGGTACATGAATCCATTTTGTTCAGTGTCCACAAGTCTTTTCTTTTTTTTTGTATTAGCTTCCTCTGCAGTTTTTCTCATCGACCAAATGGAAAAAAAGTCAAGTAACTTCTAAAAATAGAAGAGTAGCTTAAACTGAGCTTAAAGGTGCAGGTAAAACTTTTGACATATTGCTGAAATGCAGTAGGCGCAATCAGCACTTTCCTCTCACCAGGGCATACTGCAAAGCTCTCTGCAGCACAATTATCAGTCTGAAGTGGCACAACAAAGATATCACCGCTTGCCTTGCATCTGGTCTCAAGTTGGGTTGTTTTTTATAGGTACCACTAAACCCCAAAAATAGTTATTCATCTGAATAGTAACTGCATGTAAAGAGATACACACTCCTAAAGGAAACTTCAAACATACTGCATTGTGGTCATCTCTGATTGCTATTAGTACATCAGTACATATGCTTACATACATAGATACAAATTTAAATCAATAGAAATACTACTAAAAGTCACGTCTCCTAGAGTTCAGGAACACGTAGCTTCCATGCACTGGCGTTGTTTTAGCAGAGTCGCAAAATCCACTGACAGAAGGACCAAGGTGTCTCTAATATGGATTATGAAAAATTTACAAACTACTAGCACTGTCACTTCACAGTTCCTTCTTGTAAGAAAAAGGAAATAAAAAGCCCTGAAAATCACTCTGCCTCCAGACCCCTCCCAAACCACACAATTCATATAGAAACTGCATACACAAATCCTAAGGTAACACTAGACAGAACACTTCAGTTGCAAAATCAACTATTTAGTTTAAAAATGCCAGAATTTAAGGTGTGACTGTGCTAATGTTAGGATACAATTTCAACCATAGTTGCATACTTTTTGACACCCAGAAGAATCCAGAGAAAACACTCAAAAATGTGCCCACATGTTTTGCCTAGCACTTGACTTGAAGAGTTAGTGTAATCAATACCACCAATTTAACCCAAAACAGTGCCAACCAATACTATTTACAGCTGTTAGAGTTTAGCTCAATCTTCCTCTTCCATCTGCTGGCACAGTCATTACAAAGGATTCCTACAAAGTTTCTCAAGGCTATCGCTAAAGGACAAATCAATTCTGTTAATTAGAAAAGGGGTGACTACTGAAAAAAACACTCCATCTCCCCTCACCTACGATCACGTGATAAAAGCTGTATTACAGTTACTGCAGTGAGACTTGTGGGCAATTTTGTTATAATCAGTAAAACCAGCATTACTGATTTGCTCTGATGAACTCCACTACAAACGAGGACAGGAAAGGATGCTGTGGGATAGCGAGTAGGCGACATGACAAAGTAACGCTCCCTGCTGTAACCCACCCATTCCCAGGTGTCTCATCCCATCAATCCTATGGAGCCATCGGCAAAACTACCCAAGACAGCACTTGCTAAAATATGTATAAAACTGAAAGGTCAAATAAACAAACACAGGCACAGTTAGTTGGAGGAGAGAGAGAAGAGGCATCCATTGCATGAGGTTGAATAGAAACCCCAAGAATAGAAAGCGTATGCCAGAATCAGGATTTGGTGGACAGACACTTCAACAACTTACAGAGTAGAGTGGAACTTACACAAAAAATATAAAAAACAAATATAAGACTCCTAAACATAAACACGAGGGCATACTAAAATTGCCTAAACAACTTAGGCACATGTATTTTGGAGTCGATAACTTTAACCTGACCTATTTAATGTAAATTACAGCCAAACCAGTATCCATTACTGGACTGTAGCATGGATTCTTTTCAAGATGTCGTAACAGCTCTGCATTATTTCAGGCATTAGTTCATTGATATTGCAACACAGTGTACAGGACTCTGTGTTTGCTATCTGAGCTAAACAATTTTCATTAGCTTCAGCTTTCAATAAAGAAATACTTACAAAGTCAGCTGGGACGTTGAGTTTGTAAAGCTGTAAAATAGACTGCAACAGACTGGATACTTGACTGGAAACCAGAACATCCTTGCCTAACTTCATACTGTCCATCATCTTCCTCTGGCTTGTAGCTACTTGTACGTTCCATTTATCTGTGTCTGCAATAATGCAGATAGCTTCTGCTATGGGCTCATCTAGCACTGGATGCTGCAACAGAACCAAAATACAATTATGTGATACTTTCACATACATTTCTACAGCTCAGTTTGAGGTTCTACTTTTATTCACACTGAGGTAGCGAATAAGAAAGTGATTCTATGAATGTTTTTGTCCAATAGGGAACCAAAGGCATCTCAAAAAATGACAAGGAATATCAACTTCAGTGACAAGATTTACATCCAGCAACACTGGATCAGGTAAGTCTTAACTGCCAATTTGATTGAGACACTTTAATTAGTGTCTCGAAGTCACTACTCCATTTTATTTTTCTTCATATATTCCACCTACCCTGAAGAGATTAGCTTCTTTCAAACTGAAGAGCGTAATAATTACACTGATCCAGTGACGGTGAAAGTACATTCAATGTTTCAGAGATCTGTGAGGGATTTTACTATGCACAATCAAGCAGGATATAACAGAATAGCTAGGGTTGGAAGGGACCTCTGGAGATCCTCTAATCCAACCCCTTGCCAAGGCAGGGTCTCCTAGAGCAGGTGACACAGGAACAAGTCCATGCAGGTTTTGAATGTCTCTAGAGAGGGAGACTCCACAACGTCTCTGGGCAGCCTGTTCCAGTGCTCTGCCGCCCTCAACATCAAGAAGTTCTTCCTCAGAAGCGGAGGTGGACCTTCTTGTATTTTAGTTTATGGCCATTGCTCCTCGTCCTGTTGCTGAGCACCACTCTCTTGACACCTGCCTTTAGGATATTTACACGCATTAATGAGATCCCCTCTCAGTCTAGTCTCCTCTGAGAAGAGAGATGTTCCGGATCCCTAAGTATCTTTGGGCCTCTCCACTGGACTCTCTCCAGTAGCTCCTCATCCTTCTCAGCCTGTGGAGCCCAGAATAGGACATAGCACTCCAGGTGTGGAGTCACCAGAGCTGAGTAGAGGGGCAGGTTCACCTCCCTTGACCCGCTGGAATGCTCTCCCTAATGCACCCCAGGATAGCATTGGCTCTCCTGGCAGCAAGAGCTCCGTGGGCCCATGATGGTCCACTTGTCCTCCACCAAAGAAGAGACAGCATCATACTAGACCAATCTAATGTTTCTTAAAGAAGTTACATACACACACATCACTGCTCTGGACAGTGCATGCAGTCATGCCAGCAGGATGATTCTTAATTGCTATAGAGAGAAGCTGCTGACAATTATTAGATAAGAATTTTAAATTGTATACTGAGGTCACACAGTTATTCCAGTGAAAGGCTAGTTATAAATTTTATAATTTAGGAGTACTTACAGTAGAGAAAGAACACAACAAAGTTCTTATCTATAGACAATTACCTTCTGCAGTCAGTCATTTCTGGTACAGACTAGTATCATACAGGCCTCAACAAGACTTTACCTCCCTTGCAACACACGCCACTAAGTGGCAAAATAAGATGTTTCGACTTGCATATACTCTTTCTGAAATACAGGTAATATTGTCTGCTATTGTGATGGAAAAGAGAAGCAGCTCAAGGGTTTTTTCCTTGTTTGTAACTTCAAGTTGCAAACAATCTTCCTTGTGTCTATCTTTGAAGAGAAGCCTTAAATGTAATAGAGGAAAGCACACGATTCTTGCATGAACAGACTTTGCATATAATGAATTAAGGGCTTACATCTTCCAAGAAGGAAGACATGGCAGGTGTGGCTGTTCAGAACAAGTAAGTAAAAAAAGTAACCTACTGAAATAACCTGCTTCTGTAGATTTCAGCAATATCACAACTCCTACTCTGACTCAGTACTTTAACTCACATGCATTGCATGAAGTAGATCTGCTAGTAGACACTGCTTGAGTTTTTCATCATTATTTATTCCATGCAGCACTAGATCAGGTATATATGTATGACAGTAACCACCCAGAAGTGATCTTCCAAAGTTTTTCACACATTGACTGCTGATGGTATTTGACCTGCAATACAGAAATACAAAGCAGATAAGATTCTTGCTTGACAAACTGCATTCAGATTTTACGTGAATGAAAAGTCACACCTGCTTCTACTGCAAATATTAATCAACAGTTGTACTCCAAGATTACATAAATGTTCGCACCAGTAAACATCTACTGGTGCTCTTTGAAACAAGAATTTTAAAAGCTGAAATTAACAATGTATTAATTTCTTCAAATTGGTAAATAAGCAAACTTTTATGCACTAGAGTTTGTGAGATGTATGAGCTCCCTGTTCTGCAGCTTACAATTTTGCTAAATTTGAGTTCTCTTCAATTCTCATGCTTAAGGTAAGTCTAGAAACTGACCTTAAGCATCATCAAACTCCACGTGCACCTGTACTGCTTAAAAAATTTCATGCCCGTGTTTATTCCAAATCTGTATTTGACTTAATTATGTCAAATCTAAACAGTTATCTTTTTAAGCAAAGTTTTGCTTGTCCTCAGCTGTTCTATCTGCATGCCTACATTAAATGTTTCAGTCAGTTTACATAAAAAGTTTGATCCCCTTTTGTTAGGCATTTGAAGTACACCTTTGTCATAAAACTTCACTACCCTGAACCTGCTCTGTCTCTGTTTTCTTTTTGCCAAATCTGTTTACAAGAATTCTAACCACATCACTGTTACTGATTTGTTTGCAAGGAACTTAGTCAAGATCTCAGAACATTTCGGACTTGAAACTCTAAACAACTCCAAAGTAGCTACAGCTTTCGACTCCATTTAGTTCTAATTAATCAGACTACTTTACCTTGGCAAAGGAAGTTCCACTTCTGCAAATTCTTCAAGTCGTTTGCTGACGTTATCATGACGAACTTCATCAGGGATACAACAATCACCTTCTTCATCACTAGCTCCAAGAGCACTGTCTGAACTCTCATTCCTTGGAATGTCCCCTTCAACTCTGAAGGAGGTTTTCCTTCTAGAATCCCCATAGGGGACATCTTTAGCACCTACTTTAGGGGAATCCTGTTTGACAGTAGAATCTGCTTCTATGCAGTTAGAAGAAAAGTTCTCCAGATTGCCAGAACATAAAGTTCTATTTTCTTTCATGTTTGGCAGTTTTACAGTTTCTATGTTATCCGTGGGCAAAAGCAGTTCACTAGATACTGAGTTCATTAAATTCACTTCAGTTCCTTTACTTTCCATATGTTGGTTAAGTATACTTTCCTTCTCCTCACATGGTGGGATTTGTGCATAACAAATACCATGTTTACTGATGGATGTAAAGGCAGCTTCACAATTGTCTGCTTGATTCTGAGAAGCATCCACAGTCAGATTTGTGGAACTTGAGGCACAATATATCACCTCTGGATTTTTAATTAATGCCTTCAGATTCTCCTCCATTTCTCTTCTATGAGTTTCTAAGTCTGACTCTGGTGATGCTGAACTTCCAATCTGAAAAGTGACCTTTTCCAAGTGTGAACTCCTGTGGCCAGACCTTTCAGGACAAGGTAGGGCAGATGACCTACTAGAAAACTGCTTTTCCGCTTTTCTCTCATTCTGGTTCTTGTTCTTCTTTACATCCATTACATCCTCTAATTTAGATGACTCTTCAGAGTGGTAGGATACAATTCCTGTATCAGCGACAGTTCTTTTCCTACCATCAGCTCCTCCTTTACAGAAACTGCTAGTTAGACAGTCAACAGATGTTTCAGAGCTCTGACTGGCCTTTCCTATTGCTTCCCTCTTTTCTTTTGAAGGGACTGGAACTGCCTGAGTGCTTTCTGGTTCATGCACCCACTCTGCAGTACTGTTGTTCTTACTTCCATCATTCTTTGGAGGTAGGATTGGAGGCACAAGAGCAGGTTCATTTTTAACAGTGACAACCACATAATCAGACTCCTCTACCTCTCCCTTTTCTAGTGCAGTTGTGATCTTGCTTCCATTTAGCACTTGCTCTCCTTCCCCAGCCTTCTCACTCCAGGTCAGCTGATTTTCCTGCAGCTCAGAGCACCGGATGAAGTAAGTGAGAACATAGAGCAAGCGCTGCACCAGCTCCTTGCGTTTTCCCACAATAACAGTTCGAGTCAATCTAACTGGAGAGCCTATGGCACCGTAGAGATCACCTACACAGGAAAGCAAAAATTTCACAGGTTTATGTTGCAGTGTAATATAACCTATACTGCCCAAATTCAACACATTTTGAAAGAGCATTTACTATGGACTCAAATTAGACAGTAAATTTCTTTTGCAGTAAATTCGTAAAAGTTTTAAACAAAGAGTAACAAAGGAAGTCCCCTAATGCTTCTTACACCTGGCTTTTGTCCAGAAGTGTTTTGGTGTTCTTGTGAGGAATTAGCTGCTATTACTCATTTTCTTTCTGTTCAGAACCACTAAGTTTTTTATTTACACAATGTTTACAAGATATTATCACTTGGACACAAGAGGAGGCGAAGAAGAATGTAGACCCAGCAAAACTCTGAAGCCAGCTATACTATTTTCTATTTTTCTACTAATTTTCATTCACATCAAAGTTATTCTGTTTTAGTGCAGTGACTTTTCTGTTAAACACAGGCATTTTTAC
This sequence comes from Lycocorax pyrrhopterus obiensis, assembly GCA_014706295.1. Classification (NCBI taxonomy): domain Eukaryota; kingdom Metazoa; phylum Chordata; class Aves; order Passeriformes; family Paradisaeidae; genus Lycocorax; species Lycocorax pyrrhopterus. Next base: position 41,969,861 of record JACSVZ010000006.1, read on the forward strand.
CCAGATAAAATCTTTATTACATTTTTCAGGACTAAGATATCAAAAAAGAAAAACAGGAATAAATATTAGCTTAAATGAGTTTTAGCAAAAAGAGGTATGTAACTACCTTATTGAATAAGGCATGTGCTGTGTATGTCAGAGCCAGCCTCACTCACATGAGCATTTAACTTTGGTAGGGGGCAGTGGAGAAGTAGAAAACCAAAACACAACTGCAATATGACAGGTAGGCACTATTACAACATCATCTGAGTCCCCCCAGGAATTATTTATTTGCTATTTATCCTGAAAAACTGCTCTTTTAACAGAACTAAGGTCATACGTATCCTACTTTCAACATATTTCTTTAGGAGAGTGGCAATTATCTTCTACCTGCTTATAATCATCTATCAGCTAAAGGGTTTCCACTCCAGAGTTCTGGGAGAAGTAAACATAGATAGCTGTAAGGGAATGTTCACATGCACTATTGGACAAAGATCAGCTAACTCAATAAGTGTCTATTCCTCAGTTGAGTTAACCCAGTTGTGTTCACCTGACACTCATTAGAGAACACTCACTAAATTGCCTTTGCTTAACCAAACTATGGCTGATCTCACAGCACATGGGAGATAGCCAGCAAAAGCTCAGTTTTCTTCAGTCACCTTAAGAATGGAAAGCAGGCTTTTCTGCCTTGAGGCTTAATCAGACACCTGCTAATCTACCAGACTGCTTTTAGGTGCTAAATCCTTCCTCTGGGCTGCTCAAATTCTCTTCTGGACAGAGCTTGCCATCAGGATTTTGTACTAGACCTCAAGAAGCAACACTACATTAAGAGTTATAAACAGAGCTTCAGAAAGGTTTCTTCCAAGGGCAAGGGGGCCTCTAGTTTCAACACTAACACAGCAAAAAAACCCCAAATAGCACATTTATGTCCAGCCTCCTCCTCACTATATAGAACATAAAAGGAATAAGGCTCCCAGCTCCATTCCTACAAAAGAAGGATCAATGAGACAGTAATTCCATGGTTCTCTTACTGTCTCCCCTGCTAAGATCTGCCATTTTCCATAATGCCAGTGATGCACTGGAGAGGCTCCTGGGTGGCGGCATCAGTCGTGTCACCTTCCCTCAGTTAAGAACACCCTTCCAACCAACCCCAGAGCCTAACAAGCCAGCAAATTCATTCCTCAAGAACCAAAAGTGGGCTTCAGACTACTCAATTAATCTCAAAGGCTGGTAGGCCACAAGGACAAGCAATTTGGAAATGAAATTGGAATATGCTGTTTTACTTTTGAGTTGAGCACAGTTGCTATGGAAATCAGATTCAGGCTTCGTGTTCATTTGCACAATTGGCTTTTATATAAATGCTAATAAGACAGTTCAAAAAGTCAAAATTGTGATCTTCAAAACATACTAATACTTGTGGTTAATACCATCAGGTTGAAGCTGATGTTTAAGAGACAGTATGCCTTCCTGACAGAGGGACTTACAATTGCATCAGTATGTAATTGCAATTGATATGTAATATTTAATGAAAACACAGGTCTGAAGGTGAAAAGACGGGCACATCAAAATCCTTTGTCATTTCCTTTTTTGAGCACCAAGACTTGATTCTTTGTTTTCCCTCCCTCTGCCTAAAGAAGAAGACCAGCAGAGGGCAACATCTCACTGTCACAATCAGTTTTTGCAACCACCCAGTAACAGCTTTTTAGGCTTTATAAGAATGAAACAAAATCAGAGAGCATTTTGAGTTCAGGCACTGAGAACTTGGCAAGACAAAAAGAGAAACAGACTCTTCACTAGTCACCAGTGGTGACTCCTGGGAGCCACCACAAGAGCTACTACCAAGCTTACGCCTCCAGTCCAGCTGGTTTTCATAACTCCAGGCCTGGCTCTGTCCTCAACACCATGAGCACACTTCTAATTTCCCCTTCAGTCTAACCTCTGCAGTGTTTAAAAGACACCTTAAACCAGGAAACAATTCACTACGACTACATGGCCAAAGTAGCAATCCTTACTTTCACAGAGGTTACTGAGAATAACAAGCCTGAGACAATTAGCAAGAAACAGCACCAGCATCACAGAGTAAGTCACGTCATTGCCTTAGTGTGCACGTGTGTTATTTTACATGGCAATATAGTATATATCAGCTGAAGTGAAGGGCAGTTTGATGTCAGATTTGCATCCACTGCCAAGAAGAGGAGCAATTTTCAAATATTTACCACTGACAGAATTATTTTCTCAGCTTTCATTGACCTACTCATTTGACACCAGTCATCTAGTTCCTTGTATCAAGATAATTTGCAAGCTATAAAATATTTGGCAGAGATCAGCCTGAGGCACAGAGCATAGAAAAAACTCTTGGTCCAAACCCATTCATGTAACAGTAAGTGAAGGGAGGAACTGCCAGTTGCCAGACTTCTGATCTATTGCCCTGCTGTCTATCCTAGCTACGTGAGAACGAAACAAAAGGAGGTAGCCAATTTCAACTACAAAGGGCCTCCAAGGCCTGGCTAACTCCTCTCAATCCAGTCTATTTCATCTTGTTCTTTCCCAAACTGCTCAGACCACTCACCGCACTTGCACTGTCTTAATACTTCTGTAAGTTAACCAGACACTGTAACAGAGGCTGTCAACAAGTAACAAAAAGAATAAAAAGCAGGATATGCAAAGAGGCTTCCAACTGCTCTGATTAACCAGGCAAAAGATACCTATTGGTAGCTGCCAATGTGACCAGGATTACAAGTAGCTCTTATCTAAAAGGAGTAGATGCACAAAGCTGCTTGTTATAGAAAAATCTGAACCTTTCCAAATCATACTGACCCAGCTGTGCCCACAGAGGGTTATATGGGTGAGATTTTGCCAGCATGTTCACAGACTGGGATGTGCGCTTCTCAGAGAAGGCCTTGATGGGAGGATGGTCAACTGGCATCACTGTTGGGACCCAAGCCAGGTGATATGTCAGCACCGCAGTCAACAAAGCAGCAAAGAACCTAGGGGGGGGAAAAAAAGTAAAAAAAGTATGTCCAAAGTAACACCAGCAAAAGAACATCCCATTAAATGCTTTAACATATTCACATGCACTGGGAAGCACACAAGCTTTTTCTTACGGAAAAGGGAGTGGGGGAAGCTTACTGATTTTTGTTGATCTGTTCTATCAGAAACGTAAATTCTTTAAGAAAACGCTGGCAGAGCTGATTCTTTTCCAAGGTGCTGGACATCATGTTAAGCCACACAGGCTCTGCAATCCTTGGAACAGAATATAGGTTCCAGATGGTAACTCTGCTCAAAGAGAATTCCCAAAAAGTAAGTGTTAACATGCACATTTCAATTCTGCAAATAAATACAAGTAGCCCCTTTCCTCTTTTGTTGTCCAGATTTTAATTTGCTTCTCGTAAGATCTAGGAGACTAAACGAACTGGAAGAGTTTTTACTCTTCCAGTAATTACTAGTGGCCAGAACACTAGTCTGTTTAATTCACATTATCAGTAACCTAGTGTCTTCATATGAATTACTTATTTGGCTTCCCTTTCTTGCATTCCCATGTGAATTTTATTCAGAGAAACCATTCATAAATAAATCTGAGGGGAAAAAGAACCCATTCTATTCATTGCACGGATTCGATTCCACATTCCAGGTATTACAGAAACTCCATTCCACTAAAGCCTTCTCTCTCTCTCCTGGGTTGACTTTCTCAGCCTTTGACCATTCCTTCCTTTCTTAAGTATGGAAAAGAGAGCTTTTGACTGCAACTTTCTTGCCAGTTACATTGTTCAGCATCTATGGCTAGGAGTAGACAACACATCTGCCTGAGTACATCAATCCACCCAACCGTACAGGCATCAGCAGGAGCCAGCTCTTGATGAGGTGTTTAGATTTTAACTGACAATCCCAGGAACACGTGAGTGCAACAGAACTACTTTCATCTCTCATGGAAAACGGCTGAGCTGGTTTTGCTAAAGTTTTCTGAAAACATTTACCCAATACCCAATGCAGAAAATTCATACACGCTAACTTCAAGACTGTCTAAAATACAAGACCTTACATTCAGTTGCTTATGACTGAAAGTGACAAGTATCTTTCAAGGGGCATGAAAAGTGCTCTCCTTGTAATTCAGAATTCCATCAACTCACCTGAATTCTCCCAGGGCATCCATGACACGGCTGATATAAACCTGCACTCTCTGGCTGGATTCTGCTATTTTTCTACATGAGATCATGGCCTTGATTAAGAGTTAAAGACACAAAACAGCTGCTTAAAGGATTCACATTCTTCATCTTTTTAAGCTTCATTAACATGTCAAAATAACTAAGATTTAGCCCCAATCCTATACAGCCACTCAGGACAGCAATAAATGCCAACCTCCCTCCACCTCATAGGAGACCAATCCCTAATACTGGACAACGGGGGAGTTGAGAACGCTTCTGAGAGTAAGAAGACAGCAACAAATATTTTGTCTCTCTTTTAGACACTGCATGAAAGGATAGAGTACCATCATTTCCACAGTCTCTAGGGAAGTCAAGAAAACCTCATAGTGAAATACGGCAAGAAGGAAAGAAAAACCACACATAGCATAGAACTCTCCATTCTAATTCTGTCTAGAAAAGAAACTGCACCTCTTTCAGCAAACGCTGAGTTTCTACACTGGGCTCAAGCTCAAGACTGCATGTGTAAGGAGGGAGGCAAGCTTGAAACCACGCACCTTCTCCCACTCTTCATCTATCAGATTCTAGAATACCTCATTCTGATTGACATTTATTTTTCCACATTATGCCAAATTAGTATTCTGTACCTTTTCTATTGCATATTTCAGCTTGTTCATGTGAGACTCAAAAAGAGGAAAGTGAGAGAAAAAAAAATCCTGGAAGTTTCTCTGTGCTTCTTCTTTTTCAGGCAGAGAAAAGATTATGCTGATTGCAATTTTTTTCCTCCGAACCATTGCAGGATTGGAGCTGCAGCTTTCATCAGCCATACTAAACATTTCTTCAGTAGACCTGTAAGACAGATTTGTTAGGACAGTTACTTACATACTGAGAGAAAATTCAGCTTCTGTCCATAGCTCTCTATATATGTAATTAATTTGTAGGACTCCTTTGACAGCCTACATAAGGCTTCGCTGTCACATGTTTCTGAACAGAGGATACCTGACATTTTGATGGATAAGTCCTATGCTTGTTCAAATAGGAAGAAGACAATCCCCAGACAGGCCCGGTGTGAACACTTTCCTCTGAAACAGAACTATTAGATTCCCTCCTGGATTTATCTTTGAGGGAGATGAAGAAAAGGGAACAGAGATACATCACACAAAATCATAACCAAAAAAGGTTAAAGGTAACTTTGTGGCTGTGAACTGCATCCAGCACTCAAGCTCCTCTCTAGATGCTCAGCAGCATATCTACGACGCTCTTGAATCTGGACTGTTGCTCATGAGGGAAGTTGGGAAACATATACCCTATACTACCTATATAGTTCCAGCATCTTAAGATGGATGTCTGCATTTAACTATAAAAAATAAAACTTTCTATTTTAACTGAAGACAAAATGTCACCACTTAGTAATTCCTGTGAAAACACAAACTTAATGCCTACGAATACATGTTTGCCCAGCTCAAAGTTGTGTAGACTTCTGCTTAGAAAGATTTGTTTTCTGCTTAAAACCATAAAAAAAATACCAGAAAGAAAAAACCCACCCACCCAGTGGCTATTTTACAACCATTATTATTTCACCAAGTTCTGTTTATTTCCTTGATAGCTGTGCCACATTTCTTTCAACTACTATGTCCCTTCTCAACATCACACATGGGTTGCTACTAGGATCACTAATGTTCAATGTTTTGAGTCTCAGCCTGGCCTGTGGACCAAAACACTCCTTCACTGAGCTTGCAGATAATGTCAAATGGGGGAAAAAATGGTCAGTCAAGGGGAGGGCACTGTCCAGAGAGGCTGTGGAATCTCCACCCTTGGAGATTTTCAAGGCTCAATCAGACAAGTTCCACAGTCACCTGATGTAAATTCCAAGCTAGTGCTTTGCACAGGCAACTGATTCGGACGATATCCACAAGTCTCAGCCCAGCGTAAGTTTTACTGTGATTATACAAAAGGGTGGCAAATTCCCTCACCCTGCTCTTCTATAAATGCTAGCCTAGTGGTGCTAGATATTGATACTGCTGGGTTTACAAAATTACTATTTTTTCTTGCTTAAAGTGTCTTGATCAATTTAATGAAAAAACATCTTTTATATATATCATTTATATACATAAGTAAAACAGTATGGACAAAATGTCTGTTGTAAGGAACTTTAACTGAATAATGGTTTTTAATCTACTGAGAAATTAAGGGGGAAAGGGTAAAAAAGACAAGAAAGCCATGGAGACATTCTGAGCAGTAGCTCATCTGGAAGTAGCTTGGTTTTGGAGTTTCTTTGAAAGGTAAGACTGCAACACCAGTGAGTGCTAATTAAAAGTTTGAAGTCTTTTCATATCAGAATTATCTTGAAATGGAGTCTGTAGTATTTATAGAACACTATGAAGCAATTAACAAAAGGAAAGACTCAGAGCTAAGCGTTCATTCTAAGTCCATTCTAAAAATAAGTGGTTTACAGGTTAATTGGTTTGACAAAGTTAAATATACAAAAACTTCTCATCACAGAGGTATGAGTCCATGAACACAGGATAAAACACACAACAAAACCCCAGCTAAAACCAGCTTGTGGGAAAACAGAGTTCAAGACAAAAACATAACCTCATTTGAACTTCAGAAGCTTGCATGCAGAGACAGAAATTCCCAAGGAAATCAGGAAAGGATGGTCAGTCAGCATCTAAGAAACATCACAAGCTTTTGTACTGCTTCCCAGGAACAGAAATTGAAGAATCTAGGTCTGAGAGAGAAGCCTTTTCAACAAAACTGCTAATCTAGCTTGCTTGCCAATCGACTATGTGGAGTTCCAACTAGACATCCCAATTTCTTTGAGCTATTGGCCTTTTAAAACATCAGTCACAGAGACTGTAGAATCTCGGCTGTACAAACTGGGGTGCAAACTCTGTGGCACTGACGTATTCAACCAGAAGCCTACTGTTCCTCCAGCAAGTAACCAGAAAACAAGTATCTGAAGAGGCTTTTTGGATTAGAAAGAATCCCAGATCAAGAATAGTCCTGGACGGTGAAAATAATGACATTCTGTTTCCAGTATCTTTCCCCAGCACAGGTTCTCCAGTGTGGAAAAAAACCAAAAAAAACCCCTACTCCCTACAGTGAATAAGCAGCCCAAAGAGGCTACTTTCCTCTAAACAATTTGCAACCTTCAGAACACTTCGCAGAAATTTATATTTGTGAAACTTTGGCTACTTCTTAAACGGGGCTGAAATGGTCTTATTTACCCTAGACGTTTTAACCTTTTTCTACACAGGCTGCTCTCAGCCTTATTTCTTTAGGAAACTAGACTAAAAATTACTTCAGTTTACCCAAAGCAACTAGTTTATTCTCAACTGCAAGTGTGATTTAGAAAGCATGACTGCTACATTAGTACTGCGGCACGATTCTTCATGTTAAAAACGATTCACTAAGAATATCTAGAAAAAAGATGCAAGTGTTGGTTGACACCAGGGAAAGAAGTCTTTTCAAAAGAGGCTTAATTTTTATTTTTTACTGACTACATCTTTTAACTGGCAGCTTTTATGCTTCTCTTAAGTGAAAAAGGAGAGAGGCCAAACAGCATGTATTTCTTTTAGGTCTCCACTAATTCCATGCTGTGTCTAGGTACAGGTGGATGAGTACAGAGAGAGGATAATCAAGAACCATTTGCTACTTTGCAAATGACAAGGGAAGAATTTGCTTATTAGCTATGAAAAGTCTGCTGCATTCCATGCTTTGTTATGCCACTGAGCTACAAAAGCTAATAAAATTCCAAAACAGAAGCCAAGCTTTTTGATCACAGCTTTTTTTTCTCCCTGTTTTGGCAGAAGTCACATCAGGAACATCCTGTACCAGCCAAGAGAGTCGTCATGGGCTATTACTCCAAAATTTCACTAACTGCTCACTAGTCAGACTTCATCATAGTATAAAGTAATTATGGGAGCAGTGCTGTTACAGTCCCTTTCATCTCAACAGGATGCTCTGCTCCTTCAGAAACAGTTTAGTTTGTTTTTCAGATCATGGCTTCATACACAGCCTATACATTCACACCATATTAATACACAGACTAAGTATTCAATAAAAATAATTATATTTCAAATTGGGCTTTGAAGTTCACGTTCAGCCAAAACTTAATCTTTCTTTATATTGGCAATCTTATGTAACATGCACAGAAGATAGACTGAGTCGAGAACATTTAATAACAGGATTTGAACTTTTAAAGAAAAGAGGCTTAAGCTCTGTTTAGCTTAAATTACTGCCAAACAGTTGTTGCAAGAAGAAAGGTGCTGCACTCACCACCTTGGAATAATTCCATTCTCTAAACTGGTTGTCTGACTTCGGAGCCAGCGACGTTGGTAGCTGCTAGAAGATGAGGATGAAGAGCTTGGAGATGGAAAAGGAGTAACCAGAAGACTGCTCAGAGATGCTATGAAGAAAGCAAGAAACCCCACATACAATGAATCACAAAGACTGACGGTTAAATATTTTTCTTCATATCCTAACAACAATTTCTCACAAATATTGCTCTTGCTTGCTGATCTTTTTCACACAACTCCTTTGCAACAGGAGAGAAAATTATTTTAAATAAATCTCGCTGCTTGAGGACATTCATTTGTTATAAAGTAGGAGATCGTCCATACTAGAACATACTAAAATTTATCTTATTCTCATTAAAAGTGTTCTCTCCCAAGAGTTGTGGCCCTCCCATTACAATAGGCAGGATGGCTTCTGGTCTTCTGACATCATTTTCCTATTCAGTGCAAAAAAAATTTCTCTTCATTTGCTCTAGTAAAGGCTCCAACCAGTTCTTCCTCCAAATTATAAATCGGTTAAGAACCCAGAACATGGTGGCTGTAAACAAAGAATGTAATTACAAATATTCTTGCACTAAGGCTTGGGACAAATGCAGAGGGCAAACCACCTAGCAGATAAAAACAACTATGGATTTACAGGTCATGAGGTGTCTACATTTCAGGTGAATCACTGCACCAAGGACTTGTAACAATTACAAAAGCAGGCAAACAAGATAGACAGCAGATACCTGACCGAGCAATGCCGCTGTCTCTGTCCTCATTTTGTCCTCTGCTAGGCATATCAACAGGAGTGCTGTGTGCTAAAACAAACAGACCAGATCAACAGAAAATATTACATAATTCATCATACTATTTGCCAGCATTTAAAAAAATGTTTAAGTTTAAAGGTCGTACACCAAAAAAATTACATCCCATACTGTTGCTCAAAATCAGCAGGATGGTGTGAAGAGAGGTGGCAGCAAACAGTAGCCTATGCTGAGTATCATGTTACTAGAGGAAGGTTATTCACCCCAATGGCAAAGTAAAAACATCTTGAAAGGAGCTTAACAATATGAACACAGTCTGCATTATCAGAAATCAGATATGCTTTGAAAGTGAGGGCTCCTGGTACCCTCATCTGTCACTCTTGATAAACTTGGAGTGTGCAAGATTGTCATTTAACACAGGTTAAGATCATAATGAAATAGTCTAACACAAGGTCCATTAAAAGCTTCTGTTTCACTTGCCAAGCAGAGATTTACTGTCCCCAAAGCCTCACAGTAAGAAACATTCAGCCTATGTCACATTACATCGAAGTGTTAGTAGTGCAGAGTCACTCAAATTGTAGAGCATGCAAGATTTGCAAAGGCTGTGAAGAAATTGCATTGTATTTCAGTTCACATTTTTGCAATTAACAGAAGTAATCAGGGCTAAGATCTACCCACCTGCATGGATCATCACTCTGCCTGTAAAAGGAGACTTTATGCAGCTTTAAGTTTTGAGAATTAAAGAAATTGATATTGCTAAAGAAAAAAACCCCTTAAAGCCTCCCAGACTTAGCTCAAGAATTTTGAATGTCTGCCATCAAATTAGAAAGTAGCAAGAGATAGAAGAAAAAGCTGTACACCAGCAAGACACCTGCATGTTAGCAAGAAACCAGCTATAAGCCAGGAAACATAAGTCCTCTAAGAAACATAAGGGCTAATTCATCTTTAAAAGCACTGCATAAAAATACCTTTAAAATTAAACACAGTAACTTAGCCATTTTTTCAGAAGACATATTTTTAAGTATACACCAGATACACCTGTTGTCACTATTTTAGCCCTCTGTTTCTAGAGACTAATTATGCATGTCCTGCAAAGATTCAGAAGGAGGTGGATTTGTGTGTGCATATGGATGGGTCACACTGTGGCTGGCATTCCACACAAACCTGCAAAGAAAGAAGCACTGCGGATGAGCCGGAGGGGACCTCCTTCAGACACACCCTGCAGCAGTTTGCTGCTACACAGCTGTAACACACCTAGGAAACAAAAGCAACGTAGAGAAAATGGAAAAAAATGAAAAAAAAAAAAAGCAAAGGTAAAAAAAAAAAAGTAAAAAACCCAAGGAGGTGGTATACTGGGGAAAAAAAGCCAAAACTGAACGAACAGATGGCCTCATGTTGTCAGAAAGACACAGAACCTGGAAATATTTACCTAAATTACTTCCACTGCGACAGGTTCCCAAACCATTCTGATTCGAGCTCAGCTTTCCCAGGCTGGGATCTTGGTTGATGTATTCAAAGCTATCTTGCAAGCTAAAATAGGAGGAAAAGCCATAGTTCCTTAAGAATGTGATCAGTAGGCATTAATATTAGCTTAAGAATTAGGTTCATTTTATAAAAAAAGAAGGCTGAACATTAACTTTACAACCAAATTCAAGGGCAAGTACGTTTCTGAAACTGGAAGGAAACAGGCATTTGTTTTTTATATTTGAATTATTGGAAGCTTCTATATGTCACATTTGGGATTCAGTTTATTCATATTTGCCCATTTTGTGGAGGAGGTAAAACAGAACAGTGTATTTGTTGAAGGAAACAGAAGCGGGATACAGGGGCAAAGTATTCTCAACATATCCCTTCTTCACCCTTCTGACAGCAGGAAGAGATGGAGGCTTTGATTGTCCAAAGCACCTAACCTCTGAACTTTATTGCATGTCCTGGACAAATTAAAAAGTAGAAACTTGAATTTTTTTTAATTAAAAACATGGCTGGTCTAACTAGGATCTATTAAGAGAATTCTTCTCCACAGCTGCCTTCCCAATTTTCTACTAGAACTACAAAAGGAGAAAGAAAGAGAGACAACTGCACTGGATGGGAAAGGAAAAAAATTATACATAAAAAAAGATGTTCTTACTTATTGTTGCTTCCACTGAAGCTTCCTACCCTGGCTGAGAAGACTTTACTTATCATCAGCTGTGGGGGAGAGCTGAAAGGATAAACAGACATTCCAGTGAGTCATCAATTCCAAGTGCCTGACAAGACAGTGCATCACAGAAAAGGACACTCACCGTATGTAGTGAATTTTCAAGGTGGAGCCTTTGTAACTCATTGCCACTGAGCCAAACATCATTTCTCCCAGCATATTGACATCGGAGGCTGGTCTGGTGTACTACACAGACAAAAACATGGGAACAGCAAAGTCAAAAATAACTTGGCATACTATTTCAACTTAACACAGTGCCACAGTGATGCATTTGGAACATAGAATACAAAGAAGTTCATCTTTTCTGTGCAGGGTAAGATCAGTGTGCACTCAGTGGGGGTTTAACACTGTGGGTTTAGCAACTACAGCAGGAAGAAATCCTGCATTTTGCTCACTAGATGAGCGTTGCTACCCTTGTTCCAGGGGGACCTCCAAAGGCAAGAAAGAGAAAAAAAGATCCACTGCATTTCCAAAGAAACAGCCTTGTCCAGCAACATTTCCATATAACAGTGTTTGATAAAAGCTGCAAACGTTAACGGGACCTGGATTCTGTGGTCTGGATCCCCAAAAATCAAACTGCCTTCCTTATTCAAATGAGTAAATTTAACTTTCCTGCCCTTGTAGAAAGCTGCTTGGAACCTTTTTTTTTTTAATTGGAAAATAATTTGGGATTATACTTAGAAATGCAGTCTTCAGACCAGTTGCTTATTTTGTTTCAAAGACTGAACATCAATAGCAAATACAAAGAGAAGTTTGTTAATTCTGAAGAAAATCACCTTCCAGTTAAATATAATTATTTTCTTTTCCCACCTTAATCTGTCCATGCTTCAAATTTCATTTTTTTAGGTGAAATGCTAACTTTTACTGAGAAAGAGACAGAGTACCTAAAAATTTAATGTTATAGTAAGACAGATAGATATACCATGTTCAACAGCTTGATCAGAACTGACCTGAACCATAAGTAGACAAGAACAGAGAACAGCATAGTGCTTCTTACAACCTTCTTATGACAAAATGCCATTAGAGATATTTCACAACTCCTTGAAAGATAGGATCAAGATAGACCAAAAGGTTAAGATGCACCCACATATGTTCTTATTCTACAACACTTTAAGGATAGAGTAGTCGTCTCAAGGTTCAGATTAAGCTGTAATGTAACAGAAGCCGAAGTCATTCAATGCGTCTAGGCGAAGGCTTTTATAAGCTAACTTCTTCAGTAAAATGGATAAATAAAAGCAACAAAGTAACAAATACTACCTGATACTTCGGTATCTGTTCTTTGATGTTTTGCATACAGCTGATAGAGGGACTATGGGAAGAAACGCTGCTCCCACTGCTTGCTTGGCAGTTCTTGGCAGAAGTCTTTACAGAAGCCTCGTCTGCCATTTTCTATGTCAAAACAGAACAATGTGATAAAAATCATTCAAGTAAATATAAAAACCCCCATTTCTAAACATATGACAGCAAGAATTTTCTTAAAACTACAGGAAAGCAACAGAAATAAAGAATACTCTTATTTAGTTAAAAAAGTATGTATCAGTTTAAAAATATTTTTCTAAATGCCAGCATTAGAGCAGGTGGAAAACTACTCTCATATTTACACTGTCAGATAGGTTTTCATAGTATCACATATAATCAGAGTAATTAGTCAGTTTCACAGGAAGATCATTCCCAATTGTTATGAATTACTCTTCGAAATATTTGCCAAAATTTATGTAAACAAAATCTCAGCTTATGGGTTTCTTACAAACCAATTCCTGTAATCATTTGCACAATTTATCACTCAAATTGCATGTAACTTTTGCTCCCCAAATGATTAACAGATTTCTAAAACAGAAGAACAGCCAGTACAAACAAGGGATGAATAATCTATCATTTGGTAGAATTAACAGGTTAAAGACAAACAATGTATTTCAATATTCAATGTGAATAAGCTTTACTGCATTTCAGAGAAATGCACAGTATATACACATGCTTTCTTGACTTTAATTTAAACAGGACTGAGTTCGAAAGTAATTTTGCCCTAATTTAAAATTAATCAAGTTTTAGTTTTGCTGTTTGATAACAACCAAACACTCAAAATCATTTTTAACATCTATGTGTTTGCATGGCATTCAAAGTACTTTGGCTGTTTTAAAAGGGTACTTAGATTAGTGTCTGGCTAGAAAACAGATTACAGCCTGTATCATGTGTTATGAGGGAGGTTATAATCTGTTTTATGTCAGTATTGCATAAAGAGTTTCTGATAGGACATTTTGTAGTTAACTTTCAGCTAAAGTATTAAAGCAAGTGGAATAATTTGAGTATTTAAATGAAGCCAGAAATGTAGTTTTTGCTAAGATGCTGTTTGTTTTAAAACAACTTTAAGACACAAAGTAATGACCTTGGTTTTGGGAGGGAGGTGGGGGAAGAGGGGAAGCAAGATTAACAACCAATCTGACCCATTTACGCTCTTAAGTAGATGATCAGACATCAGCTGATGATGCTCATCAGTCTTACTGATTCAGCACAATGGCATATTTACAGTGTGACTGAAATAGAGATTGTTGCTTTTGAAGCAACTTTGTAAGTAATTTCTACGAGTTGACTTCTTACATGGCTTATACAGGTATATATACAGATCTGCAATAAACCATGCTAGTCTAATAAGCTGAAGCTGCTGGTTCTAAAAAAACTTCAGAACAAACAAAAACTTGAAATAATTCAATGTAGAAGAGAAACAGAGAGGCAGTAGAAAAAAACAAGCAAAACTACCACAAGCCAGAAAACACTACTGGTTTACTATTCTTAAAGTGACCTAAGTTTGCTGAAAGCTTTACTCCACAATTTGTGTGCTTGGAGAGACGCAAAAAGAATCTGCATCTTGACAGCATCTGCTCTTGCTTCTATGTGTCACCAAAACTTACATGGCCATGTATATTGCCATGCGTCATGCTTACACAATACAACATGGTTAGCCAGTGAAGTTGTTTTAATTCACATAAAGACAACAACTTTACTAATCCAAACACCAATGGAAAAAAAAAGCACCTTTAGCCACATGGTAGACATCACTGGAACAAAGGGATTGCACAGCCAGTGCTAACAACAAAAAGCAAACCCAGTCAACATTAGAAAGGCTCAAGAAATACTCAGTCTAAAGGGAAATAGATTTCTTTGCCTGAAAGCAAATCCGGTCTAAGCTGCTAAGTTTGAATACCATACTTATATTATGAATACCAAATAGCAGATATGTTCATAGGCTTTTTGTAATCTAACACACACTTGTTGCAGCTATCACAGTGAAAGATCACAAGATTAAGAAGTTGACACTGTCCTATTAAAATAACTACTTTTGGAAAGGAAAACAAAAGAGCAGTAAGACAATAGCAAAATTAACATTTCATACCTGAACCACAGATTCATCAATTTTGCGGACTGCTTTGGAATCAAATAAGACCTGTCTGCCTCTCCTCTCACAGTCTTGGTAAACTATCAGACGGATTTCATTCAAGTCAAACTCCGAAGAGGACCAGCTATGGATTAGAAACAAGAGATGTTAAAATAGTGTGTTTACTTTGCAGATTCATTTCAGTGAAGAAACAGGTATTAGGCAAATACATCTTGTACTTAGCATTTACAGAATCCAGGGTGCAAATCACATAGCTCCAAGCAAAAAGGAACTCCAAAGGAGTGTCTAAGCTCACTGTCACTGACAAAAGCAGGCACAGCCAGACCAATTTTCATCCAATCTTCTTCCAAAATTTTCCAGAAAGAGAACACAAAACTTAAGAGTAGTTAAGGCTCCAGGCCTTAACTACTCTTATTCTCTTCTCTGTACACAGCCTGGATCATCACTATTGTAAGGTAAGCGTACTATTTTGTGCAATACTCCCAGTGGCAATGCAACAATGGATACCATCCTCTCTACTACAGCCTTTCAAAGGCACAAGGCTTACACCCTCTCTCATCCCTCTCTGAACAACACAAACCTAATTCCTGGCAATGTAAGTTAAGATTTTCCCAAAGTTTAAGTCTTGCAACTGATAGATAAGGTTTATATTGTTCCATTCTTTTTCCCCCATTTCTGAGACATTTCAGGGTTTACAGAGCAGCCATCAATTACTGAGACTTGATCTCCAACTACAATGAAAATCATTTAGTACATGAAAGTAAGATACCAGTGAAATTCAACCTGAAGCAAAACAATTCTCTCAAGCCAGAATCTGCCCATTCTCCAGAGATACAACACAGCACATGACCTGCCTCATTGCACTACCACAGGGGCTGAGGAGCCAAACTGATCATCATGGCAATGACAAGACACCTCATTTCCCAATTCCAAAGGGAGTCAGTCTGCACATCAGAGCATGGAGATTTGCTAGGTCTCAGCTTCAGCTACAGAAAACACTTTCCAGGTTATGTAGCTGACAAGCTGAAATCAATGGAAAAAACCTACTACTGCATAAAGCAGTGCCACAGAGCACTGATGCTCAGTCACATTGCCCCACCCCTGACCTGGATGGACTGCACCTGGGGGGTGAGAGTACAACTGTTTTTAATAGTTATTGGTTTAACAAACTGCATAACAGACTTCAGTCAAGGCCACACTGATCTTCCACCCAAAAAGAGGTTTCATTTAGGAATTTTCCCAAACTGTGCCTTACAGAAATGAAAGGTAGAGAACCGAGAGAAGAGCATAAAACCCCTATACAGAAAAGACTAGAATTTATCAAGCTATTTCTTTTATTCCATGCGCTGTCAACATCCATAAATCAATAGTGAGGTAAATACTATCAAATCCTGCTAGACTCAGGATAACTGGTCTAGGAGTACACTTGCAGACTTGTGAGTTGCCTCCAGAACTGCCAGGAATGCCAGGCAGATTTCTTTTCAAGTCTTCCCTTTCAAAGGCAGTCACAGCATTACGCTAACCTGCATGAGACCAGACCTGATACCATTGTTGATAGTTGCCCAACAAAGATCCTACACACCTCGCATGCACAGAGAGCTGCAACTACACCATCTGTTTAAGAAGTCTGTTACTAGTTTCTCAGCCCACTGCCTGTGCAATGCTATTACAAAATCCAGTTATACATAATGCAAGAGAAGTCAGAGCCATCAATACACTTCATCCTAGTCTGCCACATGAATCTGATACTCTTCAGTATCAGATACCCCAATATCTCTTCAGTTACACAGCTACCTATTTACTCTCACACTTTCTGCAACAGACAACCTCAAGTAACTATGCTGTTTTCTTCAAAAGGCTGTGAGTCTTTCCTTCCTTTAACAACAAAGAAAAGGTACATCTCTATGGCTTTGGCTTAAATTCTATGCCAGAGCAAAGCCTTATTTACCTCCATGACTGGCACAGCAGCATCCATACTTCAGACCACAGGCCTGCAAGTCTAAACTGAGAAAGATTCATTTCAGACACAGACTGAGCCAATCTAGCCCTGCACCTGCCCACCAATGCAAGGTTGCATGCAGGCTGGGTTGCGTGAATTCAGGTTACCTTATGAACAAAGGAACTCCCTCATTATGCACTAAAGCAAACCTCATATTGTTCATGCAGTGCTGACTTCTGTATAAGACGTGAACTGGATTTTATGTTAAAGTAGAAGCCAATTTAACAGCATTTTCCACACAGCATTCTAGAACTAAAGATTGCTGCAATCTGTCAGAACTACAGATTCTCTAGTACCAGACAGCAACAAGCTAAGAAATTACATGAAATCTATCATACAGAGCTTTATGTGACTAGCAAACCAAACCCAGGGAAGTAATTTCAGATAATGCTTCTTATAGTTCTAACCAAATATCAAACTTATGTTTTAATGATGCCATTGCTTACAGATGTGGTTCCTGTAGCAGTCCTACCCACTGCAGAAGAGATCCTCATTTGATAACATCAAGCATATCTACAAGCAATTTACACAGGCATACAAGTCCATGTAGTCCCATTACTTTCACATGAAATCCAGCAGCAGGCCCAAGACTGGTCAGATGACTGGGATGTTTATGCCTGTCACAAAAGCTGATGAGCACTGCTTACAGTACTTCCATCCTTTATTATTTAGGCGAGGTTATATAACATAGATCCCCCAAAACAGGGACAGTGGGAGTATTCAATCATCTCCTAAAAGGAGTGTTGAAGAATACAGACAGTATACAGACTCATTGGTCAGCTCTGTTTTCACATGCATAAAAACCAAAACCCCAAAATGTTACTTCCTTATCTCTATATCGGCTTCTTTGCTTATTTAGCAATGCCAGGTCCTGCACAGTCTTAAAAATTAGCTGAATTAATTAAATTAATATGAGCTTGTGTATATGTTCACATTTCAGGTAAAATGTGGCTATTCTGACTGAACATGTTTTGTTATTTAACCACAAAAGTAAGAGTCCCACATATCCTTTCACCCTTTTTTTTAACTACATGACCCTTCCTGTTACTTGTGTCTGCTCTGGTAATTGTTGGACCCTTCCATAAACTGAATTCTCTGCAGCAACCGAAATCTGTCCAAGCACATAAAAGTGGATCAGAAACATAGCTGGATGAAGGAAGAAGTAGAAGGCAGTGGAACCTCCACCTCTTGGTGGCAGCATGAGTTACACTAACTCACTTTGTCCATGAAACTACATAACTTTAGGAAAGGGCACAAAGAAAACGTTCCCGATACATTCCAAATAAGTATTGAGGCTAGTTAGGATGTTAATTGAGTTTTCTTGTTCCCAAGTCAGTTCTCTGTCTGCTTAGTGAGCTAACAGACTCCCTACGGGGAGCCAGTTCCAAAAGGACTTGAAAGGCCAAGGCCAGAACAACGGGAAAAAGGACAAGAGCATGATGCCAGAAATCAAAGGAAGAAGTGGCTCCTTCAACATCATCAGTCTGTTTGAGCAGGTCAGCTTACCTAGCCTCACCTTCAGACTGTATCTTTACTGTACGTGGAAGATGCTAGAACTAAAAAACACTATCTTCAAGTTAAAATAAATAAACTAAATCAAGCTGTGTTCACAGGACAGTAGAACCAGGTCTACTAGAGAAACTAAAATGCTACGGATTTTTTTTTATTTTTTGAAAGAAAGCCACAAGTTTGGAACAGCTTATAGATATCTTGAAATGTTTTGTCCCCAGAGAAGCTTAAGCTTGCTTTATTTTCTCCTACATTTGCATATAAGCTACTTTCCTTTGGCTTGTTCAACATTTCTTCAATTGCAGTTATGAGACATGGAGGCAAGGAGATCTCTCTTACTTAGGGGAAAGCAGACTTACTTGTTTCTGGAAATAAGTCACAAAAATTTAGACTCATTCTGCCCTGAATGAATACTTTCAGTTAATATAGATCTCCAAACTCTGATCTTTACAAAGAAAGCTTTTGCCTCACCTTTATAATTATCAGCGTGCATGCAATAACTGAAGAGTGACCTATTCAGTTATATTCAAAAACTATTTCAGTTGACCTTAAACTGTTTTTGAAAGTGACTAACCACTCACTACTTCAGTGCAACATCTACAGGCTAGAGAACCAAACAGGCTGAAACATCTCTATATATCTATCTATATTTTCCTGCTTCTTAGACCAGCAATCCTGAACGTAGAATACTAATTCTAACACCCTTCGGTGCTAGAACTTGGAAAAAGCCACTCTAAAACGTATTTTCAACACAGTTACATAGCTGTAGAGTCAGACATTGGAGACATGCTGGCACACGTCTGAAAAGGACAACACAAAAGTTAAATAAACACTATTCTCACTTCAGATTACTTTGATGTAATGCTCGAACTAGAGGTAATTTACAAGTAAAGCAGTGGGTTCCCTTCTCCATTCTTCCCCCACTTGACAGCTCTCCTGTCTGCTCCTTGACCCACTAACACAGGAGGTGGCAAAAAAAAGTAGAAGAGGGGAAATGAACTAGGAAACTAGAAAGAGAAGGTAAGATTATTGAACCTTAATTGAAAAGAAAGGCAATTACACTTTATGCCTCAGTTTGCATATACATAAATCTTACACATCAGAGTCAAGAACGTAGGTTGAGTTTCAAACAGGAAAGACTTTCTGGAGTTTCAGCCAGCATCATCATCAAGAACAAGCTTCTAACAAAACTTTTTCAATTATTTACAAAATAGCCTTTCAGACACATGATTATAAATCTAGTGTTAAATAAAAATGTCCCTTCTTTGTCAAAAATCATATACATCAAAAAAAGTTACATGCATACCTGTTTTGCAGCAGTCTAGTCACTTTGTTCGCACAGCTGACACTTTGGTCTCTCAAAGACTTTCTAATTCTTTCATCCAATTTGGTACAAGAGAGATTATTTCCAAGTAGTACATCGTTGTTGTTTCTTGCTCTTTCTACTTGTCCCCCAGTGCCATTTGTAGTTTTTGGTGTACCCCCACACATTTTCTTAGCTACAAATCCTCTTGTAAAGCTCCCTCAAAGAAACTAAATACCTGCTGAAGAGAAACAGCCTCAAGCAGGTTTCTTCGCTATCAATCAACCATTAACAACGGTAATTTACCATCAGCTTTCTTCCCTATAAAGGAAGATAGTCTGCTGAATTTCCAGTTGGGGGAAAAAAAGGCAAAGCAATCTTCATATATTCTATAAGCCATTAATACAAAAAGACAGCTGTAGCTAATGTACTCCTGCAATTATTCCAGACAGAACAGACACGACTTTCAGGTTTCAGAAGCCATCGTAGACTTGCTCTTGCTGCTGTCAGAGGTTTTCCTACCAAGCCTGGCGCAAAGCTGTAGCAGATACAACAGCTAATATTGACTTTAGCTATGTTTGTTTCCTGGTATGTGATTTAGGTAGCTGGCAATTATGTAGTCACAAGACTGAACCATATGGCCTCTTTAAAAAAAAAAAAAAAAAAGAGCATAGTTGCTTTTGCAGTGACTCGCCCTTAGTTGCACGGTTGTTCTAACACTGGCTACAACACCCTGTTAATGGCTCTCATGTGAGCAAGTGTCATCTGACAACCCCTAGCAACCTCATATAGCTTGGAAGCAAGTAAGAATCTGTCATCATTGCCATATGGTTATCGGTTTAAAAAACCCAACTACCAACACCAAGAAACACACTAGATATTCTGCACTGTAATGCTTCTACTTCTAAGGACAAATACCACTTATACTTGGACAAGAACTTGACACTACTACTTTGAAAAGCTTTTTTTAAAAAGTATGAAGGAAAGCAATGAGAAAAGGTTTGCTGCAGACTTCAAGTTGCTTGATGAGAATTTATAGTCATGTGCCTCTTAAAATAATTCAATGGCAATACTGATGACAAAAATATCTAATAAAATACTCCTGTTACCAAGTCAAGTTTTTGAAAAGAACAAAGGAATCAGATCAGAGAATGCAGAATATCATCGAGTCCAACTCCTGGAGCATCCCCAAGAGTCACACATGTGTCCCAGAGTGTTGTCCAAACACCTCTTGAACTCTGTCAGGCTGCTGCTGTGACCACTTTTCTGGGGAGCTGCTCCAGTGACCAAACACCCTCTAAGTGAGTAACTTTTTTCTAATACACAACCTACACCTCCCCTCACACAACTTCAGACCATTCCCTTGGGTCCTGTCACTGATCACCACAGAACAGAGATCAGTGTCTGCCCCTCCTCTTCTCATGAGGAAGTTGTAGACTGCAATGAGGTCTCCTCTCAGTCTCCTCTTCTCCAGGCTCAACAAACCAAGTAGCCTCAGCCATTACTCATTTCTTCTCCCCAAGGCCCTTCCCCATCTTTGTTGCCCTCCTTCTTGTATTGCAGTGACCAAAGCTGCACACAGGATGTTCTGTTAGGTTCTAGTAATTCTACTGCAGAACAAAGTTCTCTTCCCCATCTTTTCTTTAAAAAAAGTTATCCACACATATCTACTCATAATTCACGTCTCACATGAGTTACGAATGGGCTTTCTCCCCATCAGTAAAATTTCAGACATTCTATAAGATGACAGCCCTACTGCAATTTCCCTTCCAGGTTAAAAAGGGAAAATAACTTCATTAATGGTCAACCAGAAATACAGCAGTAGAGTTAGAAAATATAGCAAGATTTCAAAATCTAGTGCTACGTGCTACCTGCTAAATAGCACAGCACCCTCAAAATGGTTTTGTAATCTCAGTTAACCCAAACCTCTAAAGAGTGGACAGAAGTGAAGCAAAAAAATAGAGCAAGGTTAAATTGAACAACTTGCTCTGCTGCTGAGGGAAACATATAGCAATAAAACAACCAGCTCTGCTTCAATCATCAGAGAAGTGACAAGCACTGGATCACAGTCACTCCTCCTCCCAAGTGTGGCAAACAAGTGAAATCTTTGGCCTGTTCCAAAGTGGTTCAAATGATTTAGGAGAGGACGACAATAGCCCTCATCTCATTGAGGAAGACTACTTTAAACATCAGTGTTCCCAGTCATGTTTGAAGTGTGAATGAAATAAGTGAAATAATACACTTCAACTAAGATCAGGAATTCATAGCCTTTGCTTCTGTCCTACCTTTTCCCCAAACAAACCAAAATTCTGGAACACTCATCAAACTATCAAATTCACATCAGACATTAGAACAAGGAACTCCTGTAAGCTCACTAAATAGATGTGTTTCACAACATTACCTCATCTGTAAATGTAATCATCTGTAGAATAATATAAATCCTGAAGTACCTGGACAATTAACACTGAAAATCCACAGAACAGTTTCAAAACAACAACAAAATAATACATAAATCCACACGTGCAAAACATCCAGAGTCCATAAAGTAGATAATACAGAAAATGGAAGAAAGTGTCCTGCTCTGCAGATATAATCCTCTGTGAAGCAGAGTTTAATCACTCTTTTTTTAGGCTATGTGACAGCATGTCACCTGCTCTGTTTGTAGGCCATTTCCTGTCCTTCATCTTCACTGTGAGACAGTTGCCTAAATGATTTCAACTCAAGGTAGCATTTTAGCAAGAATATTTGGGGTGGGGAAAAGAGGAAAGAAATATATTTGATGTAGTTGAGAATAATTTTCTGTATAAGTTACAGCTGTCCACAAAACTTAAGCGCTGTTTTCAAATCTAAGAGAATATTTGCAGAGATCCCTGTAAGGCTTTATTTTCCAAACAGCTTTTAGAAGCAGCTAGAGAAGCTTAGGAAAACAAAGTTTGAATCATACCTGCTGTTTCAGTGAGCATTTGTTTTTGCAAAACATACATTTAGCAAAATTGATACACAAAAAACGCCTAGACCCAGACATTCAGGATTAGTGCCAAAACACTTGTTTAAAGATGAAGTGGAATCTCTTTTGGATTGCTTAATGATGATTTTCCCTCTTTTAGTCCACTGAATAGCTTACGTGAAAGACACAGGTTCCCTTCTTCCCTCCTAATTTGAATCATTTACCCTGCATTGTTTCTTCTCTTTCTAAAACCTCAGATATGGAAGAGTTGTGCTGATGCCACACCACATTCCTTTTCCACAATGACTTAAAGTAGTCCTAATACGGTAAAGCTCTATTAACCTCAGATGAACTACCTTGTTCAAGCATGATACATAGTTGCTAGTTTCACACAAGTTAGGCGGGATACATTGCAGATTAGTCACGCAACAAGTGAAGGAAGGTATTATTTGGAGCACTGCTCTCTCTCAGGATAGATTTTCCTGAAGAAAGAGTTCAGGTGGAGAAAAATAAAGTTCTCGGTATCAAATCACTGTACAGAAAGGTCACCTTTTTTTAGCATAAGTCTATATGTTCCTCTATGAAATGAAAAACAAACTGGATATATTTGTTCACTGAAAAGTTAGAATGCCACACATTCCCTTCTTAGGAAAGGACAATATACTAGATTTTTGTAAGGCTGGAAGCATTTTTTCACCATCTATGTTGCTACAAAAGCAATATCATCACAGGCACGCACAAAAAATGACAAGACGCACACACACTGCTGATAGAGGCTCACAAACAGATCTACGCAAGTTAGAGTCACCATAAATTGCACACATCAGCCTTCCACAAACATAAAGAGCAGCCCATTAAACCAGTGCGTCACAACCCAACCTCTACAAGCTATCAGGAATCACTGTTCACTGGCTTATCGACAAGTCTGCAGTTTGGGAGCTAGCTTTCATACAGTATCTCGGTAATAATGTAGAAAGAAAAAAATAAAACCCACAACAAAATAAAACCCTAATCAAAGAAAACACCCAGCAAGTACAATGTGTTTGAAGTAGGACCACAAATAGCGCAGACAGTGCTCGCAGTTGCTAGCTCCAGAAGTGGAATTCCTCATTAGCAAAGAAAAGAGCTAAAGACTTGTAATTGCATGAAAAAATGGATGTATTTAATTGTGTTTTACCATTAAGAAAAGTGTGGTTTTGTTAAACTAGGTCTTTAAACAGAGAAAGGCGACATCCGCAATAAGGCGAGCACCCTAGGTCCACCACCTAGTTCTTTCCCCCATACAGAAAGCCATGCTTAGTCTTAGCCAACTTTCTCCCTTCCATCCTTCTCCCTTCCATCCCACTTTCTGCCCTCATCTCCGTAGCTTCTAACAGCCAGGGGAGCTCAGCTGACCCAAAGTAAGTCAAGTATTTTGCAGAAGTTGTTTCATAGTGATGACCTTTATCATTTCAAAGAACTGAAGATTTGCTTGTAACTCAACACTCTTCAGGATTTGACTGTGCTTCTTTCCCTGTTTACTTTTTCAAGGCACCCGCAATAACCGACTTCCAGCTTTCACTGGAGCCAAACAGCTCGAGCCAAACGGCAGCAGCCATCCAGGAGCACGCGGTGCTGGGTCCGGCATCTCTGCTGCGCGGCCGGGCACAGGCGGCCGGGCTGGCCAGGCCACCCCACCTCCTCCGGCACGCAGCGCTGGGTCTCAGCTAATGCATCATTCCCATGTCACTTGTTCCAGCGGCGCCATGTGACTGGGCCAGCGGCCAGGAACACAGCTACTAAACACAGACACTGCCAAGGCACGTCTGGGAACTGCCTCTGCCAGAAAATGAGATTAAGAGAAATCTTTTATCCTGCCTCTGCCTTTCCCCACCTTCTCTTGAACACAAGGAAGAACTACACATTGTACATCTGAAGGAGAATTTTGAGCAACAACGCAAGGCAGAATCTGGTATTTATAACACTGTACCAGCTCTTACTGTGTCGCAGTGCTGTACAAAAGTACTGACAGATCTCAGACCTTTGTATCTCCTTCATAAGTGAGCAGGCCAAGACAGACATCACCACACCTTAGGGCTGGTAGCCTGAGGCATGGGTTTGGTTGCCTACTCTTTCCTGTTCCTTCTCCCTCTTCTATAAAGCCCTATATTCTATACTTTATTATTTTTATTTAAGAAAGAATCTGTATACAGCTTTCAAACCTCTGTTCAAATGAGTAGTTTTAGAATATGAAAAAAAATTACTAAGAAAAAATGTTATTTATTAGACATGAGTAAATACATAGATACAGAGATATGAATAATGCCTGGTGTTTAACATTCCCCTCCAATATTTCTTACCTAAATGAAAAATATTCTTTCTGCTATAACACACACAAACACCTTCACTCAGAGTAGCTAAAAACACCCGCATGTTAACAGCAACCATTTCTTTACAAATTTCCTCCACTTCTACTATGAAAAGGCTACATTCACAAGAGGGCTTTGTGAACTCCAGAGGATGTGGCGCTTTTTCAATCTTTACAGACAGAAGTTCAGGGTACTCTCTCCAGGGGTGCAGAAAGATTGCAAATCCCCATTTCTCGTCGTAGTTCTGAACACGCACTCCCACTGTACAAAAGAACACTCACAAGGAGTGCTAGAGGCAAGTGCTATCCATGTCCCTCTTCCAAAGGAAACTGCTTCAGAAGGGGTCAGTTTCATCTAACCCAAAAGCACAAACTCAGCAGTTATCACTTCACTTAAAAAAAAAAAAAATTACCTCCTAAATTCCTAATATATGAAAAGATATCAGATGTGGCTCTCTAACAGTGCTGAGAGCTGAAGAAGCCCAGCTTTTTTTGGCCAGCTAACATAATATTGGTGAGACCTCTGTAAATGGTTATGATAAACTGTTGTGAGAACAAGATGGGTTTTGATCTTTCTAAAACAGAGATTGCAATTGAAAAGTTAGTCTGCAATAATCAGGAAGGGAAGGGAAAAAACTAAGTTGAAAATTTATGAGAATGTACTGATTTACCCAACTGGCAGGAATGTGGGAAAGAACATATCCACAAGAAGCCATGCTTGATCAACCAAAAGTTGCTATAGCATGAACAGCAAAGTCCATTGCCTCAGCCTAGATGAATGCCAGGAAATCCTGACTTAGATTGAATGAAATGATAACATGGACGGATATAACGTCAGCTCCGGCATTTTTCACCAGTTATAGCCAAAAATATGTTTTGCTCCTCTTGTTGTTGTTATTCCATCCAAAACACTTTCCTTAACCCTCTCTTGTAGACAGCACGGAAAGTAGCTTTCTAGTAACTAGAACTAAATCTTGACGGCTTAGACACATTTGTTTTCAAGCTTCACTGGAAAGGGAAGGAGGAACCACATCTTGAGACCATGTGCAGAAGATCATGGTAATTAAATCACTCATACCATATACCTTCTCAATGAAAAAGACTACACACAAAACCAACCAACCAAACCACAGTCCTGCAGCTGACTGGCATGGGCAAACCTAACCTTGCTGCAAGCCACTATGCTAAAGACTTACGTTCTGTTTACCACCAATTGCGCAGGACTTTGAATGTATAAATAGTCATTAAGTTATGAAACAGTCTCCCCTCCTCAAAGCAGGCCAACCACTCTAAACTACTCACATAGGATCCCAAACATTTTCTCAAAAACACTGGTATTATGGTAGATGTAGAAGTTTATCCAGTCAGGTTTGTACATAATTACAGCTGACCGCACCCAGTAACCTGCTAACATTGGGCTGCCAAGTATCAGTCCATCAATCCTGAAATATTTGGGCAAAAAACTAAAAATCACACAGAAAATCCAGTTTCATCCTTGTCCTGCAAAAATAAAAAGATTTTTACATTGATAGATGCAAACAAATTTCAGTCAGCAAGTTTATGTAGTAATTATTTAGACAAATTAGAAACCTTTCTCCTCATAAGAAGGTAAAAATTGGTCAAGCTCCCTTAGCATTCCCCAGAAGAACAGTGCTCAAGAAAATCCTTTATAACAGACCTGATTTACTCCTGAGATGAAGGCTACCAGAGCAGACTCACTAGGAGCCATCCTAACAGCTACAGATTCACAACAACTTCATTTAAATACAATTTAAATACAAACTCTCACTTTCTTTTCACTTTCTGTCGAAACAGGGCCCAAGGATACAACTCTAATGAAGGCTATAGTCAACTTTTACTACTTCAATAATGCAAACAAAAAGCCAAAATCAAACTGAATTTCAATCAAATTTCTAGTTCATACACCAACACACTTCAATACAAATACAGAATTATCTCTTTAAGTAATAAACAAAGTTTAATTCAGAGGTTCAAGTCATCTTTGGTACTCCACACAGATGTGTTTTGCTTAAAAACAAAGAAATTAGACAGATGCATTATCAGTGTGCACATGGGTTCATTGAGTTGATTGTTTCAAAAAACCCACATCCACTACAAAATACACTGTTCTGTTTGCATTCTTGTCTTCTTTGCATACCTATCCCTGCACCATTATCCAATCCAGCTACACATAAGCATTTTACAGCATTTCCACCAAGTGCTACCATAAAGTGACTAAAAGAAACAGCTGTTTTCAAATATACGTTATTTCCCTACTTCCATTCAAAAGCATTCCCAAATATAACCCTGTCTGTAAGACTGCTTATAGGAACTTTTGAACAGAAAAAATTTAGTACCTGAATTTTTTGAACTCAACTGTAATGTGATCTAGTCCACAGGGTATGACTGACATATATCCCCATATCTCCCAAGTACCAAAGTCATCAGGTGTTACCCACTCCCAAACTTGGAATTGTATCTGAAATAATTTTAGTGCTTTGTAAGCATAACTTATATCCACAGCCAAATCTCATAAATACCTTTATAAGGAGAGAGGGTTAATTCTCCCAACTCTTTAACTCGATGTGATCTAGAAATGCTTTTAACAGTTAGGAGGGCAGAGGTTGCACTCCTGAAGCTGTTTCAAGTGGCTAACACCTGAGAGCAACCTTCCTCCAGGCTAAAAGCCAAGACCAAGTAGAGTTCAGATGCATGTCACTATGGTTGTCTGCTAAGTGAACTGAAGTGGCTACCAAATCCCTGCTCTTTAATCCAGCCTTCTCAACACAGCTGAGGATTAGCCCTCCATAACCATTCCTGCACGGTGTGACAGTTTAACACAGACTACTGTAAGAAGAGCTGGTTCTATCACTGACCTTTACACAGACATGACTGAGAGGGCTTCAACACTGTTCTACCAACGCTACCGTGGAAGTGACAAATGTCCAGCCAATACCCGATTCCAGCATGCCACAAGAGAATGCAATAGCATCTCATAACATTGGAGCCATTCACACACATGGACTAACCCTGCTGCTGCACAGCTGAGAAAGCAGTTTCTGCACCAAATTTCTTCTTCCTTGCACCTGCACCTTCCTTCACTGCAGCCTCATAGGTCTCTGCCCACCTTCGGGTTGTTTAACCCCGCCCTGTCAAACAAGCCGGGACACTTCAGAAACAAAAGGCCCATGACCTTTCCCATAGTAGGATTAGTCCTAAAAAGTACAACCCATTTTAGAGTGCAAGTTAGAGAGCAGAGTGTTAAATGTGAAGATTTTAAAAGGTCATTTTGGGGGAATGTGAAAGGAAAGGAAAGGAAATATGACAGACACAAGCACTCAACTGTTCAGCAATAGTTGGACAAGCTCATGTGCTCCCATAGAAAAACAGAAGACATAAGAAAAATTTGTCTGAACATAAACTAATTTCTGTGAATTGCAGATTTTAAAAAGTTCCAATAACTGTCTTTTCCAGACCACTGAGGGCTTTAACATTACAACATTATATTACATTCTGTAAAATTATCCACATTCAGTGAAATAATAATTTAAGAATAACTTGCTCAGAACTACTCAACAGTTTGTAGAGCCTTGTCTCTGGGGTTTCCTTCAAAAACTTTATCTAATGTACTCTGCTCAGATTTTCTGTACTCCTGGAGCTGTGCATTACCAAACCTAACCCAGAGAGCTGAGCAATTTCAGGTGTTGGATAACATCCAGATTCAGAATTCAGTGCAAATACTCTGCACAGAAATTCAGAGCACTGAGTTCATTCAAGCCTCTGTTTGCTTTCATAAAAGTCAGTAAACTCAATGAAAGCAAAAGCTAAGAGTTGTTATTGTAAGAAACTTCCTGATTCCACTATAAAAAATTAAGTACTGCTGTGTTCAGATTTCTAATTTGAAAGTGCTAATACCAAACGCAGACTGCTAGCACCTCTATTAGAAAAATAAATAAATATTGTCAGATTGTTTACTTAATACAGTTGATTTCACTAGCACACCTAAAACTTCACTGAGCACCTTGGAGGAGAAAAGTTGAGCTGTATTGCATTGAAGTGAGAGCATCCTGCAGAGAAAGCTCCATACTGATTCAGTAATTACATCACACACAGCTCAAGTTTCACTTCAGCACGGTCCATGGAAGTAAAATCATGACTCAGTTTTAACTCAGCAGCAAGCGTGATGTAAAGCCCTCATGCCCATTTATCAGTACTATTCGAAGAATCTCACCAGTACCCAGAAGTGTGCTGACTGACCAAAGACATTTCAGCCGCTGGTCAAGTAAATGCACCTGCCCTTGCCCTACTCGATGTGAGGAAGACACGGGCACTGCTGCCAGAACTCCTAAGCTCGTCCTCTCAGTGCCTCAGAACACTTTGCCTTGTAGCCTGCACAGTAGCTTGTCTTGTGATCCCAGCCTTGCATATTAAAGCATGACATTACTAAGGTATTCGAGTGACAAACCCAGACAAACAGGGCAAATGGAGAGACTTGAGAAAGGCACTGTTAAGGTGGGGAGAGAGCAGAACAGAGAAGAACCTGAGCATGAATATCAAGAAGCAGCATACGAAGAGCACACACAGAGGAGCTGATTCATGACAGGCAAAGGTGAACTGCTGTGTCCATGCCTGTTAGTCAGATCAGCAGTAATCTGACACTATCACAGGAAGCACACGAAAAAAGTGCAGACAGATATTTGCAGTCTTCACACAAGTACCCAACTCAAAGTCCTCCTTTCCTTGCTTATTCTCTCTAGCAAGCCTGTTCACCACCACCCTACAGAATTGCATTCCTCATCTTTTGCCTAAGAAGTGTACCCATGGAAACCTCCACATAGCAAATACTGGTAATTAGGACAGCCTAAGAACATTCTTCTTACAACATTTCATCTAAGCTGCATACAAGACAACAGTGTGCTCTTAATCAAGGGTGCACTTAGAAGTAACTCTTGACAAATATAAAGCACAACACATGGCTCCAAAACCGAATCTACTCTTCAGAAGCTATCCATGAACATCACTAAGGTACAACGTCTGTGATGAAAGTACATGATTGTTAGTGTCAGAAGGAATTCTTAAAGGAACAGGTACATCACCAAGGTTTGTTGCACATGTAGTGAGTATTAGCATTCAAAGAATTTTCTTTGCAAAACAAGTTCTCAGCAGCTTCAATAATACTGAAATGTCAGAACAAGGAATTATCTATATAAGAAAAAATTACTCTATTTTCTGTCCCCCCTAACCACAGCTACTTTGTCACATCTACTCTCTCAGGGCATTTGCTCTGCTGTTACTCACTGTTCAGACCAAAGCAACAGCTAAAGGCCATGCATTCGAAACACCTACATCCCACAACATGGAAGTGGGATGACATGATGACTAATGACTAAAACATTTTTGTCAAAACTCTTCCATCTTCCTTTCTCCTAAATTTTAGTAAAGCTATTTTGCAACTTTAACTTAGTTTACATAAGAAAAGTTACAAAGTTCATCTAAGTTTACATGAAGCCAGCATCTACTGGCAACAAAGCTCTGTATCAGTTTTAAAAATGTCTCTCTACAAATTCAGCTTTTATGAATGCTTGTCCACATTTTTCAGCCCCAAGCAGCTTTATTTGCTCATTCACATCAAGCAATTTATGTCAACAGGTATTCCCTTACAGCATTAGCATCACAGTGTTAAGTTGCAGTGTTTCCCGCTTTAAGTTGTGCCACCAACAAGGAGAGGTACCTCCAAGGCTTTCTGCTGCTACTATTCCCCAAATCGCTTTCCACTGAGCATAGTACGTGGCACAGTACTCACTCACCCAGTTTTGGACATGACAACAGCAAAAGTGCCCTAAGAATACGGAATCAAGCACCTACTATCAAACTGCACATCAATTTAAGAATCAATGCATGGAACTCCATGGATAAGTTACTTGTAAATCAAAAATAAGACAACCTACAGGCAAAACCCATTCGATTGTCAGGCAATAATGCATCTTTTCATGGAATTAAACTAAATAATCAAGGTACATTCATCCCTCTCAGAATGTCAGTAGCTTGTGCATTTCCACACATTTTTTAGTCATCTGCGGCAAAAAAAATAAACAAAACAAGAAACAGGGTGTCTTCTAGCAACTTTAAGAGAGATTGAGCTAGTCTCAGAGCAAAGCTAGAGGAAACCAAGAGGTTGTTCAGGGACAGCAGTGTTTAGGGGAGGGGAAATCCAAATAACTAAAGAAGAATGGCCTTAGTTCCTGCAAAGCTCAAAACCAGAGGACTTGGGGTTTGTTTGTTTTCCTTCAAAAAAGCCCCAGGCTGGAAGTGTGGTTTCCATGTCAAACGACCATACTTTCAATCACATCCTCTCTAAGCTGTTTTCTTGAGTGAGACTGTAATAAATCTCTTTCTGCAGAACTTATTCTTTAGCTCATTTTACTGATGAAAGACTAATGCCAGCACAGAGGTGAAATACTTCATCTTAAGGCTCACCTTCAGCTGTCAGTGAAATGGTATATGGTTTAGACTTGCTCTTTGACCTTTCTTGCCCCCATGCTCAGATCTGGCCCACGGCTGGATTGCCCTTTTACAGCATATAAAACAGTAATTTTCTTTCAAATGCTTTTCGAAGGGTTTACAGCCAGAGGTTTAAGGATATTTCCATGTATGAAGATGCACATGTGTGCTCAGTAGTGTTATTGCTGTGTAGATCTCTACAAAACTGCAAGAAGCTCAAGAAAAAACCCAGTTAGGTCACAAGAACATTCCGAGGAGTGTTTCTTTTAAACAAACTGACATGCAAGCAGACTCCAAGCTCACTGCTGCTTTCTTTCCTTTTTCAGAAGGTGGAACATTGCCAGGCTGGTAACAAATGCTGTGAAATAATGCTTAGCAAGTAGGATGTCACCAAGCATTTCAGCACTATGACCAAAGGAATCACTAGTACCAGCTGCCAAACAAATGATCTCATATACCAAAGCTAACAAACTGTTACCAGATAGATATCCTGCAGCTACAACATGACATCCGTTCCATTATAGACACCAGAAGGAGCAGCTGATACTTAAAGCTGAAGAAATAGACTGTATACAGGTTTCAGACACAGCTGAAATAATACAACCTTTCTTTTAAAAAAAACACATAAAATGAGGTTATTCCCTACTTTACAACAGTCCTTCACTAAACATACCAATATCAAAGAAATTTCATAACAGGTCGCAATGCAGAAATTACGCATTCAGCAGTGAAAGCAAAAACTCCAAGACATTTATTTTCATTAAAAAAAAACACCAAAAACCAAATCAAACTATCAAAGACTGAAATGAAGGTGAAGTCTGAACCCACAGCTTAAGGATAACCTCAGATTTTATGCTGAAAAGTACAGAAAAGCACTAATGTGAAATTTCTTCTAGAATCGGGTAAACACAATTACAGAAAAACTGCTATCAGTTTAAGTAAAATCAAACTATCTGGAACCCATATCAATTTCCTTAAGAACACTCCCCAATACCTTACTCAAATACATGCTTAGCACTTCAGACATTCTAGTCTTGAGATATTGTGTGCTTACATTCTATGTAATCGCTAAAACTTAATGGACTGTTCAGTGAGTAAGGAATTGGTTGGATGGTCACATCCAGAGGGCAGTGGTCAATGGCTCAGAGTCCTGGTGGACATCAGTGACAAGTGGTGTCCCGTGGGGAATATCAACAATGGAATTGAGTGCGCCCTCAGCAAATTTGCAAACAACACCAAGATGTGCTTGTCTGCACACCTGCAGGATGGGATGCCAGCTCAAGGGACCTGGACAAGTTCAAGAAGTGGACCCATGGGAATCTCATGAGGTTTAACAAGACCAAGTGCAAGGTGCTGCACCTGGGTCAGGGCAAACCCTGGTACCAACCCAGGCTGGGGGATGAACAGATTCAGAGCAGCCCTGCCCAGAAGGACTTGGGGGTGCCGGTGGGTGAGAGGCTGGACATGACCCAGCAATGTGCGCTGTCAGCCCAGAAAGCCAAACATGTCCTGGACTACATTAAAAGCAGCGTGGCCAGCAGGGCAAGGGAGACTATTCTGCCCTTCTACTCTATGCTTGTGAGACCCCACCTGCAGTGCTGCATCCCGCTCTGAGGGTCCCCAGCACAGAAAGGACATGAACCTGTTGGAGCAAGTGCAGAGGAGGGACACATGATTAGAGGGATGGAACATCTCTCCTATGAGGAAAGGCTAAGAGAATTGAGGCTGTTCAGTCCGGAAAAGAGAAGACTTTGGGATGATCTAGTTGCTGCCTTCCAGTACCTGAAAGGAGCCTATAAGAAATACGGAGAGAGAATATTTTAAAAAGCATGTAGTGACAGGACAAGGGGAAATGGCTTCAAACAAGGAGAATAGGTTTAGACTAGATATTAGGAAAAATTCTTTATTGTGAGGGTGGAGAGACACTGGAAGAGTTTGCCCAGAAAAGTGGTGGATGTCCCATCCCTCGAAATGTTGAAGGGCAGGCTGGACGGGGGTCTGATCAACCTGGTCTAGTAGAAGATACCCCTGTCCAAGTCAGCAGGGGTTGGAACTAAACGATCTCTAAGGTCCGTTCCAACATGAGCTGTTCTATGATTCTGCTGGGCACATGACCCTGGTAGCACTCCAAAAAATTGTACAAACTACGCTAAACCAATCTTGTAAGGGAAGTAACATTTGACAAGGAAATCAGCAGTTTTAGGGGAATTTATCCACATAAACACACATTGCTTGCACACAAAGTAATTAGGGTTTTCCCAGAGCCTCAGAGTCTAAGCAGAAATATATTGAATTACAGCCACTTAAGTGTCTCTGTTGAAAGGGGTATGTGTATAGGCACACATACATCTTTACATATGTATTACACATACACACACATATATATATTTTCAGTTAAGGGAAGCAAGAAGCAGCAGTAAAAAAACAGAAGCTCAAGTCTGTGTACAAAACTGCTTAGAACAAAATGTAGTATCTCACTAATACACACCTGTTCTCCAGCTGGTTTATCATTTCTCTTTTTGCAAAAAAAGAATTAAGCTACTCTTTAATTCTAACTACTACCTTTTCACCACTTCATACTTCCATTATCTTGAAGGAAGGCCTGGGCCAGTGAAAAGTCCTACTATCCTAATAGCTCCGTATTAGCATCTACACCTCATGTTTATATTCTCCTCACCCAGCAGGTAAGGGTTGTGCTCATGTGAACATGTAGTGCAGCCCAACCAGACTAGCTCCACAGAGTGCATTAATTGGTGCTAAGGACCTGACACCCACACTATCCGTGTTCTGGAGTTTTACTTTTGACCACCTGTAGTACGGTCCCAGGGCCTGAATACCCATTAGTGGTTGGAACACACTTTCTAATTTCATTCATTCCAACAGAAATCCAGTTTATGTACCGAAGCCACTTGGCTTTGTGGGCCAAAGTGCAGTTAGTGGAGACAATTTAGAGGTTTTCTTTAAAAGAACACTCCTGAGCCAAATTAATATGCTAATGTTCATGCACCCAGGAAATCATTTCCTGTGGCTCCACATTCATCTATAAGCACCATGTCTCTTGCTCTTTGAGGCTGTGCCAGCTCATCCTGGTAAGCAGCAAGGACCTTGAAGCTTGATGTTTTCTTCAGAGCCAAAGAGACAAAGCAGCGTGGACCTCTGGCCAAGATTTATCTCCCATCAAATGAGAGAGGGCAACAGAACCAGCACACGCAGTACTTGTTACAGGCAAACCTCAAGCCTGGTTGATGGCCCTCTGCAATAGAACTTTTCCTGGTGTTCCTGGGAAGACCAGAAAACACAAAGCTTCCCAACAATGTAGTTGAAAAAAGTTGTCAAATTACATTAATTTGAGGAGGCATTATCTACTAAAGAGATTTTTGGTGATTCCTCTGTTGTTCAGGGCGAGGAGGGTGTGTGTATACACTTAAGCTTTCAAGGCTTTCACAACAATTGAAAGTCCAAGGATAGAGATTGTTACTGTCTTACAGGGCTCCTTAACAAAGCTAAACACTGCAAGACATATTGAATGTGGACAGACCTCACTAAACAAAACCTGGAAAGAATAAAACTAACTAAAAATCCTTAGAAAGACAGTCTTGTCATTAGAAAATGATTCTGCCACTTTACATCTAACATTGACCAGCAGTATATGCTTAATACAGAAGCTACCAAAGGATTAAGTCTCCTGCTTTACTTAGGTCAAATCACGTCTCTCCACTCAGAGATTACTGTTCAACAGAAAGTCTATTAAAAGCATTGCAGCAGAGCTTCTAAGACCCTGTAAGTATGCTCCTGCAGATCATGAACAGATCACTAGGAAGAAAGAAAAAGCATTACAGCATATTTAAAAGTCATAAGGAAGAATTTAATACTAACAAGCAAAAAAAACCCCCATTCACATGTAAAATATTTCAAACAATTTTATTAACCTTAGGTTTGTCAAAAGAAGTCAGATAGAAAGGGAATGAGTGAAAATAGGGGATAGAAAGAGTGAAGGGTACCTACAGTAGTATTTTTATTATAACAGTTTTTATTTGAAGTGTCATATCATTTAAACATTACTCAAACTGAAAACCAAGTGTGGAATATCTTAGGGAAAAAAAACCCCAGAAAATGGTTTTCTTCCATATTAAAGGAGATACTTAACTCATAAGGTAAGTGCTACAAGAAGTAAGTAGCAGTTACAAGTACAATATATAGACTCAACAGCTTCACAAAATTCACCAGATTTGTTCTCTAATATGAACGCAGCTCCAATACTGTGACAAATCACTTTCAAAGGAATCACCTTGTATCCCAAATATATTGTCATTTTCATCTTACACCATTTGTCTCCACGATCTTGCAACTTTAGCCACACAAATGGCCATGTCCCGAACAGACCATCTTTGAAATTACAATGGCTCCACGACTGTGATCTTCCATACCTGGCACTATGGCATTTTGTGGGTCAAAACACTGTCCACCGCTCTCCCTCACCATCCTTAGTAGCTCCAGCAGTGAAAGCCCAGATTCCAATTCAACCCTGTGTACCATCTGATCACAAGACCAGTCAACTCATGCCGCACAGAAAAACAGGCACAGAGGTTACCGGGCGTGCATGTGATTGTCACTGTGCTCACCGGGCCGCTCGGTCTTGTGAGCGGCACAGATGTCACACGAACAAAGCTCCAAAGCACCATCCTGAGCAAAACGCTGTCCCCGAAGGTTCAGAAAACACTAACAATTCAATATTACACAGAAATTCAATATTACATAAAGGTTATACACATAAACCCTGAAGCAGCGACAGCTACTGAACCTCACCTTTCAGCATGTGCGGTATCAAAAGCAGGGAGCAGTGAAAGGTGCCTAATGCTTAGCGGGTCACCAGACTGCGCACGTGTATTTAGGTCACAACAATTAAGCCGTTTCTTAATTGTCCTGTGCTGATGAGACCCGGGCACGAGTTATCACAGCAATTGCACACAAACGCCAGACAGGGGGCCCGGCGGCTCTCCCCCACCGCTACCGAGGGGCGAGCGCCCCAGGCTCCCGGGCGTGCCACGGCCAACTCGCGCAGAAAATGGCTGAGAGCTCCGACGAGAGGGAAAGGCGGGAGAAGAGCCATCCCGGCGCGGCCGTGCTCCCGCCGCACCCCCTTCCCCCCGGCCGCTCCCCCGGAAACTCTGCGGCGGGGGACCCTGCGGGGGCTGCGGCACACCTGCGCCCCACGCCGGCCTCTCTGCCGCCCCGCCCGCTGCCCCGCGGGGGCAGCCCCGGGGCCCACCGCCGCCCGCCCCGCCGCCGCGCTCACCTGAAGGCGGGCCCCTCCCCCGGAGCCCGGCCGTGGGGGGCCGCCGCGCCACCGCCCCTTTTGTTGAAGAGCTTCTGGAGCAAGGTGGGGGCCATGCCGCCGCCCCGCCCGGCGGCGGCCCCGCCGCGCCCCTCGCAGCGGCTCAGCGGGCGGCGAGCGGCGGCGGCCGCGGCAGCATCCCCGGAGCCGCTGCGGAGCCGCCCAGCATTCCGCGGAGGCGAGGCGAAAGGAGCGCCGGCCCGCTCAGCCGCGCCGGTCCCGGCGGCCGCCCGTCACCTGACTAGGGGCCGAGCGCTCCCGGCCGGCGGCGCTGACACCGGCCGCGCACCGGACAGGGTGCACCGGGCAGGGCAGGGCAGGGCAGCGCTCCCCACGCCGCCGGCAGACGGGAGACGGGGACGGGGCCGCAGTGGCGCCGCGCCCCTCGGGCGGTCCCCATTGGCTGCGCGGCGCCCCCGCCCCGCCCCCAGCACGTGGTAAGGCGCGGAGGCGGCCCTTAAAGGGACAGGGCCGCTTGGGCGGGGTGTGCCGAGGTGACGCGGCCGCGGTGAGCGCGGGCACATCGAACCGGAGAGTCCGTGTGAAGGGGGTGGAAAGGGCCTTAAAGGTAATCCAGTCACAAACTGCACTGCCGTGGGCAGGGACACCTCCCACTAGACCACGTTTACCAAGGTCTTATCCAACCTGGCTTTGAACCTCTCCAGGGTTGGGGCATCCACAACCTCCCTGAACAAGCTGTTCCAGCTCCTCACCACCCTCACAGTAAAGAATTTCTTTCTAATATCTAACCTAAATTGTCCCTGTTTCAGTTTGAACCCATTACTCCTAGTCCTATCACTACAGTTCCTGATGAAGGGTCCGTCTCCAGTTTCCATGTAGGCCCCTTCAGATACTGGAAGGTTGCTGTGAGGTCTCCACACAACCCTCTCATCTCCAGGATGAACAGCCCCAACTCCCTCAGTCTGTCTCTGTAGAGGAGGTGCTCCAGCCCTCTTAACCTTGTGGTGCTCCTCTGGACTTGTTCCAACAGTTCCAGCTCATGCTGGGGACACCAAAACTGCATGAAGTTCTCCAGGTGTGGTCTCACGAGAGCAGAGGAGGAAATTCACCTCCCTTGAACTGCTGGGGCCACACTGCTTTTGATGTAGCCCAGGATTTGGTTGGCTTTCTGGGCTGCAAGCACACATTGCCAGCTTATGTTGAGTTTTTCATCCACATCCACACACAGATAATGTGTCTTTTACAACACATTTCTCTATATATATAGAACTGTGTTTGCATACATATGTGTGCCCTGTGTGTGCACACATGTAAATCATGTGTTTGTGACTTACAACAATGTATTTGTGCAGTGAAGCAAGAACAAAGCATTGCCTGCATCAGAAGGGGCTGTTCCCTTGTTTGGGCTGACAGCAGAATCTGGTGTCCAAGTGGCCTCCCATCTTCCTCACACCAGCCAAACCCACAGATTGACAAAAATGCATTGGGTTTCAGGAAGCTCACATCCCTCGTTTTCCTCCATGCACCAATCTGTCTGGTCCAGGAAGGTTTTCATCTGATTTTTTTTCCGAGTCAGGACTAGAATATCTGTAATGGAGAAATCCCTGGCATATAATTGTAGAAATACTGTGATTCCCTTGGAGAATCTGAACTTTTACTTTAGTCTTTGACCAGGCAAGCAATAACATATTTGCAGGAAGGTAGGTCTGCTGGGATGGTGCCTATTTTCACTCATTTCTATTTAACAGATCTATTCCATTCACAAATAATTGAATGAGGCTACAGTATTTAGGTATCATTTGATATTTATGTTTGTTTGTTTAATTTGAGGGAAAGGGTTGTTTGTGTAGTTTTGCCCAGCAGCAGGATGACACCTTGATGCACCTACCAAGAGAACATGACTTCAAATGCTCCTTTTCAACCAGCTAAGTCACTGCATAGTGTGGTGCAACAAAAACCAACCAACCAACCAAACCTCCCAAAACCCCAGGAAAAGCAGAATCACAATAACTTCCTGCACTTTTTAGGAAACTGGAAGATGAGACATGGAGAATGGTGGTTATTATAACAGTTGTAATGAATCACTACAATAGTTGTCTGCAAACTCAACATCCATTAGTAGTAGAAGAGGTGGTGGATGTGTTTCAGAAGAGTCAGCCTTTTGCCATCTGGAGAAGCTGATTTCTCTTTAAAATAAGAGGTGACTGTCTACTGGCCTGATAATCTGATCAGCTGAACCCTCAATAACACCAGACTGAATCTTATAATGCTCAACTGATCCTGTACGGAGGTCCATTCTCAGAAGGGCTTTGACCACTTCATCTGTGAGACTGAATACAATGTAAATCTTTCTGCTTGGATGTTGTTACCGCTTTTGATTCTTTACTTCCCCCATAATCACCAAATACCCCCAGTCATTAGAGTCAATCCACTGGACCAAAGCTGAAGGACAGAAGAGAGAGGGTATGATGATGACAGCACACGGAAAGGGAAGTGAATAGCAGGGTGTGGCTGGACAAGATGAAAGACATCACAGTTGACACAGTAATCAACACAAATGAGAATCTAGGCATCCAGCTCCAGAAATAATCACTGGACTGCATTTCTCTAAGAACAGTCCTGAGAAACTTGAAAGTTGCAAACACCGTGGCTGCCACTCTATGGTCCATCAGTGTTAGCAAGGAGTGCTGACCAGTGGGGGCAGAATTAGAGACTAACAACCAGCTGTTTCCCAATGTCCACACCACAAACATTTTACAGGGTTTTATTTTGGACTGGTTGCAGTCTGGTCCTGTCAGCAGAATGCATGTCAGTGGTTGGAGAATGCTGAATGTGTTTCTGAAAAATACCTGGTTTAGTTTCATCTGAAAATGATCCACCTTGTATGCCCGGATGCCACTCCAAAATGTGAAGCAAGACAAAGTCAGTGAAGACAACTGGGATACTGGCTTCACAAATAGCAGTGTAAATGCACCCTACATGTTGGCTGATGCTCAGTGCAAAATTAGTTCTCAGTGTTTTCTCTTAATGTGTGTGACCATCACTACTGAAATTGATAACAACACATTAAGACTCTTGTGTTCTGAAGGCTATTTCTGAAAAAAAAATTTAAAAAGGGAAAACAGCAGAATCAGCAAACAACTACAAAATAATTTTCACAGTCAGTATGCACTGTCACACCCCAAACAGAGTTTGGCTATAAAGAACACCTGGCAAAGCAAATGCAGTGATTTTTCACTAACCCCAGAGTGCAAAATCTGAGCAGATGTAAAGAAAAAAAGCCATACCAGCCGTCAAGCAAAGATCATTTACAGCAAGATAGTGTGTCTATAACCCTCACTCTTCTAGGAAGTATAGGAAATAAAAATGGCATTTAAAAATCAAAAACTGATATTCTGCCTGAGGGTCAGACTCTTTATGTGCAAAGAAAGACAAGTTAATTGTTTTAGATTCAGTCAGAAAAGAAGCCAGATTCTCAATGCAGAAATAGATGGGACTTTGATAGGAAACTGTCAATACATAAAAAGGATCATTCAAATCCTGGGATAGCTGAATGCTTGGAAAAGCATATCAGTGTTTCATAGGGCATAGATTTCTCTATAGATTCTCTCCTGAAAATGTATCCAGGTTTGATAGCCAGGATAGGCAGGATTAAAAGCCAAGTCTCTTAAGTCACACTTCGCCGCCCCATAACTTATACCGGGATAAAATGTTGAGTTCCTTTATGGATGCTTCCCTTCCACTCTGCTCAGTCCTGAATGCACAAATCCAAAATACTCCTAAACCTCTGTTGTCAGAACTAGGCTTTGGAGGTACTGCAAAGAGAAGCCAGAGGCCAGAACAAGTAAACTCCGAAGATTTAACAAAAAGTTTGTTAATCCAAGATGGCTGTTAATGATTTACTGCTTAGTGTGGTAATTCATGCTGTTTAGGTAAGTCTTGCTACCCTTTGCAATGCATCAGCAATATTTTTGATTCTGTAAAATAAATAAAATCCAGTTTTTAATGCCAATTCAAACATGCCAAGTAAAATATGGTATTAAGAAATACCTAGAATTATTCTCTTTCCATATTGTTATTATTACTATTTAGCACATTAAATCTAAATTACTCTCCACAGAGGATTTAAAAACCTATTGTAAAATGTATTTCACTTCACAAGCAGAGACAGAAACTGAAAAAAGGAAGCTTGGGATTGCAGCCCCCTGCAAACCAGCTTACTCATCCTTCATTGAAGCATTACATAACTTGAGCTGTTGCTGCAGCAACTTTCCCCAGCCCCTGAGCAGAGCCACGAAGGTGCTGCCATAATACAGATAAGCAGTTTCACTGTCTTTTTACATGGAACACACAGTCAGTTAAAAACCAAAGACAGTTTGAAGGGAAATATTAATTTAATTGTTTCAACATTACTGGGAAATATTGATGTATGTAATGAAACATTTAATTTTCAATAGTCTTTGCTGTTAAAGGCAAAGAGAATGGCCAGATGAGGAAAGTCTTCTTTTAATCACCACAATATAAATACCAAGTAATATGGAGAGAATTGGATTGTGTGAAGGTAATAAGTATTTACAGTCCTCTGAAATCACTACTGTACATATATATCTTGTCAAATTTCCTAAAGCAAGGGTACACTACTTTTTCCTACAGAAGAGCCTGAAAATGTACATACCTGTGAATATTCAAACACATGTTTGGAACCTGGTTTGGTTCCTCTTCCCAACAAAGTTCTTAGCACTGGTAGATTGTATTTGTGAGTCTCCTGCCCAGGACTCCATCCAAAGTCTAGCTGGAAATCCTCATGTCCCAAATTTTCCATGGTGAAATCCACCATGGGCCTTCCTATTTGCTGGTTGCACTCTTGTCTTTAAGTCCATGCAGATGCAGTTCACCTTGGACTCCATCCTAACCCACATTAGGTGCAGACCAAAAACATTTTCTACATAAGAAAGACTACAGTCATCATAATTGATATTTCAATACCTTTTGGTGGTAACTCTGATAAACATGCATTTACATGAAATTGCATTAATACCAGGACATACATTTGTATCAAAACTGAGGGCAGGAATTTAGCAACAAGACTGATACCCTGTAATGTTGCGGCAGCGACCAGCTGCTAGCTGACACTTTGGGCCTCTCCTTGCAAGCCATGGCTTCTACTGTTATCAGAAGTCACAGGCACTCTCTTCCATGCCTCCTCACATCCTGAGGTCCGAAATACTACTCTGAATAGTTGCCTCTAAAACATGTTTTAAGCAGACCTAAGATACACAGCCAAAAAGTCTGCTTATTCTTGCTTGGTTCTTAACCATTTCTTCAGAGATCAGCATATCTGAAACGTAGTGACAAGTAAATGCATGACTTTATCTTCAGTTTCTGTCATGTCAGCTCTGTGTGGAAAAATTTTCTTTTTAAAACATCCTCAGACAAGAACGTGTGGTTCTTTCATTGTTTAACATTGCATTTTAATTCAACTTAGAGGAATCTGCATGGAGTTAATAACTGCTCAGTATGAGTTTAATCTGGGATCTCTTTATTCAATTTTATGCAGAAAAAGACTTGGTGCAGATGGGTACCAATAAACCTGGTGGCGAAAAACCAGATTTATTTTCCCTGTCTCGTGTGTCTCTCACGAAGGTGACATGCTTGATGTGCCAGGTCACATGGGAACAGCACATGATGCACCCTGCGTGTCACACGGCACAGGGAAGGCTGAGTGGCTGCTCTATTTCACAGCAAGCAGTGAAAGCATCCTTTCCAAGAATGTTTGCATGTTGGGAGCTTCTTTATAGCTGTTCTGAAAAGCTGATGAGGTATGTGTTTCAATTGCCTGTCAGATGGATCCCATCAGTACTGCACCATATTCTGAAGCTGCAATTCAGTCCAATGAAAACCCCACATATGATTACTTCTGTACAAAGCAAAATGGCTTTTAATATCCTTAGACAATGCAGTCGTGCACTGAGCCAAAGCGCTCATTTTCCAGTGGAATTAGCATATTTGAGCCTCTATTTTCTTCACAGTGTCAAACACAGATTTAAAGGTGAAAAGCAAGAAAAACAAAAAATTCTAGTCTGTATGTGTACATATTTGCCCATCTTAACACAATCTGCAACAACTATAAATGATCTTCATTTTGCAGTTTATTCTTTCGTGAATGTAATTTGACAGGCTAGAATAATTATGAAAAAAATTTGCTTACTGTGTATTCCATCAGAGTACCAGTTTTAGAATGC
Organism: Lycocorax pyrrhopterus obiensis; assembly: GCA_014706295.1. Taxonomy (NCBI): domain Eukaryota; kingdom Metazoa; phylum Chordata; class Aves; order Passeriformes; family Paradisaeidae; genus Lycocorax; species Lycocorax pyrrhopterus. The sequence continues at coordinate 42,012,755 of JACSVZ010000006.1, forward strand.
TGTATGCATTTCTATGCATATATCAATGATTATTTAGTCAGGGAGGGAAGAAGAGGTAAAACCAAAGATTTTGTAACAGGCTGATCCTTGAGTTTAATTAGGCTGGAGGGTCATACTCCAGCAAGTATGATGTACTTGGTGGAGGGGAGACCTGTACTCGAAGCCATTTGCTTCAGGATTTTAGCACTCACACCACATTTATCTATTAATTATACTCAAACTACTTTACTGGGTAGCCAAAGCTGTACGTGTGGATAAATAAACAGCTGAATTAAAAAGTTAACAGACAATTATTCAGTTATAGTGAGTATTTTCAATGTACTGCTTTACAGGTATTTACTATATAAACTACTGGAAGTGTCAAAAGAGAAGAGGTATTTTGGTGATAGGAAAGATTTCTAAATTACAAGATCATAAAGCATTAGAGGATCACAGGGGTGACTTTACTGCTTGAAAACAGCTTTTAGAGGACTTTATAAAGTAAGCCTGACTTTGTAAGAGGTTATTTGTATATAATTTCAGTGTATAATTTAATATATGAATTTGAACATGAAATCACTCAGTAAATTCTTGTCAGAAGTCACACTATGCTTGTTTTTTACAATGTGTCAATGACTATAAATTAATACGAAACTAATTATGCTACTGCAGTGCTTGGGAGATATTAATTCAGCTCACATATTTTCCAGAATCTCCTACTGACACTGAGAGAATCACTTGATTTCTCTCTTGTTCAGCTCACGTCTCCAAATTATCACAGAGATGCCTCTTTCATTGTACCTCTGAAGTACCTTGCACATAAGGACTTCCAAGCAACTAGTGTAAAAAGAATTACTCATCTAGAATCTAGACTATTCCAACTTCACCAGTAAAACAACTGCAGGGACTGAATAAGTCTACTCCTGGAAGAATGAATCACTGCTTCTTCCTGAGAGGAAGCTGCCAACAGCTCTTGCGGGGGACACACACCAACAACACACACTTTACTCTGATGTCTGCTAAAGAAATCTCTTCTAGACTGTACTCACTTGGCTAGCAACTGACTCACTGAGATCATAGAATATTTTGGGTTGGGAGGGACTTTTACAGGTCTTCTAGTCCAACCCCCCTGCAATAAGCAGGGACATCTTCAACTAGATCAGGTAGTGCACACCCCTGGCCAACCTGGCCTTGAATGTTTCCAGGGATTATGCATCTGCCACCTCTCGGGGCTATCTGTTCCAGTGTTTCACCACCCTCATTGTAACAACCTTCTTTCTTTTATCTAATCCAAATTGACCCTTCCTCTGTTTAAAACCATTACCCCTTGTCGTATCACAACAGGCCCTACTGAAAAGTTTGTCCCTGTCTTTCTTATAGGCCCCCTGAAGTACTGAAAGTCTGCATTAAGTTCTCCCCCAGAGCCTTCTCTTCTCCAGGCTGGACAATCTCAGCTCTCTCACCCTTTCCTCATAGAAGAGGTCCTGTAATCATCCCTCCATCCCTTATATGATCTTGGTGTCCCTCCTCTGGACTCGCTCTAACAGGTTGTCATCCTTCCTGTGCTGGGGACCCTCAGAGCAGGATGCAGCACTGCAGGTGGGGTCTCACAAGGGCAGAGTAGAAGGGCAGAATAGTCTCCCTTGCCCTGCTGGCCATGCTGCTTTTAACGTAGTCCAGGATATGGTTGGCTTTCTGGGTGGCAAGTGCCCATTGCTGGTGTGAGACCACTCCTCCTACACCACAGCACCTCATCTATGCTAAGTGTAACGATAAAAATATCTCAGCCAGTTGACTGTGGCTAAATACCTCGTGAATTACAGATGACTCAAAGCTTTGGTGGCCTCTGACATCGTGGAGCATGTGAAATCCCTGACACAGCTGCGTGACCTGGCTCAGAGAGAGAAATGCCTTAGTGTGGTTCCACTGATTTCTCACTAAATGTTCCCAGATGGTAGCAGATGGCTTTTCCTTCTGTTAAGGGTTCCCAGATGCAATGTCTAACAGCACTCCATGCCGATCACCTCTCCTACCCAACATCTGTGCAGATGTGTGGGAATGATTACAATGCAGTATATGGACTGCAGTTATTAATATCAATGCTACTTTATCTTTTCCTTCAATCTAGGAATTACAACTGCCCTCTGACACACCTAATATTGAGAACATACTGAGAGAGAGATGAAAACCAGCTTGATGAAGCTCAAGTCCAAACATACAGACATGACTTAGAGGAGAAAGCCTTTGGAGGACACAATTAATCAAAGAATGAATGTAGAGGTTTCTGGGATGGATTAGAGGAGTCCAAGAAATAAAGAGGCTCATTTTGATCAGCAGCATTCCCAGAAGGACTGTAAGTTTGCAGGAGTCAGACCCCAGCACCCTTCTGCCCCTTCTGTTTTTGCCACATGTACCTTGCCTCCATGATGCCACTGAGTATAGGATGTGGCCATGTTGAACCATTCACCTGCTTGGGAATCCTACACCTTGAGGAGCCCCAACCAAGTGTATTGATAGTACTCACATCCCTTGGTCAACACAAATGTCTTAAAGAGATTGTTTGCCTTGGAGCAATTACCATGGTATTCATCCTTTGGGATGAAACATATTTTGTTTTCAGACCTTAGGAAGACTAGAGTTATTCAGCCTTTATCGGGTAACAGTCACTTTTGACAATTTGGCCATTTCACCATCGATCACCACTTTTCACAGAGCCTGCCATTTCTCTCATGAAACATAAACCCAGGCAAAACTTGAACCCTCGCTCCTTCCCCATCTTCCCAGGCCTTGTGTGTGTGTATGACCTCGAGAAAGAAGTGCTCCTTCTCTGCGGATTATCTCCGAGTCACTTAAGGCCGCGCAGAGGCGGGAGGCAGCCATCTGCGGGCTCCTGGCTCCAGGGAGCCCGGCCGCCCGCCCCCGCCGGTGGGAGGAGCGCCGAGCGGCCCCGACCCGCGGGCGGCCGGGATCGCGGGCGGCCGAGCGGGCGGAGCCACCGCGCCAGCGGGCAGCTGCGGGATGTCGCACCCGTCCCCTGCCGCCCGGCCCAGCAAGGCCAGCAACCCCCGCGCCTTCTTCGATGTGGACATCGGGGGCGAGCGAGGTGGGGAGGGGGCGCGACGGGACCCGGGCGAGCCCCCAGGCCGGGGCGCGCGGTGCGGACCGCGCGGGGCCCGGGCCGGGCCGGGCCGCAGCGTTCAGGACATGGGGGACCCCGGGCCGGGCCGGGCCGCGCCGGGCGCTGCCCCCGCGGGCTGCGAGCGCGCAGCCCCGGCAGCGGGAGGAGGAGGAGGCGGAGGGTGGCCCCGCCGCGAACGGGCCTCCCCGCGGGGCGCTGCGCGCCTCCGCCAGAGCGAACAGGCCCGAGGAACGCGGAGAGAAAGGCAACATGGCAGCACAGCGCCCGGCCGGGGGTGCCGGGGGCGATGCCGGGGGTCGGGGCGCAGCCGCCGCCGCTGACCCCGTGCCGCGCGTTCCCATGGCAGCCGCCCCTGCCCGTCCTCGCCTCCCGGAGCTGCCCACGTGTGCGGCCGCTCCCGCGCCGCGTTCCACGTGCTGCGCTGTGCCGAGCGCGGCCTCGCTCGGAGCCGCCCCCCGGCTGCCAGCCCTGGGCCCCCGCCGTGGCCGGGGACCTGCCGCAGCACGGCGAGCCCTGCGTGGCTGCCGGCCCGGCAGTGGGGGTCTGCGGGGTGAAAGCTCAGCGAAGCTGGCAGCCCTAGTCCTCTTGGCAGCGCCAGTGCTGCCAGAGGTCATTCCAAAATCTGGGCAAACGGTCAAAATGGAAATAAGGAAACAACAGCAAGTTAACTGGGGTACTACTTGAAAGCGTAGGTTTAAAAAATTTACATGGATAAAGATAGAGACTGCCTAAATCTTGTCAGGATATTGCCTTTCATTGATTCACTCCATTACTCAGAAGAATAAAAGAAGAAAGTCTGTGAGATGATTTGCCTTTTATTGGCTTTCAGTTGTCTAATTTGTTTTCATTCCTGTATTAATTAGAATCAATATATTTACATTTAGCTTCCGGTAGAGTGAAGTTATGTTAATTAATTGACTGTGAGGCTGATGAGAAAACAGGAGCATCAACTGATGGCGGCTGCTCAGAGTGAGAAATAGCTCTGTGAGAAGCCAGTATGTGAAGGAGTGACAATTCGGCACAGAATCCATTTATCAGCTATTACAGGATCTGTTAGCTACTCAGGTTTAATTTCCTTCAGTTAAAACATGTACAGCTTTGGATTTAACAATTACTTTTGGTGTCTCTAACTGTAAATAGCCATTATTCACATGCATATTAAGTACCACTGTGTCTCAGTAAAATTCAGGTTTAAGAGAGTAAAGAGTAAGGTGTGTGTTTGGCATAAGCTTTTTTATGGATTAAAAGTCTCCACAAAACAGTCTTTTTATATTGTATCTACTTTTGATTGAACAAACTACATCTATATTAAAATTGACATAAAATAAGTGTGCACATTAAAATACATAATTTGGCTTTAATGTATGTATGCGTGATTTCCCACACAGGTTTTCTTGGCAGAAAATGTGTTTGGCATTTTCATTAGGTTTTGGCAGAATTTGTCTTTATTCCCCCTACATTATTCTTGACAGGGGAATTCGTTGTTGGAAATAACCTTGCTAAAAACCCAATGGAACTCTGCCAGCAATTGCCACGGAGCAACCCCAAAATGGAAATTGAATAGTAATCTAAATAATAATAACCATAAAGCTTGAAACACTAATTTCTGTGGACATATAATGCTCAATGCATCGCCATGCTAAGGACAAGACTTAAAAATGTCTCATTCTCTCTTTGTCATTTCAGTTGGACGTATTGTCTTTGAATTATTTGCTGACGTTGTACCTAAAACTGCTGAGAATTTCCGTGCGTTATGTACAGGAGAAAAAGGAACAGGGCCTACCACTGGAAAACCTCTCCATTATAAAGGATGTCCTTTCCACAGGAGTAAGTTCTGTGAAATCCTCTGTTTTCCTATTGGTACCTAAAGTTGTCTACCATGAGTATTTGAAATAATATTAAATAATATTTCAATTACTTGTTAAAGAAATAACTTTTACTGAAGGTAAGTTTTTGACTTTTTGATCCTCCTGATGACTTTGTGTTCTTACCATGCATTGATAGTAGTAAATTATAAATTTACTAGTAATTTTGCAAAACTAGTTTACTCTGAGTTGTAAACAGGTTGGAATGAATTTCAGATAAAGGTTTAAGTATCAAGTGATATCCACATAACTGAAGAGGAGTCCTTAAGGGACACTTGGTAAATAAAAGATGGATTTTGGTCCCATTTAGGTGCTGGTGACAAGTATTACTCTTCATTTTAGAATTGGCTGGTTTTTTTTCTCCTGCCTTTTGTGCCTTGCTGATACATTTTATAACTATTTTATTTTACAGTTATCAAGCAATTTATGGTCCAGGGTGGAGATTTCTCAAACCAAAATGGCACAGGTGGAGAAAGTATATACGGTGAAAAATTTGAAGATGAAAACTTTCATTATAAGGTACTCTACTGAAAACACCAATTCCATTCAGTTTGTGAAGTTTCAGTGATGTTACTCCTGCTGCAGTAGTAACAATTCTCAGCGTTGGCATTGGCCATTTTTATATCATGTTATGTGTGGTAGCATATGAGGGACTCTTCAACAACACTGACTAAAAAACTTACAGACATCAACTGTCCTGTGGTTAAAGCAAAGCCCTGGCTGCAGTTGTTCTTGCCCCAAACAGTATTGTTGGAAAAAAAAAAAATACAGCAGTCCTCCACTAATCAGACATCAAAATCCTTTACCAAGTTCACAGAATCACAGAGTCAGTTAGGTTGGAAGACACTTCCAGCATCAATGAGTCCAACCCTTGACCAAGCACCACCTTGTCAACTAGAGTATACCACTAAGTGCCACATACCATCATGTCTTAAACACCTCCAGGGATGATAACTCCACCACTTCCCTGGGCAGCCCATTCCAATGTTTTAACAGCACTTTCTGTCAAGAAATTCCTCCCAATGTTCGACCTTAACCTTCCGTGGTGCAACTTGAGGCCATTTCCTCTTATTCTGTTGCTGATTGCCTGGGAGAACAGACATCCCCCCCCACCCCCCTCCCAACCTTGCTTTCAGATAGTTGTAGTGATAAGGTCACCCCTGAACCTTCTTTTTTCCAGGCTAAACAACCCCAGCTCCCTCAGCCACTCCTCATAGGACATCAAGGACTTAAGTTTGGAGCAATAGTTGGAAATGTGACTCCAGTATTCCTCATAAAGATAATTCCAGTTGTGTTCTCTGAAGTCTGACACTCACTCTGGTAGTGCCCACAGCACTGCTGCTAACAGTATCTCTTCATCGGTACTTGTCACGGGATCTCTACCTCCCTCAAGATAACTTTGTGTCACTACTTTTTTTTGTTGTTCTTTGAGATCTGGAGGCAATTATGAATATGATGCAAATGATTCCCATTTCTGTACTTCTCTGACTTCTCAGCTACAACAAATGTTGTCAAAGTGCCAGAGATGAGTTGAAGAACCCATCTGGATCCCATACAGTCTCTGAGATCTTGATTCCTGTTATCTGTTTGCCAAGTATGTTAGGATTTTACTGGGAGTTAAAATGTCTCTATTACGTAGAAATTCACTGGCTCTTGCACTTACTCCAGCAGCCCTGCAAAGTGTTCTCTGTCCTGTAAAACAAAGAGTTGTTTTTGTTGATGTTTGAGGACACTGGAACTGTTTATTCTTCTGTTGGTTGCATGAACTGTTGCAAATTGCAGTAAACTGCAAAACTTGTGTCAGTAGTCAGCTTATCTCAGATCAATCCCACTAGGCTTTTCTTGATGTCACTTCTCCAGCTAAGGGCTCTGCTGTTGTGGAACACCCAATTTACACAATCCCCAAGCACTGTTACTGTGGCACAGTTTTGCAAGCCTTGGAGCTGTCAGAGAATTGATTTTGTCTAGATTTTTTTGCTTGCTTTATAAGCTTACAGAATGACAGCAGAAACCATCATGGGAAAGATACTCCATCTATTTGCAGTGTTTTCCAAAACACTCACAGCAAGAAAATGCATAAGTGACAACAGTTTTCTTTATAAAGAGAGACTTTCATAACTTGGGACTAACATTGACACTTGGTCCCAGACGAAACAGGGTTGTGTATAAATGTGAAGACTGAAGGCACCAGACTGTTCTCTATAACTTTCCAACTTGTTCCCACACATCTTTACAGACAAAAGTAAACCTGCAGGCAGGTTTATAAGGCAACACCAGAATTTACTGTTACTTGTTTTTTTGTTTACAAACCATTGCTGCCTAGCATTTGCTGTAATTGGGGAGAAGGAGCAGAAAACGTAAGATTTACAGCTTTTGGGCAGTGAAGCAGTGACCAGCCTCAAATGGTATTTGCAAAAATCTGCTATGGGACAACCCTTCTGTTTAACTTGTTTGCCAGCAACTACAGTGTAAAATGTCAGATAACTTGTTTTGGAGGCTGCAATCCTACCAGCTGCCTTCTCTTGCTCTGGAACACAGGCTCCTCCGTTATGTGCCATCTCTGACTCCCAGGGTGAGTTTCAAGGTTAGAACAGACAAAGCCAAGATTCCAGTAGCTTTCTGTTGGCTGGGTGTGATTCTGGCTCTCAGCTGTAGAACCTTTTCCCAGAGTTCCTAAACCAAATCCTGACTGAAAGATTCAGACTTACTGTGCCTTACGACCAGAGGAACAGTTCAGGCAAGGAGCTTCCCTACCACCATGGAAATCCAAACACTGTGTGGGAAAACAATTTTCAAAACAACAGGTTCCTTGAACTGGTAGAGAATGTAGGGAAAAACCAGATGCTTAAATACACCTGTCTCAGATTGTTCTATCTCAAACTAATCAACCTCCCATTGAGCTGTTTCTATCTCCTCTGTGCTACCATAATTTTTCCCCCTCCTCTCTTTCCCGCAGTATTAAGTTTCTTAGCAATACCACAGCATGAATACTTTAGATGTGTACCAGTGCCTTGGTATAACATCCTGACTTACATTAAATGGAGTTCCTTGCACTTAATAACCAGACCAACTTGAGGAGAGTAATATCTTCATGGCTGGGTCATGCCAGTTAAACAAGACATTCACAACACATACAAAAACCAGATTTTTGCAGTAACAGGTGAAAACAAAGTAATCTATGTGATGGGACAAGAAAAGTCTTAGTTCAAAAAAGGAAAAAGTACTTGAAAAAACAAGATAAACAGTATCTTCTTATATTGAGCTGTTTAACAATTTTTTTTTTAGTCTGTGGCCTAGTGGCTTAAGTGGCAAAATAATTAGATGGTTAAAAATCCCAACAGATTGAAAACTGTGTCTCTCGGAAAGTGAAGGAGATAAAAAAATGCCCAACCAAAACCACCAACCCATAAAGACCACAGTCCTCTAAACTCCACAGTTCTACACCATACTTTGGATGAGTAGCCCTTATAAAATTAACATAACATACCCATCTTGGCAGTGTAACATTGAAGTTGGTTTCAGTGGTGGTCAGCCTCATTTCTTAAGGCCAGTGGTCTTAAATAATTCAGTGAGGAATTTCACATGTTTCTCAGGTGATATGCCTAAACTCAGCAGCTGTGCAGGGGATGAAGCGTAGAAGCAGCAGACAGGTGTTACAGCATTAAGTCACACACGTGGTTGTGCTTGCTGGATCGGTAGGGGGCAAGTAAAGACCCAGAGCTGAGCATTTGCCCTCTTCAGTCATGGTGGGTAAAATTAGTTGCCAACTATATGTAACTGTCTGGTTTACCAAGTTTTTATGGCTATCCTGGCTATGTTTATGAACAGGCTTACAGAATCTTCCATATGATTTTATAACAGATGTTTTAAATGTTGATGGTGATTTCTTATTTCCCTCAATGCAGCATGATAAACCAGGTCTGCTGAGCATGGCAAATGCAGGACCTGGTACTAATGGCTCTCAGTTCTTCATTACAACGGTGCCTACTTCTCACCTGGATGGGAAACATGTGGTGTTTGGCCAAGTGATCAAAGGAATGGGTGTAGTTAAAATACTAGAAAACGTTGAAGTAAAAGGAGAAAATCCTGCTAAGGTAAGCGAAATGCAAAGCACTGAGGGATGATGTTTATTATTTAATTATATGATGCATAATCATTTCTTTTAAATGCTTGGTGTAATATTTAGAACTATTAAATGTTAGCCAGTTATTTTTACTAACTGGTAATTTCCATTTTACTGTCCTTGTTAAGAGGCTTTTGTTCTTGCACTGTACATTTCCCTTGCACAAACCATTTATTGTTCAACACAGCTGTGAGGGTGGAAGCCTTTGCTAGAAGTGTAGGATGGGTGATGAAATTAAAAGGTGGAATTCACAATCCCACCTAAATGATACGTAATTCTTATAATTTTTATGTCAGAAGTCATGTTTCTGAAAAAGCAGTGGTGTGTAGGTCATACCACTTTGTGGGTGTTTGACAAATTAATACCTCTGTAACTTTAAAAGACTTGGCAGTTGAAGAAAAAACAACTTCTCTAATGTAGTAGAACTTCCATGTCTTGTGTTTTGCTGCACTTCAGCTTACTGCCAGTTCCTCTTCCAGCCTCTCCAGGAAGCGTGGGTACAGTGTTTTTGGAACGCTGCTCCTCTGAACGCAACACTTTGTGTGATAAAAGCCTTTTGATGAGGATAGGCTAATGATGTGATGGGTTTCTGAAATAAATGCACCCAAACAACAGATGAAAAAGCCTTTTTATGGAATTTCAGAAATTTCAAAGACCACTTGGGAGTTAACGTTTTTTTTAAAAATTGTCTTAATAAGCAATGCTGCCATTTACACTTCATTCTTTCAGTTGTGTGTCATTGCTGAATGTGGAGAGCTAAAGGAAGGAGATGATTGGGGAATTACTCCCCAGGATGGATCTGGAGATGCTCATCCAGATTTTCCTGAAGATTCAGATATAGACTTGAAAGACGTAAGTATTTTTCTTCTTAGGTATTCTTTTCTTCTTAGGTATTATTTTTATTCTTAGGTACAGATTGCAAGACCTGTAGGTAATCTGAGTTAGATGGTGTCTATGATGATGTTCATTAAGCTTTTTTCTTAAGAATGGATCGAGGTCCTGATTAAATGGTGACATTCTAGTTTAAGAAAGAGAAGGCTGAGGGAAGGGATTGTTATCTCTTTTTTTTCAGTGCTAATTGCAGTCAGTTTTTTTCCCGAGTAACTAAAACCTCAATTACTTACAATTGTCACACTTATTTTCTGTTCTTGGTTTCTTTTTACTTTTGTTTGTGCTGTAGTGTCAAATTGCAATTACTAGAACTCCATCCTTCAGATGACTAACTTAACGTTGTTACCTACACACTTTTTCTGTGCAATTTTTTGAAATCCACCCTTTAACAGACTCTGCCCCACTGATAAGAAAAAAAGGATCAGCCTTTTTAAAAGATTTTTACTACATCAGAGCTGGCTGTTCTCAATTCCCAGTAGTTGTTTACTTTTTAGATTGTTCAAGTGAAGGAAGATCTGTTGTTGGGAGTTAGGGAGCGGACTAGAGAAAGCAGCTCATCTGCAGGTTTTTACTTTCTCATGAAGGTGAACTAGAGAAACCGTGTAAGTCAAACAGTGATTTGTGAGAGGGGGACGAAAAGGGGGCTGCCATGTGTAGATTCCAAATAGAGAATTAGAATAGTAAAAATCCATTTGAGCTAGAAAACAAACTCCTCGGCTATTGAGAAGCACTTTGACTTATAAAATGTTTTTGGATAGCATTTCATGTGGTGCAGAATCAAAGTTGGCAGGTGCCTGTGTCCTTTAACTTAAAACTTGTTCATATAAACCAGCTACAGAAACCATGGTGAGATTGGTCTCACACTGATCGGTTTTTTTCAAGGTTACTAATTCTAGGAGGGCAGAAGTGTAAACTGATAGTATTACAAATGGCAATATATATATATATTTGACAGAGCTTAACACAACTGTGGTATAGACAGCAGTAATTATAAACTATTGCCACTGGAAAAGTAACTTGAAATGTGTACGATTCTGGAAATAGAAGTGATGGATTTGATAGACAGGCAGTTGTTCCTTTTCTCCTTCCACTGATATTTTAAGTTTTCAGAGAGAAGGAGAATTGTGTTGATATGACTTCCAGTTTGAGAGTGTGCAGAGTTCACGTGAGTGATACTGTTTTGAGAAGCAGAAGACAACATTTCATTAGGAATAAGACAGTCTTGGTTGAATACTTTGATTGTTAACATATCTTCTTTTCTTTGAATAATGGTCAACACCTTTATATATAGCTCTGTGTGGGTAGCAGCATTTAGGGGACAGAGTTGGACTGCTATGTCTTCTCTAGTACTTTCTCACCTTTTATACTGTAGAAAACTCACTAGGAATTTCATCTTTCAGACATTTGTGTTACATAAAGTAGAGAATATCATAGAAGTGGTTTGAAGGTAGTATTTTGTCTAAAATTGGAGTATTTCTATGCTGAGATTTTATAAACCTTGAAAGAGTATGGACTTGGGATTGTACTGTTGAACATTAGTTAATTCAAGACTTCTTTCGTAAATACATTCATACTTTATATTTCCCATCTATTTTATTAGGTTGACAAGATTGTGGCCATAGCAGAAGACACAAAGAATATAGGAAATACTTTCTTCAAATCGCAGAATTGGGCAATGGCAGCTAAAAAGTATAGTAAAAGTTTACGGTAAGGCTCTCATCACTCAATCAGGTAGTTCCTGTAACCCAAATTAATACTGCTAGTAAGCAATGATTTGTGCATTTAAAAGGTGCCTGGTGCAGTGCTCTTTCCTTTTTTAAACAAAGAGCCTTCTGAATCTGGAAAACATCTGGTTGATTTTTAGCTACTTAATCAAGTAGGTCTTCTACTCATTGCTAGGTAAGAGCTATAGGCAGGCTTAGAACTGACTAAATACTATTCTTAAAATACTCTTGCTGTGCTGGTGCATACCTGGGAAGAAAAGCACAGTAGTATCCAGGGTAGTTAATGGACAGCAAGGGAGGGAAATACTTTTTTTATGATTTATAAAAAGCAGTAGGTTTAGGAAATCAGTAAGTTTGAAAGACAGATGTGGCCCTTATTCATTCATTACTATTTTTTTTTCTGAGGGTCCATACCGTCATCCTGACTCCATGTATAATTCAGACTTGCCTTCCAAACCATGGTCTTTCTGCCTTTGCTTCTATACTGCTCCTTTCTTGTTGTCATGCTTTTTGCTTTGAGTATATTAACATCTCCTAAAAATAAAGTTATACTTACCGACCTTTATCCCGACCTTCTTAATGATCACTGGTCAACCAGCAGTAATAATAATGAAAGAAAACAATTCAAGCATATTTAATGCTTCAGCTGAGTTTTTAGTGGACTGGGTTTCAAATAAATGACATCTTTCTGAAGCATAAAATGAATCCTTTAATTGCAGATATTAACCCAAGATGCAGTGTGTCAACCTGCCCTCAAAAAGCCCATCATAGAAACAGAAACCCCAAAGTAAAAAGGATTCCTATGCAAACCTGCTGGAAATCATACATAAAAAAGGCTGGATTGGATCTTTAAGGATCTTTGTGTTGTAGCTGTCCATTTTCTCTCCCCCTTCATAGGTAAATGCCAGGTATAGTTACACCATCTCTTAAAATTAGGTGTCTTGCTCACTTCTAAGCACACCCAGTGAAGGGTCTTCCTGTCCGAGCTTCTTTGGTGCTGATTTGCCCTTGTAGGTGGAAAGCATAGTCATTTTTCTAGACTAAACAAATCTGATCTTTCCAGCTCTTCCCAGTAGGCCATACTTCTATGGATGTGCCCTGTTATTGTATCTCAGAATCTAATACTTCATGTAGGAGGGTGACCTTTAGCTGCCCTTCACCAGAACTGATAGGAACAGAATAGCTCTTACCAGGGTATCCCATGGCTTATGTACAGTTCACCTGGCATGCCATCTGACAATGCTGACTTTTTCTTTTTACCTACAGTAACCATTACAATCTTCTGTTCTTTTTCTTGTTCTGTTGCTTCTTAGCCTTTTTTAAAAAAAATATTTTATATGTTAGAGTTTACACCTTTTTTTTGTAAAAAAATATATTACTTACTATCTCCTGTGATACTCACTTCACTGATTTCTTTGACTTGGAAGCTCTAATTTTATTTCCAAAATGGTTGTGGTCTTTCCTGTTTTGGTGCGATTTATAAATATTATACATGTGTTCCATTTGTTTTAAACGTACTATAGATTTGGGTTATAACTCTCCTTGCCTTTTTACTCTTTTTTCTTTCTTTTGGTTCTCATCTTTTGCATGATGCCCAGCAACTGGACCAAGCACTGGGACTGCATCTAATTTACTTTTTAAGTGTTGCTTATTTCTGTGATCCAAAGGTTGTATACAAACAACAAAAAAGACAGGGCATGCAAAAATTGAACTTACATAGGCACTGATCTGCAGAGACTACATTAATTCATGGCATGCTTCAATTGTGAATGTATGCAAGCACAATTTTTGTTTTTTAAATAAAACCCACAAAGGTTCTGTCAAATAGGCCATTAAGGAGTTAAAACTTTTGTATCCACAGCAGACATTTACCACTTGAAATAAAAACCAGACAGCATTAGCACATTGAAAATTAAGAAATTTGCTTTTGAAACAGATGCAGTAACTGCTGTGGCTCAGTCCTGAACTAGTGTGAGTTCTGAAGTTCAGGAAAAGTCATGAAGGAAGACAGTGGGAAGAAGGTGGTGTTACTAATGCTCATAAACCACACTCCTTTACAAAGTAAAGTTAGCTTCAGATTTTAGCCACAAATGCCTAAGCTAATTAAAAGATTATTGAGGGAACTGAAGAAGAGATGAAGCTTCCTGTGAACATGGAAGGTGCAGTGATGGTGTTGATATTTTGGCACTGATGAGCAACATGTCTTTTGAGAATAAACTGAAATAAACTCTAGTATTTGCCTGCAGTAGAATAGTACTTTTGTCTAAGAAAAAGAATGTGCTAGTACAGTGGAGGACTGAGAGTTACAGGAAAACATTCCTTAGTGAGTTGATTGGTTTTTGTTAGGGTGGGTTTTATGTATTTAGTTTAATAAAGATTTGCAATAGTTGAATTGAAGCTGCTTTAGAAGTAGCGTGGATAGGCCAGTTCACACATATCTGTGGAGAGATAGCTAAGGGCAGGACAAAAGGGAAGTTGCAACACTAATACATGTTGTGTGTGAATCTGTTTTCCTGCAGGTATGTAGAAGCTTCTGAAGCAGTGGCAGAGGAGGCAGACAAACCGAAGTTAAAGACTGTTGCTTTGACCTGTGTTCTAAACATCGGTGCTTGCAAACTAAAACTGTCAGATTGGCAGGGAGCCATTGAGACCTGTTCCGAGGTAAATGTAATGTTGAGTATTTTGATCAAGAATTGGCCTGTATAGATACAGGACTACAAAGCTTTTTTAAAGAGTCTTCTGACAGGCTTATGATTTGAAAGTAAACAAGTAGAAGCTCATGGTGAAGTTAGTACTAACTTTCCAATATGTGGCTTTTAAAAAACATTTTGAAATTTGAATGAATCATTAGAAACAAAAAAAAAAGAGGGCTATTGCTTATTGCCAGAAAAATGCACATCATTGTCAGTTTGGTTTGCAGAGCTGCTTCTTACATTACAAAGAGTTAAACTGTGTTCAGTGAAAAGAGGAATACTTTTCTCTGGAAGACTAGTATGAGCAAAATATTTTACCTGCTTCTAGATTTGATGGCCTTGTATTTTATTCATGGCAGTGACTTCTAACTAAATAACTAACCTTCCAGGTAGGCTTAGTGGTAAAATAAAACGACTAAATAGGAAGAAAAAAAACAAGGTAATGATAAATATGGAAAAAAAGAAAACCAGTAGAATTAAAGAAAAAAAAAAGGAACCATGACATGGACATAGTGCAAATTTAGTAAATTTGAGGAAACTTTAATTCAGTAAAACTCTAATATTTTGAAGGAAACAGAGGAAAGAATGCTCTTATCTGTTAGCAAAGGATCCTCAGCAGCATCTCCTAGGGCTTTGTGCTGAAAGCAGGAGTCTCAGCTAATCTGTGTGTGAGGTCATTAGAAAGCTGGCTTGCTTTCTAGCCTGCTGATGGTGGAAAACTTTCATAAACCTATATTCAGAATGGACAAATGGGGAATGAGGAAAGAAGAAAACAGGAAAACTGTGTAATGTGATACCACTCACCTAGAAAACGGTAAAAACTGAAACAGAAGTGTTACAGGTAGAAATTACTAGTACTACTAATAGTACTTGCCATTGCGGGAAGAAAAATCACGCTTCCTTTTCTTTTAAGATTAAAGAATTGTTAGATAAAGGCAACTCCATAGCTATAATAGACTTCTGTAAGTTATTTAGCTTATGTCTCATAACTGTGTCAGTGCTTTAATCAGAACACCGGTTTCCTAAAATTAGCCAATAAAGTTCTAGGTAATTGTTAATGAGAAACTATATACTTTCACTTTTATGATTTCACTAGGCCAAAAGCAATTTAAATTAACAACCTGGGATACAGGCTTTGTTTGGTGTAAATAAGGAATTATGGACAGCTGAACCTGTTCAAACAAACCTTGCTTTGAAATAGCTGTAAGCACAGTGGTGAAGGTAAAACCAGTGAATGCTACCTCTCTGTATACAATCCAGACAATTAATTCTTGACACAGAAGAGGCTGAAGGCTTTATAGTAGATGGATCAGGAGGAGCACCCACAGTAATACTTCCTTCATATTAACAGCCAATACCCAAGTGATTTAAAAAATAAGGATGTGTTGTCTATTAATGATTTAAAGTTAATAAATTAAATTAATAAAGCAACAAATTGCTGTGAAGACATTTCCTCTAAACACTGAGAAACTATATTCTTTCAAATAATAAAGACATACTCTAGAACTAACTGCAATAAAAATGTGATCTTCACAGGCAAAATAAGGTAACGGCTAGCTGACCAAATTATTTGATGTATTCTGAAAAAAATAATCAGAGTAATCAAATAGTGGAACAATCTCTTTGCCCAGCCACTGTATTTCGTATTTTGATATTGTCATATTAGAGCTGGCATATACACATTATTGAAAACATTCAGCTCAGAAAAGGCGTAATGACTGGAACTTGGCAAAGTTCCTGAAGCACGATGTGATGGATTGCTTGCATGTATCTTTCTAGCCCACAGTGAAAAAAATCTTCACAGGAAATCTCTGTGTTTTATTTATGATGCCAGTTGAGGAGGTTTTGGTGCGAAGGAAGGAGCTGCAATAGAGAGTTGCACTGTGAGACTCAGGGTTAGGATAATTTGAACTGCAGCAACTCCTCAGCCTTGACAGCTATCTATATACACACACACAGCTGTTCCATTTGAGCCTCGTGTGCTCATCCTTCACAAAAGACCACTTTTGGTGCAGTGGTACTGAAGCTGATTACTTGCTATTCAGTGTGCTGCATTATAGCATTCCTTTTTACACAGTTAATGTTTTGACAGCTTACCCTCAAACCAACTGTGAAGATTGTCTGCTGGTGTGAATTGTGCCATTTGTGGAGATGGGAGGCTGTGAAGTATAAGAAATGTTAATGTGACAATTTTATTAAATTTACAGGCTCTTAAAATAGATCCAGCAAATACTAAAGCTCTCTACAGACGGGCTCAAGGATGGCAGGGAATAAAAGATCTCGATCAAGCATTGGTAATGATCACTTTCTTTTTCCTTTTAAATTTAAAATTCCATCAGATCATTAATTTATATTTTTCTTTTATTTAAGGCTGATCTTAAAAAGGCTCATGAAATAGCCCCTGAAGACAAAGGTAAAATAAGCTGTTTCTTTTTAAATTCCCTTAAGAATTTAACAAAGTATCCAGGGTAGTGTTCAGTTGGAATTCATACCAGTGTGCTGCCTAAAATGCTGGCTTCTTAAACACTGATGTTCTGAGCACAGAACCCACTGAGGTGGAAAACCTGATTTTATACAGCAGTGATAATTCTGTTGCACTGGAAAACCTGCTTATGTAGGTCAGCAGCATTCCTCTTGAACTATGTCTGTATCTCACAGGGCTCTTATTAGCTTAATTTCCTGGTCTAATTGGGTGAGGTTTTTAGCTCCCGAGTTCCGTGTTGGCACCAATACTATGCTTGCTACACACTCCTCTACGTGGTTACCTTACCAGGTGAGACAAAGCAAGGGACAAAGCTTTTTGCTGCTAGTATCTGACCTAATCAAAGATTAAATGCAGTTTTATTAAATAACACAGGCAAGTTCCAGCAGTGAGCTGGTGTTAACCTATGAGGAGACCTAATGTAAAGAGATTACTGTAACTCTGTCATTTTCTTCTTGAGCAGCTATCCAGACGGAAACACTCAAAATCAAGCAGAAGATAAAAGCCCAAAAGGAGAAAGAAAAAGCAGCTTATGCTAAAATGTTTGCTTGATTTTTTTCCCCTAAACGTTTAAATCTATGCACTAACTCATGCAAAAGGATAAATGGAGCTGCTTCTTTCATTTGCCCTCTGCTGCAGTTTTCAGTGTTTACAACACAAAAGTCTAATAATAAAGACAAAGTGTTCAAAGGTGATGTGGTTTTCTTTTTTTTTAAGCTGTAGTAACTTGTCTTTTGCAACTAAGGTATTTTTCTAATGTGTAAAGCCATGGTGGTTATTTTCACAGCTTCATAGTGCTTCCTAAGCAGCTTAGTTTCACACAAAGACAATTTAGGCATTTTCATAGTTTCTATTAGAGCAGCCTGATTTCTTGTAAGGAATAAAAATGCTGGTAGACATAGAATGAAGATGCAAGTATTATTTTTTTTAAACTGCTTTACAATAGGTATTTCCTATTATCATCAGGGGGAAAAAAACCAACTGTAAATTTGATGTAAAATGTAACAAAAGCAGTGAAAATTTTCTAGACTGATTGATTTCCCTGACTGCCAGGTAGGATTATATATAGTAAATCACTCCAGCTAGAAAGTATTTTTTTTTAAGGTGGGTACTAAATTACTCCACCATACACACAATTCTGGATATGGCTCCTGTTATCACTGAACTTCAGCAGTAAATCCAAGATCCAAAGCTCCTTTGTCAGTCCTGAGAAGAACTTCTGCCTGCCATACAGCTCCTGTAAAGAAGACCTATTTAAATAAGGCTAGGGTTTAACCAGAAGGCACCAACTTTCCATTTAATGCAACAGTCATAGGTAAAATTCAGAATGGCACATTAGTCTCAAACCCTTTAACATTCAAGTCAGTGCTGTACATTAATTATGCTGCAGCATAAAATACTCCAACGTATTTGTTGGTGATCAGAAGTCACTGAATAGGTCTCCTGTCAGTTTACATTCCATTATAAGCTGGTCCTCCTCCACCTTCAGGTACTACCCAGTTAATGTTCTGACTTGGGTCTTTAATATCACATGTTTTGCAGTGGACACAGTTCTGAGCATTTATCTGCAGCCTTGATCCTTCTCCCGTTTCCAGAGGAACATACTCATAGACCCCTGTAAAGACAAGAAGGGAGCTATCACTTTGCTGAACAGCTTCCCCCTGCACATAAACTCTACTTACCAGCAAGTGTAATGAGGGAAGTATATTACTAATGTGATTGAATTCCCTTCTTCCATGTTAATAGTTACTTCATCACAAAAGTACTGCTAACATATTTTAAGACCTGCAACTGAACCCCCTTCTAGGAGGAAAATTGGGATAGAATGCTTGAAGTAAGTAGTAGGCCAGGTGGCCTCTTCCTGAAGTACTTAGTCTTTCATCCTGCAGAAGGAGCTGACACACATTTTTGTTACCTACCTGCTGGACAAAATCTTTGCTCCGGTCCATCGAATACGGCCAGATTCCTGCTCACAGGGACGCTGTCATCTTTGAGAGTTAAATGAGCGGGCTGGTCATGTTCATGGTTTGTACCACTTAAAGCCACAGATGACAGGAGATCAAAACTGATTTTTCCATCGGGCTTTGGGTATTCAATAGGTGTGCAGTCTTTGGCCGGCTTGAGCTGAGCAAAATCTGGTCCTAAATATATTTTTAATAAATTTCAGTATAGAATTATTGTAACTTGAAGTTACTCAAGAACAATTTAACTAAGCTGTTTTAACTTCCCTTGTCATCAGAATGAAGTACTTCGTAAAAGGTAGCCTTTTTCACAAGACAAAAGACTATACTAAGTTGTACAAAGCACTGTTTTAGTGTCTTCATTTACATTATATGGTAGCTAATACGACAAAGTCTACTTCAATGCTTTATCAGTTTCCTTTGTACACTTTAAGGCCTTACCACTGGACCAGATGTGCACTAGCTGAAACTAAGACCAGAAAAGACTGACACAAATTTAGACTCTTCTTCAGGAGATAAATTACCTGGATGTTTTAATGTCCATGGTTCCATTCCTCTCAGTAGCCAATAAAATATGCCTGTATATATCATCCCTCCATACACACCAAGTACGCTATGGCAGGATGGTCGGATGTTTCTCACTGCATACAGCTCTTTCCAGACCCAGGACTTTTTCAGGTTCTCTTCATATTCTTGCACATCAAGTCCTAAGGCAGTACATTACTTGTTAGGTACCTATAGTACATCAAGACTATCCTTGAAATAAAAAAATAAATGCTGAATAAAAGCAACTGCTAGCAATGAAGTCAGCAAAATGAGAATTTCAGAACTGTAAGCTAGGAATATACTAGACATGTTTCAGCCTCTTGAATCAAGAGACCTGTTTTGTTGGCAGACACCTACTGCTCCTTTGTAGCCTCTATTAAATGAGCTACAAGCAGCATTAAATTGCCTCAAACCTCAGCAAAATACCAGACAGGTGGCTACATTGGCACCTCTGTGGGAAAACAGCTACTTGCTCATAGAATCTGAGTACTGACAGGACAGTCTACCTGTGATCCAAAGCCAGATTTGCAATTCTAATGTCAAGTTCAAAAGCTTTTTCCATTCAAGTTTTGCAACCACAGTCCCATTTCAGTAACTATGGCTATGGCCCAATGGATGATGCCAGTGCTAGATCATTTCTCCCTTTGTAATCAGCACATTCATGAGATTTATTTGACTGCAAACTTCTGATTTAAACTGATTGTATTCTTTACAAATACTAGGTATTTCACACTTGACACATCTACTGCAGTGTACTTAAAGTCAAGTAATTATCTCAGAAAAAAATGTTTCTTCAAATGAAAATTATTTGAGAGCTTTTCCTTCACCCTTCTCCCTTCCTACTGTATAGGAATAAATGCTCTAAATAATCAGTTTTAAGCCTTTTCTATATATCAAAAGTCTGCTTCAGTCCATATTTCCCATAAAGCCCATTATCCCTGCAAAGAGAAGAAAGTAGCTGTAATAGTCCAGTCTCAACAAGACTGGAAGAAAGCATATAAAACCTGCCCATAAACAAACAAGAGTGGCACACGAGCCAGCAACAGTGTTTATAGCTTCAGATGGATTCTAAGCATTTTAGCATGTCTAGCTGAAGTTTTAATTGTTCAGCACACCTTCTGTGGATGGCACATTTCAGCTGGATGAGAGCTCATTAGGCCTGAACCCACCAGTACAGAGAGGATGTTTCTAAAACAATCATCATGTGGCACCTGGCTATAGTGTCTATCTCCAGAGTGACTGAAATTCTAATTCCCTCTCTCTCTCCAGACTTCATTAACAGATTTAACCGGACAACTTAAGGCTTAAACAAATCACTACAAGGTGGTCAGGAGCAGGTGGTTACTTCAATGTGCTTGTATTGCATATAAAATAAAATACACGTAGTCTCAAACTGAGACGACTAAAACATTAAAGGACAGAAAAAATGGACTGAACGAAAACAGTATCCTAACAACAGTAAGAGCAAATTTGAAAATCTCACCCGGTTTTGCTTACATTTAATCTATTCCTTTCTTTTTTCCTGTTCTGACAGACTTTCAGTAACACTTTCTGAATCATAAAGCACTACTTTTTAACATGTTTGTAGGAACAAAAGTATTCTGGTTTACTTATACAGAAAGCATAACCTTACTTTTCAGATGGTCAATACAGGTTCTAGTGGTAGGATCAATACTTACGAATAACTGAGAAAATATTAATTTCTTTCTTAAATCATTTGACATTATCAACAGTAAATAAACAATAAAATAAATTTTAAACACACCCATTTCATGATTTATTCACATTTCCAACTAATTCCTTCAGACAGATTAATTACTGCTGTTAGTTGGTGGTGGTTCAATTTGAACACAAGGTAATTATAACACAAAGTACAGTGGTCTTACCTATTGTCTTTGATTGGAGACTTTCATTGATTAATTGACTAAAAATGGCTTCTGAAGCCAACATGCCACTTTTCATTGCAGTATGTGTTCCTTTGATCTTGGGAACATTCATGAGGCCAGGACTGCAACCAATTAATAATCCACCTGGGAAGGTGAGTTTGGGTATTGACTGAAGAGAAGACAGAAAGAAAGGTGGTTGTTTTGTTCTTGTTTTCTTAAAGTGAAAATAACATTCTGGAAATTAAACTGGCGTAAGGCTTGAGTGTCCTTTCCATTTTCAGACTTACATGTGTGCTCTCTAAACATACACCAGTTACTCCACTTAGTCAAGGAATTTTAGCGTAGTATGCATACAGGAACACAGACATTGTACTTGTGCTGAGCATGAAAGTGACAACATTTTCCTTATGTCCTCTCTCCAGCTGCTTTATCTGCAACAAAACTCCAGTAGTGTCACCCACCAATTTGGTTTTCCTCCTTCAACCTCAACTGAATTCTTTAAAATAAAAAACACAACCCCCATTTGTTTCCCTGATCTCCACACAGTAAGTTGTACTCATCTCACCTCCCAGTGCTTTTTTCCACAAATCTTTTTCTGTGAAACTGCACAATGCCATCATGCCTGTCCCCCTCCCCCTTATTTTAGAAGTTGCTCAGCAGCCAACAAATATATTTTGGTGCAAAATCACCATCTTACTCCCATTCTGTAAGCATAATGTCATAGAATATGGTCCACTCACAAACCTAACACAGCCAGATGATTTGCAAATATCAGGTCAATAGTATTAATATACTGTTATACACCTATATTAACTAAGGAATACCTCAACTACCAAGGTGATTCAGATTTTAGACAGGGAACAGCTTCAAAATGCAGACTGACTGCAGAACTTTGAGCAAAAAGCTCTGATCAAAGCCTAACTCTAAGAAAGCAAGTTTTGAACATATCCTTCCTCCAAAAGTCTTTAGTGCTGAGCAGCACTTCTTAATCTACATCCTGCTTTTATTAAAACTGTCTGAAATAATTCATTTTGCAGTAGCCTAAATAGCTTTACCCTAAACAAGTAGTTTTACTTCATGCAAAATATATTCTTTGTACTTTAAGATAACCCAAACCAAAAGTTTTGTTTCTTCTGCTTGTTAAGGTGTTACCTCTTTACTAGTCACCCAGGACTGCTTACTTTTGAATAGTCATATAGCAATCACTAAAAACAAGTTGTATTACATAGCATTTCCTCTGTGTTTTGTGCAATTTGTTTAATCAGGGATGTAGTGATTTGGTTCATAGGAAAGGTAATTCAGGCTGAAAACCTGTTACAACTACAACTTACTTTTCTGGGACCGTAAGTTTTAAGTTCAGCTACATAACACTATTTCAAAGGGATTAAGTATATAGGATGTTCTCTTTTTTCACAGAAAACAGCCACTCTGTTAGATCTATTAGAATGCAATGGTGCAGCACTGACATAAGCACAGAAAGATTTCTTGACTGGCTCTTTGAATTGCATAGAAAGATGGTGATCAAGTACTTTTCTTCTGCAACCACTGTTTCACATAATATGCAAATCGTGACCAACATACTGCTAAAGAATAAATGAGATTAAAGATTAGTCATGTAACACACAAGGAATTACTGCACATACTGCAGCTTTGGCAGTAATTCTCTTTACTAGTACTATGGCACTTGGTGCCTGTTTTCACAGTTAGTTGAAGAAACACATCATGCCAGAATGGCACAAGCCCTCCCTGCCCCTGAGATGCAGACACAAAACAAGGCTGCTTTGGAGAAGGGGAGACACCTGCTCCCTGCAGAGTCTTTCCTGCCAGCAGATGGGAAATCTCATGTTCTTCCTCCCCTTAGCTCAGCTCAGGGCTTAAAATCTGTTAAGTGAGTCTAATATTTGACACTTAAATAGGTCATCAATATAAAGGTTTTTCCCCCTGATATTCATAGCATACACTGTTCGACAACTGCAACACCTTTTATTTTTTCCACAAAACCCTAAAACCTTTCAAAGGTTTTTGATAAAATGGAGAGGAAATAGAGGGTGCATGGGAATTTAAGTGCTTCATTTTGCAATTTTAATAAGCTTAAGAAATAGTAGCTACAGAGATTAAGCTACTAAATTCTGATCCTGCCTTCCACATACCCTAAAAAACACATGTACTCTTTTCCCCCCTTCACTCTGTATTAAAGATTGAAGATCATGGTCATAACAGACAAAAAAGCTGAGGTTGACGGTAATTCTCTACACCTATTTGATGCAATACTGTTACCAAAATCAAAAACTGGAGCTACAGAATGACTTACATAAGAAAATATTCCTGGACTACAGTGATACAAATGAGTCAGACTGCTACAGTTATTAATCAAAGCAACACATGCAAAAGAAGAGCTAATCTTAAAACTCTTCCTAAGTGAATCATCAATAAAGTTTTTTTTTTACTGAAGCCATGTATTAAAAAAAGTCTTTTAAAAGAGTGACTTCATGATCAACTAGACAAATCTATCTACAGGAAATTAAAAAAAACCACCAAAAAACCAACAAAACAAAGCACGCTTTTATATTAGGAACAATGCAAAGTAAGGGACATGTTGGTTTAAATCCAGCAAAGATGGCCAAAGATGAGGCAGAGATATGCAAGAGCTGTAGTTCTACTGACTGTGTAACTTAGCACAAAGTCTGTAAGTGACTTTAAAAAATACTGTGTACTTTCAGCCATTCGTTTTGAGTATAAGGAGGATGCAACTAAAGTCACAATCTGGCTACTTCACCAAAGCCAGAAATTCAATGGCTATCTGTGAGAGAGAAATCAGTGCACAGGGTGGAAAAAGAAGCCCCTCCTGCACAAAAGTCTAGATTAAAACATGTTGGTATTTCACATCTTTTCTGTGTTAATAATGGAGTGGCAATGGTTTTTGAAATAAGCCAGTAACACAGCTGTGTTACAATGTGATATGACCTATTTCCACTGCAAAGTGGACAAAATTAACGCTCAGATTGATTAAATGTGCAGCATGGGTGTAATCAAGAAGCTGCTTCCTGAACCCACATGACTCACTCCCAGTAATGCACACTGGGGTCAAAGCCTAACTCCACATGACTGTGACAAGAGTGATGCTGCTGATGAAATTCCACTTGTATTGCAAAAACTGCGTGAAGCCACATTTATACTAAGAGGAAGAGGTTCAAAAAGGAAAGGCAAAGCAGTCAGAGGGCAGAGTGGAACAGCCCCCCACACAGGCTGCAGATCACAAACATTCAGGCTAGTTTTAAGGTCCAAACTGAAAGGAGCATCTAGAAAATGGATCTGGGAGTACAGAACACGCTGCCATGACCTGTGTTTCAAGAGGAGAAGCTAACAGGTTGAAAGTACTTTAAAACTGTTAAATATAAACTCCAGACTGGTTTTTTGCAAGCTTTTCCAGCCCTTTCAACTGACCTTAAGTCTTGATGAATACATATTCATAATTTTACCTTTTACACTACTTAAGTCAACAAAATGAACAAAGTATTCCACCTCCCAAGAAAGCAGAAATTCAAAGTTGTGCATGAAAGAGACTCACGGTATTTGTGTGTGAAGAGGTATTTACCTGTCAAACTACATTACAAATTCAGCACCATCAGTGACTTAAGGCTCAAGCACTGAAAAGGAGTTCCTTTTGCTAGGATAAACAAGTAATTTGGAAGACCCCACAGGAACAGATCAGTGGTACTACCCTGTTTTCCCCAAGATTCCAGGCAAAACAAAAGATTGCCTGTGGTCTTTGCTGCTGAACATACTTGACTGCAATATAAATTCCACTCCACTGCTGCTCATGGCTTGGACAAACACTCTTTGCTGGGTAAAAAACTGTCAGGATGTCTGGGCTCAGAGTGTTGGTGAATGGAGCTCCATCCAGCTGGCAGCCAGTCACTGGGGGGGTTCCCCAGGGCTCAGTACTGGGGCCAGCCCTGTTTAATATCTTTATCAATGACCTGGACAAGGGGATTGAGTGCACCCTCAGTCAGTCTACAGGCAACACCAAGCTGGGTGGGAATATTGATCTGCTGCAGAGGGATTTGGACAGGATGGATCTATAGACCAAGGCTGATTATACTGACATCCAGTGAGGGAAAAGTGCTGTATCCTGTCCTTGGGTTACAACAGCCCCATGCAGTGCCTTATGATTGGGGCAGAGTGACTGGAAAACTGCCCAGCAAAAAAGGACACAGGAGTCCTGCCAGCTGAACATGAGCCAGTGTGTGCCCAGGTGGCCAAGAAGGCCGATAGCTTGGATCAGAAAAAGTGTGGCCTGCAGGACCAGGGCAGTGATTATTTCCCTGTAGTCGGCACTGGTGATGCTGTATCTTGAATCCTTTGTTCAGTTTTGGGCCCCTCACAAGACATTAAAGTGCTGGAGTGTGTCCAGAGAAGGGCAACGGAGTTCACGAAGGGTCTGGAGCTCAGGTCTTACGAGGAGCGGCTGAGGGAGCTGGGGATGTTTAGCCTGGAGAAAAGGAGGCTCAGGGGTGACCTTATCACTCTCTACAACTGCCTGAAATGAGGGTGTACTGAGGTGAGGGTCAGTCTCTTCTACCAAGTAACATGTGACAGGAAGAAAGGAAAGGGCCTCAAGTTGTGCCAGAGCAGGTTTAGATTGGATATTAAGAAAAATATCTTCACATGAAAGGTTGTCAGGCACTCACACAAGCTGCCCAGGGAAGTGGTTGAGTCGCCATCCCTGGGTAAGACATACAGATGTGGCACTTAGGGACATGGTTTAGTGGCAGACTTGGCAGTGGTGGACCAGCGATTGGAACCAATGATGTAAATGGTCTTTTCCAATCTAAATGTTTCTATAATTCTGTATTTCATTTACAAAGTAAAGTGAATATGTCAGAAGATTTTCAGTATGACAGAGCCTAAGTCAAGCAAATCTCAGCAGCCACTACCCAGCAAGACAAGAAGGTTTTTCTGTCCAGCAGAACATTTGGTATAGCACGCAGCCCAAATATACAGCACTTATTACATGGCTATAGAGAACTCTAAGTTAAAAACTTTGTGAAAAAAATTACCTGGATACCCCCTTCATTTAACGCTCTGGCACCGTAGGCAATCCTTGTTCCACCCTCTAAAGTAGGCTGTACACTAGGATGGTGCTTCCACCGCTGAAATTCCCTAAATGGATTCAAATAGGGATTTTGATAATCTAAACCAACCTTAAAAAAAGAAAAAGTGCACATTAATAAAAATAAGGTATGAAATTTCAACAAAAATTTGAAATGAAAACAATTGCATATTACTGCATCAAGTCTTTAAATCAATTTTATATAAAGCAACCTCAGGATCTTTCTACTTAAACTACTAGCAAAAATACATTGTATTAATGGTACAGCAGAAGCAAATCTGAATATTTGCTGCTACAAGTCTGTTCTCGTCCCCACATGAAACATAGAAAATATTTAATTGCATTGTAACCACCCTTCAGCTGTCTTTGGAATAAAATGGATTAAATTAAGCATGGTTTAATGGGTGGCATAAGCATGAAAACTTGTTTTAAATTTGTATTTCAACCCCTGCACTAGAAAAGCTGAAGGAAAAGGTAAACAATTATTTTTTGATCGTTATATCCTTGTGCTCACATACTTTAAACAGTTCTTCAAATTGTTTAGCAGTCAATTATAATTTCCAATTAGGTGAGCCATTGTAATAAAGCACAGGGGAGCAATGATGAAAGCAGAAAATGGGAGAAAAAAGATTGCCAGTGGGCTGGATGCCCAGGATTCTTATGCATTTGAGAATTTGCCCAAATATATACCCTGTATTTCCCATCTTTACGATACTTTTTAAAAGAATTCTGTTGCCAAAGTTTTTTGTCTTTTGAGAAAGGGATTGTTTCTGGTTCCTGTGAGCTTTATTGGAGATAAATAACAAAATATATAATGAGTCAGCAGCAATCAAGACTTTGATTTCTGTGGCAGCTCACTGCTTTTAGAGCAGTGCTTACATCTACTTTGCTGACAGAATAAAATTAATGAACAAGTTTCAAAATAAGGGTAAAATAACCCTACTGCAAGAATCATCTCAGACTGAAATAGGCATAAAGTTCAAAGACAAAGAGTGATTGTGTGTTCACAGAGAAGTTGATTTTTTCCTCTCTGGAGAGATTATGAACATTACTGATTACCTCCCTTCTCTGTGAGAACCAGAGCTCTCTGCCCTTCTAAAATCAAACAGAATTTGAATATCTACTGTATGTACTTATTAATTCCAATACTGGAAATCTGTACAGGACAAGTATACGTGTCTGAGAAAAACTAACAAGTCTTTTTTCAATGCTTCTTACAAAACAGTTAGACAAAAATAGAGTTTTTCACACACTCTGTAATCCTTCTGAAATCTAGGAGATGGAAGTGTCAGCTCATCCCATGCTGCTACAAGACCAGTTTGTGTGCTTGACTCTTACAACATCTGTGTGGGAGCATGTGCACAGGGTAAATAGTGAATTTTTCATTTTGAACTGTAGGTGACAGAGAATATTTCCAATCCTTGCTCCTTGCATCACCTGGCTGCCAGAATGACACCACACTATCTCTAGTGATCTCACTGCCTCTGATAAAGAGGCAATAAGCAGGAAGAAGCTCCCTGCCCAGTTCAGAAAGGCAGTTGCTAAAGAGAGCAAGGCCAACGGGGGTGGAGAATACCAGAAACAAAGTGAAGAGCTCAGAAATTAAAGGGACATTGCTTGTAGCACTGCAGTGCTTCCACTTTATATGCTTCTCTCAAAAAGTGGAGTTACACACAAGGTTGACATATGAATTAGGAAATGGAACTGTACAAAGTACATGTGATTTAGATTTCCTAACTTACAAAAATTTTTTGAGCACAGTTTTAATTAGTAATTTGGTTTTGCCTTTACCAAAATTTGCTTGGTTTGCAAAGAAATTATTTGTAAGTTTTCTAGTTGGGCTCAATAAAAGACACTGGATTAAAGACAGATGAATACGACAAATCAGCCTTCCCTAATACAGGCATAAGAACACTTAAGATTCAGAAAGGACTAAATTTGGTCTGTTGCTATTCCTGCATTTACATTTTCTCATTAAAACAGAGAAAAGAAACTGCATAAAAATGAAGATCAAACAACAAGCAAGCATGAAAAAACTACCTTCACTTACCACAAATCCAAGAGCAACTAAAGGTTCACGCTCATTTAAGTGATAAAGAAAGGATCCTCCATATGTGTGTCTGTCTAAAGGCCAGCCTACAGTATGTTCCACTCTTCCTGGTTTCCATTTCTTTTCATCAATGGTCCATAACTGAAATGAAGATGACCAAGAAATTACGTCAGATTGCAAAGTAATGGCCTTTCAATAATATAATCAAAGACAAACACACAATTATATATAGGAGAAATTTAATTTACTTCTATGAGCAATGCAAAAATTCATACAGCAAAATGCCAGCTGTTAAGTATAGTTTTTTTAGATTACCACTGAAGATTTTCACAATACCTCTCTTTCTTTACATGCTGTGTATCAGAAAATGTGACTGAGACTCCAGGACTATACCCAAAATTTTCATTCAACCACAAGATTCCTAATATTACTGACTTCGACAGATACTTCTGCTACAGAATGCAATGCTTATGTTGACTTTTTTTCTTTAAAAGTATTATTTTTTCATACAATTCTATGAATTATCTTGTAAGTTTTTCAAGGTCAGGACAAAGCAATATGCCTGAGTTGATCTAAATATTTTCTGTCAAACAAATTGTCCTGTCTCTGCTGTCTCCTACACATTTCCAGTGCTCCACTGACCCATGGTGAACTCAGAGAAGCACTTTCATGTTTTCAGGAGCGAGTCTATTTTCTGCTCATTTCACAAAACATCTTTTCACCATGGAGATACGTGCCAGGCACAGTCTAATGACAGAAGGGCAGCTGAGCACCATAAGATCAGCTCAGGCATGGAGGGTACATCTACATTAATGTTCCAGTTTAGATTAAAGAGCACATTTTTGAGGGGGACTTCTGATTCCTCTCACTTACTGTGCTTTGATTCACATCATACAGCAGCCATGAAGGCATGAACTGGATTCCTTCAATGTGAAACTAAAAGACAGGCTCCTAAAAGTCCATCTAAAGCGTTCCAGTCATGAAAGGGCACTCAGTCCATGATCACGGCTAGTCCAAAATAAAAATAAACCTGAGGAGTGCATAGTACAGGTATCAGCTCATCAGCACCAAATATTCCACTTCATATCCACTCCTACTGGACTGCACCATTTGCTAAAGCAGACACAGTCTCATCTGGAAGCAAGGAACTCTACAGGAAAACCCTTCTTTAATGACAACTTCAGTATTAGAAACTGTAACTAAGATTCTGTTGTATATTTACAGAGTGCTTATTCTCTACAGAAGTGTAAACTAATCATTTAACAAATATTTTGTAGCTGTAAGCACATACTTAAAGTAATAAATAAAGAATATGTTAAAACTCTGAACATATTCTAAAATAATACAGCTCCTTTTCATGAGTGATATTTCCTGAGTACAGAATATTTTAAAAAGGAAACCTCATTCCTATCCCAATTTTATATGCCCAATGAAGGGAGATTTTTTTAAAGAAAGGCTCATCCAAAAGATGTTTCAGAGACCACGACTCATCATCTGGAACAGCTCTCCTCCCTCTCTTTCATTAATACATAGAAAGTCTTTTCTTCCCTCCTCATGTACTAAACCCCCCCAAAATTAGGCAGCACAAATCCCTCTCTCATTTAGTACAAGTATTGAAAACAGATTTCACAAACGAAACTAATTTGAAAATGTTAACAGAGCAGATTCACAGGTACAAGAGAAGCAGCAGGTGAAATGGAACAGTCACAACATACAGTGAGCATCTGCTCTGATCAGCTTCAGAACAGCAAAGATTCTCAAGTCTGAAAGTGTAACCCAAATTTTTTAATTCTTATATGTTACACAAATTAGCTAGAAAGCAAACACAAGCTACCTTAAAGTCTTACGGTATTTTCCTTAATTGTTAAAATTAGGCAAGTGATACCTCTTTCAGTCCAATGCCATAGCTCTGGGGTTGACAGTTCTCCCTTAGGTTGTATTTTTTGTACAGCTGTTTGGCTAGATGTCCATGACAACCTTCAGCAAAGACTGTGACTTTAGCATGGAGCTCCAAGCCTCTTTCAAAGGTAGCCTGCAAAAGGACAGCATTTCATCAGCAGTTAGGTCTGTGCCACACCAAACTCACAGCAAGAAAATGGAGAGTAATAAAGTGATTTTACACTACATGGTAACACAGCTCAAAACCTACAAACCACTGCAAATTATGGTTCTAGTTCAGCTGTCCTTTCCACCTAACCATGACACACTCCTGGCAGGTCTTGGAAGGGAATTCCAGTAAAGCAGCACTACAGTGGATCGCTATTCGTCGCTGAAAAAGAGAATCTTTTCCAGATCAGAGGATACTTATATCAGACCTGCTCATTCACATGGTGCAAAGCAACTCTGACAGACAAGGAATCTTCACCTGTAACCTCACACTTTAATCTTTGCTCATGAAGTCACATTACAACAAAATATTGTGGGTGCCCCAACACACAACATAGACTAAACCATAGAACTACCATATCCAAAAAACCTACATCAGCCCTGCTCCCAAAAGGACCCACTACTTCAGAATAAAGATACTATGACATTATTCCAACTTTGCATGTTAAAACATACAGTAAAATTAAACTAAATAAAATATAATTATAAAAAAATTCTCATAAAAAATTCCAACAATGAGATTGAGAACCAGATAAGGGGAGTTGGCATACTGCTGTATGAGTACATCACCTGCATCTATGAGCACACTGGACAAGAATACAGATTATGTTTGCAAATTTTTTATAAAGGAAAAAGCTTGATTTCAGTCAGAAAGTTTAGTGTTGAAAAAGACAAGGAAAACAGTTTTGGATGAAGATCTCCAGCAGTACCCAATTAAACCATCTCAAGGTAAGCCAAAAGAAGGTCCAACAGAAGCTTACTGCTTTGGTTTTGAATTGTCTCTCAGGTGCAATCTGTTTGTAACTTACTGGCTGGAAACCTCTGAAGATGCCTAGCAAATGAAAATGTTCCCTCTAGCTGAGAATTACATTTGAACAGGAGTCACGAGATTTTGCCAAATTTTTATACTCTTTGAATTTCTGATTGTCAATGTGAACATGAATCAATTTTACAAAATACTAAAAAAAGAGTTATCTCCTGATCTAAAGATCAAAAATATCTAGTGTCCACTTTGAAGTAGATTTATATAAAACAAATTAACTACAACTCCACATTGTAAATATTAGAAATTAGCAAATTTGAAACATTTCAGTAATGTGACAGGAAAACCTGTTGTATTTCATTGTTAACAACCTTCTCCAGTATCTACACAAGAATCAATGTGCAGCTTTCTACAATGTATTTTTACCACTGTCATTTTTGTTTGGTTGATGCTGACTGCAAGGTGAAAATCTATTCATTAACCACAGTCTACTTGATTAGACTCTGTATAAACACATTGAGGATATTCTTGCCTTGGAGGTTATACAAACTGCATCTATTTACCTGAGCCTTTATGCACTGGAGGCAGTACCAGCTGACCTAACTGACAGCTACAACACTTGAACTTGAGTGATAAAGTAAAAACTGAGTAAAAAAAGCTGCAGTAGTGGCACCCTCATTATGTACATTAAAGAGGTTAAGAGACACATTCTTGCAGAATAAATGGGGGAAAAAAAATCTATGTTTTGAGGATGTTAAAAAATATACCTAAAATCGTTGCTTCCCATCTTAAAACAAACCCAAACTCTCCACAAAGCTTCACTGCCGCAGAAGCTGCACACGTTACTTGTGCCACCTTCTGGACAAAACATGCACTGGAAAACAAGAGCGTGTCTGTCCCCTACAGCACATACACAATATTACACTGGAAAAATAAACTACTCCTCCACTGGCTATGTTCTCTCAAAACAAGAACGAGTCTTTTCTTCTCACTCCCTGCCTTAAATGGGGAAAAACAGCCCACACTTTATGTGAAAGTGACTACCTCTTTCAAACTCTAGGAAACTAGGAAGAAACTTTATAAAAGAAAGTAAATGTTAAGAAAAAACTCGTACTCCTAATTTATGTAGTCAAATAACTCTGTGTGAAAGTTGTTCCGAGTAACTCTGAGGTGCCATTCTCCCAACGTATTATACAGGGAAACAGCACACTTAGGGCAGGTTCTGGATTCCACTAAAAAACCAAAAATCCAAGTCTGACACTTAGGGCAGGTAGTCAGCCACCTTCTAGATGCAGAAACATGACCAACCAGCATAAAGGTATAACAACTCAGTGTGTACCTTGCCCCAACAGGGTAGACACTCCCAGCAAGTGCAACTGCAGCTGTAAGTATCAAGAAAACCAAACCAGCCAGAAGCACAGTCTCTTACATGTTGCTAGTTACCAGCTGGACTAAAGCTTTCTATTTCACCTTTGGACCTTTTTTCCAGGAGATCCTGGAATTCTTTCCTTTGTTTCCTGATTTGACATACGCCAAAACACCCTTACAATATCTCCTTCAAGGTAACTTCTCTGAAAATGTTTTTTCTACTAATCTCAGAAGAATTTTACAATGTTCTGAGACCAGAACTTTCACAGGTAATTGATCCAGTTAAATACAGAGAGGGAAGACAGGTACTGAATTCTACAACTTTTCTTATGGTGCAGCAAGACTACTGATGGCAGTAGAAGCAGATGTATCACAATTTCCATAATTAGACCCCTAGTTATGGGGAAGACAGATACTTACTTTAGGTGCTCCATCCTTCTGAATGCCTACATCATTAGTTGCTATCCCTTTCACGCTACCATCTTCATGAAAAAGTACCTTTGGAAATATTTAAACAAACAAAAACCATTGTAATGATCTGTACTTTGAATCTATTCATTAAAACTTCTAAAGCAGAACTTCTAAGCACCATGACTTTAATGGTCAAACATGAAGGTTACGTATTCATTCACATACTGCATGATCCACTTGCACTTTGCTGGACCTGAGCCAGGGAATTTAGACACAGAAACACAGTTTTCACAATACATATCTGTTAAAAGGAAAGTTGCACATGTACAAATGATCATGACTGCACTGAGGGGGGTTCCAAAGCCACTTTTCATACACACACACTGATGTCATTAGTACCTCAGCTGCTGCATAGCCTGGATATATCTCAACACCCAAAGCTTCTGCTTGTTCACCTAGCCAACTCACAAAGTGGCCCAGACGTACTATGTAATTTCCATGATTAACCATCGGAAGTCCTAGGCAAAAAAAGACACACACACATATGAAACATCGGACACTAAGCAAAATAACTGAGGCTGTACACAGCAAATGTCACATCTCCAGCTGCTATCTTCAAGGTAGTGTCATCTGTTATCACAGCCATCACCTACACAGAGTGTATGACTGTAACCTATTACATTCTACAAACACTTGCTGCACTACACTGAATCAAACTTGTTCTGGTTCATGGAGAAGTTGAAAAAGACACAGAAGAAGTTGACTCTCTTCTTCCTCACCAAACTTTACCTGGAAGAATTGGCACTGGAATTCTATATTTCTCTGTTAAAATTCCAAACTTGTCTTCAGTTACAGGAGTATTAAGTGGAGCCTACAAAAAATAAAATAGAAGAAGTAGAGAGTTATGCTTTCTTAGCCTATCCAATAGAAACAACAAAATCAAACAATCAAACTGGCAGTCAAGTGCAGGTTTAGTATAGCACTTCTATAGGAAGGTATCACAAGAGAGAAGACAAAGTACTTTATGAGGCAGTCATCAGGCAAGAATCAACACAACTACTGAGGTTAAAAATATAAAATATGGCTTTGCAAATAACATCTATTGTACACAGGCTTGTACTACATCAATATTCTAGACCTTTCCAAAGAAGGCAGCTCAACTCGCATATTTATCACAGTAAGGCAAACCAAAGAGTTGATGGTTGACTTCTTGCAGCTCTCAGGTGATAGCAGGCAGCCGGCTGCAAGTCAGATGGCTGTTCTGGGAGAGAGGGCAGCTCATTTCCTGCTATCCTCCCTCCTGAAATCATCTTAGGCCTTCGTTACACCACAGTGTCTGCACAGAAGTCAGTGTACTCAGTGCCATTTGCATGAACAGCTACTGTACAGAAGCAGCAAGCCTGTCACTGGTAAGAACCAAACATCTTCCTGCTCATGCACAGGAGCTGGATTCTGCACAAAGACAGCAAGTGCAGGGCACCCCAGGCTGCACCAGACATATTGTGTATATGAAGTAGGACTACTACAGAAAAGAGCAAAGGCCACAGCATTAGACAGAAAACTTTTAGCATTGTCGAACTAGAGGAAACAGACTAAAAAGAAGGTACCTGTTTTTGTTTTGTTCCATCGATGTATTTTAAAATGGTACTAATTACTAATGGTACCAGGTACCAATTCACACCGGAATGAGTCAGATATGAAGTTCATTACAAGTAATTAGTAATTAACTTCAGTATTTACATGCTTATACATACCCCTCGCTCTTTCCAGTCTGGAAAGAGTTCTTCTAAGGACCTTGGCTCGAGACAAGCACCGGACAATGTATGTGCACCAATCTGAGAAGCCTTTTCCACCAGACAAACGCGCACTTCTTTGCTGTGCTCAGCAGCCAACTGTTTAAGTCGAATGGCTGCAGAAAGGCCTGCAGGGCCTGCTCCCACAATGACAACATCAGCTTCCTCTGCAAATCTTTCCATGTTTACCCCTTCAATAGAAAAAAAAAAGATAATAACATAATCCGATCTCCAATTTCTTCCAACCCCTCTCTCACTAAATCTAAACCCTCACCGTAAGAACAACTGAAAAACCAAGCAGATACATACTGAACAGAACTAAATCTTGTTGTGACAATCACTAAACCAAAAGCTGCTTGTATATTTTCTTCCTGAAAACAAGCATAAAGTTTCTTCTGATGCTATTTTATAGCACTGAAGACACTCATCGTGAGATAAGAACCAAAAATTTCATTTAAAATATTAGTACTGTATTTAAGCATAGAGAATTTCCATAAAGAGAAAAAAACAGCAACACATTTTAGTGTCTTTAAAACTCAGCAATAATAATAATAATAAAGCAGCTTTTAAAGAATGCAATGTTTTTACCTTCCCATCGTTTGTCTTTGTCCCGAGGATGAATTGTGTAATGTGTAGTTATGCGAGGCACAGAGGCAGTAGAGGCACATCGTGAGACACGCAGTGATAGAAGGCAATCTTTCTTTATCAACTTTAGAGCATGAAAGCACTGACGTGCTGCAAAAACAAGAAGCAACTTTGTCAAATCAGTAGTTTTCCAGATTTTTCAAAATTTCAGAGATACAAGTGGCACAACAAGTATGATAGCTTCCCCCTCCCAAAGGCTACCAGATGATGTGAACATGAGGAACCATAAACATGGATTTTAAAATTTTCAAGTTAGGAGGATGCTGTGTAATTTTTTATCAGGGAAAAAAAAGCAGCTTCCCCTTTAAGCATTCTTCACTCAGTACACAGGCCACACAGCTGACACAGGATAACATGTATGCATACAGGTGAAACACATTTTAAGTTCCGATTTAATTTTGAACTTCAAAAGATTTATTTCAGACTGCATTAAAAGTGACCAAACTGTAGAAACAGGACATGCAAGTTTAGCTCTTCTGACATCTCAACACATGTTGAGGCACACAGCTTGGCCTACTAATACAAGACAGTCCATCTAAAGTACATGCCACAGTCTACAACAAAAGCACAGACTTAAACCCAAGTATGCTTAGCCAAAGATAAAGTAGATACAGGTAATCTCTACCTTTGCTGCAGACACAGTAATTGTTATGAGAACAAATTAGAATTTCTTCGTAAGCAAATGGACCAAAAATAAAGTTTCAAATTATCAAACCAGGACTCTTTTCAGAGGGCTATTACGTGTCATCATTTTCCTCTTTTAGAAACAAATAATAAATGTGTGTGATTTGTATTAAAATAACCTAGTATGGTTAGTATGAAAACTAGTTATAGTTAAAAGGTCTGTGAACCAAAGTGCCTTGACTAATAATTTTCCTTTCTTAAAGAATTCTCTATTTTCAGGGATGAAGAAGAATAACACCATATTTAAAGTGGAGTATTTCTGCAAAAGTACATAAGTAAAATTACCAGTGTGCTATGACAATGTTTAGTTGAGAATGGCAACTGGCAAGGCCAGCACAAACATCCTGTGTCGTAACCCTGCCCAGTGACAGTCAGGGTACAGGTCTCTATATGCAAGTTAGCAAGTATTATCCGTGTTGCTTCCTTAACAGGCATTCTGTACCTAACCAACATAACATAAAAGCTATTATCACACCACCTCATGATACTTAGTTATCCTTTACCTGCAACCAGGCAGCATCTGCGAACATCTACTCTATAAGGTTGATAACAACTATACCCCTAACATATATTTTATGAAACTTTAATTTAACTTTCAGGATCTTTTTATTTGACCATAAGTGATGGCAGTAAGAATCACCCAGCATATTTTTAAAAATCAATTATGTCACACACGCAAAAGAAGTGAGACTCTGCTCCGAACATGTGTGGTAATAACAGAGGTGGGTGCAAACGCTGGACGGCCAGATTCCTCCCCAGTGAGCGCACTGAGCCTGTGGATAAAATCACACGCGCTATTGAGAGCACGGACTCGGAAAGCGGCGGGAAACGCCTGGAGGAGCCAAGGCGACCCCCAAGGAGAAACTTTGCTCTGCGGCAGCTCTTTAGCAACAGCTGTCGGAATGCTGCCTCCACAACTACTTCCCAAGTAAGGGCACTCGTTCCACTGCTTTATTTCACCCTTTAAAGCAGGTGACACCTACTGCCGCTCAAAAAACCCGCCCATCTCTTTACGCACGCCGCTGCAGGTGAATAAACCACGTCAATATCACAGAGCTCGGGCGCAGGCAGCGCTCACGCACAGCCTGTCCTCCCTCCTTCGGGCGGACAGAGGCCCCGGGCACAGGAAGCCACGGGGTCCACGCCCGCCGGCCCCGCTCCGGCCCCGCGTCCGCCCGGACAGCGGCGCGACCTTTGCTCTGCCTCGGCGCCGCGCCAGCCGCCGGCCCCACCCGCCCCGCCGAGCGGCCGCCCCAGCCCAGCCCAGCCCAGCCGCGGCCCCAGCCCCGGGCCCTCCAGCCGGCCCTGGCGCGTTACCTCGGCGGGCGGACGGGCAGCGATGGAGCAGCATCACAGCGGCCCCCGGACACCCTCCGCTCCCCGCGACCGCCCCGCGTACACCCCGCCGGCCTCGGCCTCGCTGCGCCTGCGCGCCCGGCCGCGCGTCCCGCCCCGCCCCGTCCCGGCGGCAGGACTACAGCTCCCAGAGCTGCCCTCGGGGGCGGTGCCTGCGGCCGCTGCCAACCCACCCGCTCCCCGGGCGGCGCTCGGCGGGCGCGGGACTGGGACCGGCAGTGCCGTGGGCTGTGCTAGCGCGGGAGCGGGACTGGGACTGGGACTGGCAGTGCCGTGGGCGGTGCTCGGGCGGGAGCGGGACTGGGACTGGGAGTGCCGTGGGCGGTGCCCGGGCGGGACTGGGACTGGGACTGGGACTGGAAGTGCCGTGGGCGGTGCTCGGGTGGGAGGCGCGCCCGGCGCGGGAGAGCCGAGCAGGACATGGCCGAGGCGGGGCCGCTGCCGCCCGCGGCGGTGCCCGAGGGGTCGCCCGGCGCCGAGCCCCGGAGGGTCCGCGGAGGGAGCGAAGGGTCGGGGCCGCCGGAGCTGCCCGGCGGCGACACGCGGGAGCAGCTGCGGGAGGTGGAGATGCAGATCGGCGACGTGAGTGCGGCGCGCTGCCCTCGGGCGGGCTCCGGGGCCCCCTCGGGGACGGTGCCGGGCGCCGGCAACCCCCAACCTCTCTGCTGTCCCTCCAGGCCGCCTTCTCGCTGGCGAAGATCCTGGAGGCGACGTCGGCCGTGTCGGCCCAGGTGGAGGAGCTGGCCACCAAGTGCTCGGAGAACGCCCGGTTCCTCAGGACGTGGCGGGACCTGCTGAGGGAGGGCTACGAGTCCCTGAAGCCCAGCGGCTGACGCTGGCCCTGCCCGCCGAGCCGCCCGCCCGTGTCGGACGGCGGCGGGGTTCTTTTCGACCACCTCTTTTAGGGAGCTCACGTGGAGTTTTGTTTTCCCCCAGAGTTCTTTCACAAATACTTGAGGGCTCTCGTATGGATGTTTTATGTAAGTCTTCCGGATAAGAAAAACTTTGTTTAGGGAATCAGTTTTGACTTTCAGATTGTTCGTTGAAGCTCAAGCGATCTCATACTCTCCTCTTTTTTTTTTTTTTTTTTTTTCCTTTTGTGTGAACGTGATAGAGACAAAGTTAGTATATGTACTACATTCAGAACTCATTACTGGTAGGGAAGTGGCGTCCTATGATGAAGAATTGTTAGCCCTCCTTTTTAAGAGCTGTCACCAGCAGAAACCCTGCCAACCCCAGAGAAACTTGAACTAATTTCACTTTTTCATTATGCACACTTTTTCTTCACGTTGAGTATGGGATAATGTGTCAAGTTGTGGCTTATTTATGAGCTTTAGAAAAATCCTATATCCCAAACCTTACTATTTTTAGCAGTATGGCAATGTATGTCTGTAAAGCTGCAGATTTTTCACATGATGTTTTATTACTGCAAACAATTTTACACTACCTTTTGTTGTAATAAAGTGCCTTATAATGGACCATATATCTCTGCAGGGTAGAAGTTTAACAGCATTGTTTACTGATACGATGGATTATTTTGAACTGTAAGTAAAAGCTTCCATTAGTTAGAAAAGAATCTGTGACGTGTATTCTCCTGTCACTGGGGAAGCACTTCAGAGCTTTTTCAGTATTTGGTCCTGTTTTTTATTTTTGCCTTAAGCGGTGACTAGGCTGATAGTCTAGAGCTTACTGTTAACAGAACCTTTTGGTCTGAAAGATTGCTGATCTGTAATAAAGAGCTGTGCTGAAACTCCTGTACCTTTACCAGGCACTGTGAAAAATAGTAATGCTGAAATGCAATGGCAGGCTGCAGGAGAACATGACTCTGCCATGACTTATTAGCCAGCCCTATTTTTACTCGTAGGACTTTTAGAAAGACCAACTGTAGTTTGCTTATCAAAACAATAAAGATGTTGCAAAAATTCTGAAGTATTGACTATTATTGTGTTACTAAAAGAAACAAAGGTGACATTGTATAGAACCGTAATCAAGTTCAGTGAAAAACAAGTAATGGCAAGGTCAGGGATCCTTGCATATCTCATCAAAGGCAGTCACAGTCCTTGAGAGGGCTTGGCCCCTCAGAGTAAGGGAGTTCTATTGAAATGAGTTCTAATTGCTCTAGTTAAAGGCAATCCATGTGGCAGGATTTTGCTTAGCTGCTTTTAACCCCCAAAACCCGAAATGTTGCTAAACAGCTTGGAAAAGAAGTAGTTTTTTTCAGCAGATAATATTTTATTTCAGTAGAACGTACAGTAGTGGAAACAAGATGCAAAACAATCTTCAGTTTCAAGATAATCCAAAGTTCTGTAAACAGTTGAAGTGTGAGTCACACTTTTTCAAAATTCTACTTCTTATACTGTTAAGAAGTTAAGTGCAAACATTGGAAGTATCTTTTAACTTAATTTTAAATAGTTTCAAATCAATGCAAAAGAAAGCATTTTTTTACCTTTTTGGGCTTCTAGGCCATCAGACTGAATACGGTACTGAAAGAAGAAGGGAAGTTGTAATAATTCATAATAGAAAATATTCTCTTCAGTAAGAATGTGTGAAGGAACTGCCTCTAGCAGATTGTTTTAGATGGGATAACTGTTTTTTTACCCTTGTAGTTCTGGGAAGTAAAATAATGCTTCAAAAAGTGCTGAATGGCTGTGGTTTTTAAATTACTTTAACTATAAAGCATCCAGTCAGATGTACATAGTGATTAAAATGTAGATGTTATGACACCTATTAAGACTGATAATTTTCTGTTTCACCGTCTCCCTGCTACACAGAGACATCTTAAGCCTGGAACTTGTTGAAGTCTGCAAGCTGTGGTGAGCTACTTTTGGTAGCCTGTTTTAAAAAGTGAGGAAAAGAGCAGCAGCAAGATGCTGGGATACTCAGTCCAGTCTTTCCAGAGTAAGATTCTCCCTTCAGAAGAGTAACTTCCACCAGTTAAAGCTGGGGGACACTCACCTGGGAAAAAAATCCCCAAACCTCTCCTTTTTGTCTTCACCACAGTTCTGGTTCTGCCTGAATTAGAATCTTAAAGATCAACTAGTCTCAGCCTCTCCCTGCCATGGGCAGGGACCCCTCCCAGTAGACCAGTCTCATCAAGGCCTTGTCCAACCTGGCAACTGTATTAGAACTATCATTACAATTTCACTATTGCTTTTACATCAGTGAAATAGTAAATTTATAAAAGGAAAACAATTTTCACTTGTTTGTCTTTGAGAAATATAGTTAACTGACCTAATTATGAAATTAAACATTTTTCTTACAGCTATTGCTCCTTAAAGCTTTTTAAGATGTTGCAGCCTAAATAGAGCCAGTCAGAAACTTTGAGGAGGAAATACATTTCTTAATGAGGAAACCAATTAACTCTTAAAATAAAAATCAGCTGTTGAAATGGGAAATTTAAAAAAGAAAAAGAAAATACACACACTCACCCACGCACGCACACACACACACTCTTCCCCATACATAGATGATTTTGAAACAGTCTGCTTTCAGGGTGAGATGTTTCAAATGACAATTCTTTTTTTTTTTTTTCCTCACACTTGGCTTCTGGAAGAAAAAAGCCCCAAACAACTAATTTCTCATTCGGATCTAGGATGAATTGTCAAAATGTCAGGTACTGCTGTGAGATGGTAAAATGCCAGTTCTACCTGCAAACAGACACATGGCTCCCTCTTCTTCCCGCAGTGGTTCACGTGAGCCCTGATGTCACACCTCCCTCATTTTCCTCGTGGCTGTAAAGCAGTAAGCCCACGGATGTGAAGCTGTCAGTGCCGATGTCACAGTGAGGATACAAAATGTAATTACGTGTATGAATTTAGTCTTGTTGACTGCGTAGTCACTGAAGCATCAGAAGAGTCTGTACAAAGCACAGGCTTTGTAAGCTTCGGCGTGATTTCATGCATTGGCCACATCTCTACCCAAATGAACGATGGACCATGTGGTTTCTGGCTGCCTTTACCTCTTTTGGATCTTCTTTGTCTGTAGTTGTGCCAAACCTGGTGAATCATTTCTTTGAAAGGTCGTGTAGTCAAAGTGTAGAGAAGAGGATTCAAAGCACTATTTATTGGCAGTATAAAAATCACCACCCAAGAAGTTATGGTACCTTAGGGAGGGAAAAAGAAAGGCAGCTGTAATATGCATCCTGATGTTGGCACTCTTTAGTTGACACAAGCACTTGATGCCAACGCAGCACGGCTTCCTGGTGAGAGGGGGAGGTCATGTGCCCTGAGGCTGAGCTCCTGGCACAACAGGTGCTTTTCTTTTTCTTCTTGCTGTTACACTTGCACTGCCTCTTATCCCACTCTGTTCCCAGGACTCCCTGCAAAAGCTGACATGTATTGTTCTCTCAGTAGTTTCAGTTATCTCTCTTTTCTATGCTGTAGCTTCCTATTTGCCCTGACAGACTTCTTGTTCTGGCTGAGCCCCTTTTTCTTGCCCCAAAACTTTTTCTCTCTGCTTTGCTCCCTGTCTCTTCCTGTGATGTCTGTTCCCTATCCTCTTCCCATGACTGACGACATGCAGTCCTAATGATGCCCCTGATGTTCTGTCCTCCTGCAAAAAAGTATCCTCCATTCCCTGTATCCCTTCAGAGCCTGGTTTTCTCTTCTGCACCAGGACTTCTCCATTCCTCCCCTGAAAAAGAGCATTGTATACATCCTCCTTATTTCCTTCTTTTCCTGTTGGTAAGAGTTTCTGTGTTCGCTGTCCACGTATGTCAGTCTGTGCATTTTTAAAACAACCCCTTCTCGTCCTTTACTGTTTGGGAGGTAAGTTACCTGAGGAGCAGGTGGAGAAGGGACGGGATTAAAATGCTGAAATATGTCAGTGGGTGCCCTCTGTTGCATTTTTTGACTCATAAAACTGTTAAAGAACTGTTCCAAGAGGCACGAAAAACTTCATTGACTGTCCTTGCGTGACACCCCTCCATGCCCGTCTCCAGTTTTACAACATTGTTGCAATATCAATACATTCCTGTTAACTCTCATCATATTGGCTACAGTTTTGGAAACAAGCAGGTCCTTGGTTCTAAAGCTGTCACAATGTATCACCAACGAAAACCAAAAGCTATCAAAAGAGGTTAAAACTTGTGTAAATTCAGGCAGCTAGCTGTCATGTCTTTAGTTTCATGGAAGGAGTAATAACGGTTTAATCTGGTTTATCTATCACAGAATATTAATTTGCTGAATCCAAGATCACCCTGTGATTCAGCATGATTTCTTCAAGATTTCTTGACTGCAGGTTTCTACATCTGCTTCTACTTGTAACAGTATTTTCTTTCAAATACCTTACGTGGTTTGATAGCTTCTTGAAGAAGCATTTTAGAAGATTTAAAATAACTGAATATTTGACACAACCAGTGTAACTTCCAGACATTTGAAATGCCAGTCCAGACTTTGAAAAGCTCAACTCCCAACCCTCCTGGTCAGCACATAAGGCAAAATCCTGTGAGCTAAAACATTTTCTTGCCAATGTAATATTGTGACATACATCTGTACATTGAGTCTGAATCTGCTATTGCTGATTGTTCTGTTCATGCTCACATGTCCTCTCTAACAGGGTTTACAAGCCCCACATAAAGAGGCTTTTTTCTGGCATGTACTGATATTGAAAAGAGAAGGAAAAAATTAAGGTGTAATATCAATCTTTTAGGTTACACTGTTTTTAGATGGGAATATACTCACAGCATGAAGAAGATAAGCAGAGCTTTATGTAACTTAGTGGTTTGAACTATATATACCAGCTTGTAAAATAAAATTATTTCAGAATAACTTACATTATTAAATCAGGACAGGAAACACTATACTGTCCTGAGCTGTTTAGGCAATAGAACCAGCAAAAGTCATAAGATGAGAAAAGCCAATGCAACTCAGCCTTGATTTTCAGGTATATTTTGTACACTTCATAGATATTATATGCAGACAGACTTGAATGATTTGAATTTTGGAGTTTTTTATGTAAGTTAAAGGTGGCTAGTCTTTGGTGATCATAGTAATATAGTTTAATTAAATAGCAAAACTATATAGTTCATTATATTGCACGTACATAGATATAGAACATGAAGTTAATTGCAGCAATATAGTTCATTTCATTAAACTCTTTTTCTTCTGAAGTAGAAGAAACACTTCATGCAGGCACTGTTGAAACAGCCTCACAAAAGAAAGGACGTACCTGGTATTTCTACTTGAAGTAAAGAAAGGAGTTTCAAGATAAAAATAGGTATCCAACATAGTGCATCAGTAAATACAATGAAGAAAAAACGTTTAGCAAGGATCATCTCTTTTTTAATATGATTCCG
The DNA here is from genome assembly GCA_014706295.1 of Lycocorax pyrrhopterus obiensis. Lineage (NCBI taxonomy): Eukaryota > Metazoa > Chordata > Aves > Passeriformes > Paradisaeidae > Lycocorax > Lycocorax pyrrhopterus. The sequence goes on from JACSVZ010000006.1 coordinate 42,056,628, forward strand.
AATTTCAGTAGCCATAATAGCTGTCTGGTGAACACTGTAGAACATACTCCCATAGGAAAACACAATGATGATAAACGCTGCCAAGTTTACACCTGTTTAAAAGTTAAAATTAATTATAATTTAAAAGCATAATGGCAATTCTACATAATCTATTTGCAGTCTGGGTAGAAGAATATTTCATCTAAACTTTTAGTCCCATGGAATTAAGTGGCCAGAAAATCTGAGCCTGTCCTCAGCTGAAGACTGAATTTTTGCCTCCACTCAGGTATTGATTTTATTCACTGATAACTGGCAAATGACTGCCATCTGATTAAAATGAAAGAGTTTTTCTCTGGTCTTACTACTGCTCTACTTCCCTAACAAAGACTGTTAATTCAAGAACATAAGGGTCAATAATTTCTTTCTACTTTCTCAGTCCTTCATGCATTTTAAGATAAGTGGGTACACGTCTAATACAGTAAAATATTCATACTGGAAATAGTCTTTAAATGCTTGCTGGAGCATCTAAATCCAAGGAGGTGTGAACATCACAGCTATCTTATTTGTTTGGAATCTTGGTTCTTTTGCAGCTCTAATAGTATATAAAGAAGAAATGTAACTTACCTAAGAAAATCACAACCGAATATATCTGACTTCCTGAACTTTCTGATTGTTCTGAATGAAGAGGAAAACAGACGCCATTGGTGCCGTAGTAGTTCCTGAAAAATTCCTTATTGCTCAGTGGGATAAAAGCAACAGCAAACCCGAGTATCCAGATAAGAACCAAAATGGAAATTGTCCTACATTTTCTGGGCTTCAAACACCTAAAAGGATAAACTATGCAGATGTATTTTTCCAAAGTCAGATAAGTCAACAGTAAGACTGACACCTCTGTAGACAGAATAGCCAGCGATCCAACCAATTGACAGTGAATACTGTCCATCCACAACTGAGCGTGCTTGTTGTATTCTCCACGATATTTAAGATCAAAAGCTCCAATCACAAATAAATATATTCCCATCAGACAGTCAGCACCTGTGGGCACAGTGCTTAACATCATTATTTACACATCTGAACTTCCCATTCTCTCTGTATATGCATAACGGAAAACAGACAAACATACACACAGACATGCACACACGTATAAATATATATATATATATAAGTACATATTTACAAGTGAGCTAATACATAGATATAAAAACAATATTGCATCTCGAATGCTATTATGAATTACAATTAAGGCAATATAATTTTACATTACTTTTTTGGTTTTTGGTTTTCCTTTTCATTTGGACTGACAGTCTATGTTTCATACTTGTTTCCATTTTTTAAAGGTCTGGTAAAATTGGTTTGCAAATAGAAAAAGATACGGCTGTATTTATATTCTTGCAACCTTTTTTTATTAGGTCTTATTTCTTTATTTATTTCTAGATTAACATCTGGCTTAAGATAATTTTCTTTGAGTAGGCCCTCTGCTGGATTCAAAGTTTGTTTTTTCCACCTTATGCTAGTTCAAAACTCATGTGAATAGTCTTCTAAGACTAGTAAAGGAAGATGACCTGTCAACACAGAACTGAAGGCTTCCTGGCTATTTCGCTAAAATTTTTGCCTAGTATTCAGATTGTTTCTATGGGAAAAACAAAGTTTCAAAATCAGTGACATGATATATTTAGAAATGTTGCAATAATTTTATACAATGTTGACAGCTACCTTTCAAAATGCGTCTAATTGCATTGTGCAATACTTATAGACTCTCCTGTATTGAGAGACTCTGGATTATAGTAACTGTACTGCCAAGTAGTTCATCCATAGACTTGTCTTGCTTTCAGGACTAAAATTAAAAAAAACACCCCAATTCCTAATATTGGGGAGCTGGGATAGATTAATTTTATATATTTGCATAATCAACCTTTTGCTTGTGCAAAAAGTAGAATTTTTGAACACAAAAATTACATGCAGAAATTGCTACTTACTGACAAATGCATGGTAAAATATAGGTTTGTGGGCATTTGAAATATTGGAATTTCATTTCTTCTTGCTGAAGAAAGTGGGAATTTGACAGAATTCCCACAGCATGAAAATCAAACATGAAACTTTTGGAATACACCAGTTGCCAAAGGCAGCATTTAATGAGACCTCCTGGTATATAAGGCACAGCATATCATATTGCCATTTGCAACATCAAGGAAGTACAGTTAATCCAATGCTGGAAATACATCATTGTACTATAATAACAAATATCACACACACTACGGGCAGACCAAAAAGATATTTTTTCTAGGCATGGAGTACTCACAGCAGAGAGACATTATGGAGATGGCATGCAGCTTATTCTCCGATCTGATGTAGGGCCTCATGCAGATAACAAAAATGTTTCCAAAGCAGGTGATGGCAGATACGACCCAGACAAACACTCTCTGTATGATGCTAGCTAAAAGATTCTCAAGGGAGGAAATCCCATCAGTGTTGGGTTTACAGCTGCGCACGTGAGGAGCATACCCACAGTACTGGAATTTCTTAAAATATCTGGTTGTGAGAAACAGATAAGAGATCATTCTAGGTTAGTTGTCAGAATATCAAAACTCTCTAGTAACTATTCAGAACACATATTCTGAAAGAAGAAAAACTAATTGAAAATCGTCAAAATTCAACAACTGCTGCTTCTCATACACCTTTTTTTTCAATTATCCAGTATTCCATAATTGTAAAATTCAGACCCAAAAAAACCAAACTAGAATAATCTACTTACATGTGGGAAAGGTTTCTCAGGGGTCTGAACATTCTCCTCTGGATGTTTGCAATTTCGATGCCCTCCAAGCTGCTGTAAAAATATATTCTCAGTAAAAGGCTATAGAAACTCAGTAGTAAAAACCCAAATTTTATGAGCATTTTGTTGTGATTTTATGGTTATAGAAAACTAGAGAAGAACTTTAATTGCATCTAATCTGTCATCCCTTTGAAACTTGACCAGAAAGTCTGAGTAAAATCTAAAGTGGAATGAAAGGAATTGCAAGTAATTTTAATAAACTCACTGTTCTTCCAGGTTCATGAAGAAACTCTTTTAGTGCTGCTCTCAGTCATGAGAATTCATGAATCTCTGATTAATATGTAGCCCTTTCAAAGTACTATTCTACTGATGTTCTTTCATCATCTCCGGGGAAATAATAACTTGTTCTAGTAGCAATGTTTTACACATCTCTTCTGTCTTTTATCCGAGGGAGTGCTTTACTAGACAAACAAACCAACCCAGGAACTCAGTCTTCATTGTGTCAAGAGCAGCAGGAAGTTGGGACACAGAACACAGCATGTGAGAGAAAATGCTGGCTTTCTCGTGACACACAGGTGGGATTCCTTATTTAAAATTTATATATATATACTGAAAGCAGCAATATTATTTCCCCTGCAGTGCTAGATCAATAAGGTTTAACTCTGTAAGATGTTCTTTTAGAACGTCAGGTTCTTACAGTCCATCCCATTCACTGGTTAGAGGTGCAGCTGGTCAGAGGTCTTTGGTTCTGCTTGTGGGAAGCCTTATTATTGTTCAAAGCTTTGAATGTAATACTCATGTGAGTTCTAAACACATTTAGGCAAAAATGGAGAAAAGTACAGACTTGGTGGTTAGTTGATGTGGGTTACTGGGCAGTTTTGCTGGGAGATATGAAAAAGCCCCAACATGGAAATGTGCTAGTTCTATTTAAGTGCTGCAATGAATCCTAGGGAATGCTTTCCCCAACTGTTTTCACTATTTCAAACAGATGAAGAGGGAACTGGTGATCTACAAACTGCCAAAATACAGTTGCCTATTGATCTATCTCAAGATTTAACAATTTTTTGAACTAAAAACATGGAAGGCCATGATCACTGAGTTGTATGAGTTCTTTGGTGCTAAATAATAGATAAATGGATAAAATCACGCTGTACTTTGACTGTAAGGAGGTAATTGGTTATTATTTTCTGTGCTCAGCTGCTTATTTTCATGACCATTATACAGATTTAATATTTTCAGCTCATTAGCCATTTACCAAAATCAGCTGGATTTGGTCAGGAGGTCAAATCACTGTGAGGAAGCTGGTCTGATGAACAAAGGTATGTGTACTGCTGGCTACAGCTCATGGGTCAGATCATAAACTCCTACTGCACTTCTGTCCGAGGAAACATCCGGTTTTTAATCTCCACAACCACTTTTAGTGGGGCCTGTTGCTATAGGATATGGGGTGATGGTTTTAAACTGAAAAATTGTAGATTTAGACTAGTTATTAGGAAGAAATTTTTTATGATGAGGTGGTGAAACACGGGAATAAGTGGTCCAGAGAGATGGTATATACCCCGTCCCTGGAAGCATTCCAGGTCAGGTTGGACAGAGCTCTGAACAACATGATCTAGTTGAAGATGTCTCTGCTCATTCCAGGGAAGTTGAGCTACATGACTTTAAAAGGTCACTTCTAAAACAAACTATTCTATGACTTTGAAGTGATGTCTGACAAGAACCAATGCTGTGCTTTACACCAAGCTGGTTACCTCAGATGTGAAGTGACCAGTGGAGATGTACTTAAATCTACTGCAGGATAATTTCAGATTTGCAAGATTGTTGCTGCACTATCTCACAGTTTTAGGAGGAGCTTTGCTGGCAGAATTCAAGTTAGAGCTGCTGTGTTAGTGCACCTGCAGAAAGTCTCCCTAAACTCTTCAGGAGCAATTTCTTACAAAACATATTCTGGACTATGTCCTACTGATAGAGATGTGTATAATCAAAAAGAAAATATAGCTAAAATACAAAAACTTGATACTTACAGGGATTTGAGTTTAATTAGAAAATCGAACTGGTCTATTTGTATTTTCTTGATGGGATTGTAAGAAAGATTCCTGTAAATACAACAAAAGTGACTTTGGCCACATTCCTTACAGCTTGTTCTAAAACCAAAGTCAATCTACATAACCCATTTGCTTTACTAGTACTTTATGAGGGACTTGTACACCTGGCAGTTACAACTGCAGATGGTAACAATCATTTAGTGTTTTTTAACTTCCTAAGCCAGTGGAAAGAGTCGTCAGATGCTTCACAGGTGTGCTATAGCCATGTACACACACACAGACAGACAGACAGACAGACAACCGCCCCTCCCAGCCTGATGCTTAAAGGTTTTGACTACAGAAATATTTAGTTACTAAACTCTACAGACTTTTCTTTTCAAGTCAAAGAACCTAGCTGAACTGCATGCATTTAGAAATAAATTACACTTGATTTTGGGTGTGAGTTCAAGAGACAGAGACAAGTTAGAATGTAAAAATATGCTGTCACTCCGTGCAAGAGTGTTTCTAGGTATGTCCCCTTTTATTTCTCCACATAACTTTTCTTTATTATAATTAAAATGCACAAACTCAATAAATGCTGCTGAACACACTTGGCTGCCCCAATGTATGTGTTGGATCCCAATACTGCTGGAAAATTCCCAAAATAAGTTATTCCTATATTTGAGTACTACCTCCTCTCCTCCAGAGATCTTCAATGCTGTGACCAGTGCCTCTTTCAGATTATGCAAGAAAGATTGGGACTTTCCAACAGCAGCATTTGAAAATTTGCCTGTGTATGTGTAATGGGAAAGAGAAACTGTCTGGTTTTATATTACCTTGTGCTTTTTTGGAACTCTTTCAGGAAGAAAACAGTTGCAAACAAGGCATCTGTATGATGCTCTTATGAGTTTATGATCTATTTTTAGAGTTGAATCCTGATACCACATTAAACATTCTCATCAAATTATTAATTTCTCATTATACATCTAGCATAGCTCATTTTATGTGTACTAACAAGATCTAGAAAAAGGTAGAATTTGAACATGCTGTCTTGTGGGACATGAAAATGCACATCTTTTACAACATTATTCCGGACAAAATGCTATATAGAATTGGTTTTGGCATAAGTGTTTTTAGGCAGAACTTAAATGATGCATACAAACAAATGTGCTCTTCTCTTTCCTGGCACATATGACTGAAAGCATCCTATGAAATGAGAAATATACAGTTATATATAATATTAACCAAGAATCCTTACAGTTGTGAAAGCTCCTTTAGTTCTTTAAATATATGAGGAGGAAGTGACTCAATCTTGTTGCTAGCCAAGTCTCTGCAAAAACAGGTAGGATACAGTAAGTTCTTACTACACACAGTAATTTTACAGAATAGTTTTGCAGTTTCAATATACACAATTTTATTTGCCAAATAGGATATTATTTATTCTATAGGTTATCAGAAACCTGGACTATAAAAGAATGATGTTAAAACAAGGTGGAAAGCTAGATCTATCAGATCTCTCTTTGTCTCATTAGTTGTACCATTAGACACATGATTTATTGCTCTTTTATTTCTAACAAAAAAAGAAAGTAAAATACCATTACTTTGGCTGGTAGAAGCTTAGAAATTAATTAAACATATTGTTTCATGATGGGAATTCTTCCACATGGGCTAAATAGCACATCTTTACCTTGGTTTTTTACCTCTACCTCACACCTTACTTTCAGTATGCATAAATCCTAATAACAGAGGCGTAAAAGTCTCGGTCCAACCAAAACTGTCAAACTGGTCTAAAAGACACTGAAGGCACACATGCACCTAGACTGTGGTGATGCAAGGTTAAATAATATTATTCTATTCAGGGAACATAATGATCCTGTGAGCAAAAGCCCCAGTATGATTGATACAGGCTATGTCCTTTATTGACTATTTCTTCCCTGTTCAATATATGTTAAAAAAACCAAAAACAAACCCTAAGGAAGGATGCCATCTCCTGAGCATGTTATATGAAATAGAATTTATGATGAATGATATTTCCAACGTAAATCACAAAACTCTGTGACTTGTACAAATAAGAGAAGAAATCTACTCACAATTCATCTAATATCTGGAGAGAAGAAAAGCTGTTTTCATTTAGGGAGCTGATTTTATTTCGTCTCATCACCCTGAAAGAATAAAACAAACTTCTGTTGCTTCTTCTTGATATCTATTTGATTTTGGAGAGAAGATTTTATATAAACTTTACAAGTTCTCTGTTCTCTGCATCTTCAAATATTTGCCCAATTCTGTTAGCAAGCTAATTGCATCTAGAGGTTTGCCATTTTATCATTTAGTGAATAATTTTTTTTGCTTAGACATCCTACACATGCATGTACTTCTGCAAATATATGTATATATATGTACACACACAGACCCACGGTAGGCTGGTGTAAATTGGCTGAGGTCAGGAGGAAGGTTAAGTGGGCTGCAAGGCTTGTGACCTTGTAACCACACCTCAGACACAGGCACGTGGTTGTGCAACTTTTCACTCACCCTTATTGCACCTTCCACTGGGCTTATTCCTTAAATGAACAGCCTAGATTTTAAGAACAATGAGAAAACCAAGAATATGGGTACTGCAGAAGAGTTAAAAATTGAAGGTGACACCCACCATGGAGCCTACTAATCTACCAAAAAGTAGAAGGGATTTTCTGAAGATGGTTACATCAACACTGAAGAAACTTTGGAGAAAATTCTAAAATTGATGAGCCAGCCAACCCACCAGCCAATCAAAATAAGCAACAAGCTATATATTTTATATGTTTGCTGGTTCTCATTATGAGATATTTGACTCCAAGAAAAAGGTTATAATGAAAATTTCTACATCTTAGTATCAGCCAAAATCTCTTCAGTCAACTTTAGTTACATATTTCAATGCTGAACTTTGCTATAAAATGTAAACAGTGGTTATTCTGTGTGGTGCTCACTTCAAACATTTTAATTTAATATCCTCAAGAGATAAATAACCATAATACTCAGGAAACTTTTATATTAGCTGTAATGAATCACTTGACTGTTCAGTATAAGCACACCTCACTCTGGCTAGCTGGCATATCCAATTACTTACAGTACAGTTAGAGTGCTGCAGGAGATGAAGGTGGCATTTCTCACATGATGGATATGGTTGCCTTCAAGGTCTCTGAGATATAAAAGAACCCCATCAATCATTGAAAATAAACACAGGCACTTATTCTAAGTTAATTGAAGAAAAATACTACCAGAACTTCTTGCCTACACGGGAGAGGGTGGGAGGCAGACATGTAATACTTCTTCACACCTAACTGATGGCTTCAGACCACCAGCCCTGTAGTGACTCAGCAGGCACTCCGCAGGACCCAGCACCCCATTAGAAAAAGTGGCACGGAAGTGCCATACAAAGACAACAAAATAACATTATTCTAGTGAAATAAGGTAGACTTACAGCCAGTTTAATCGTGGCATATATTGGCAAAGAGGCTTATCAGGCAAACGAGCAAGAGAATTATTCATCATCTCTCTGAAAAAAAAAAGATGAATAATACAGCTGGTTATATTTTCACAGTTTTATTATAGAAAAAATTAATATCTCTTATGTACTTCTGAAAAAAAATCGTTCACATCTTGAATAGTTTTGAAAGTAGTATTATTTTCTTCAACTTCCGCATATTTTCCCTGTGGCATTCTGTGCAGCAGTATCTTATCCTTAGCTTGCTAATTACCAGGAAAGATATTTACTCCACTTCACTGCTATTAAAATGAAATGAAGCAAGCCAATATAAATCTACTGTTCAGTCAGAACATGTAACTTCTCTGGGTGATGGGGGAAGTGGGATGTGGAGGAAAGTTTCCCTCTGGGATGCAGGGGAAGAGGGTTCATCTTTCGGGCTGGAGAGGGCAGTGGCAGACCATAGACAGGGTCTTTGGGATCGGGGCTGTGCTGCCGCCAGGGGCGGGGACTGTGGGACCCCCTCGCGTCACACCACGGCTCTGGAGGACACCCGGAACCCAGTGCTGCTGCTGCCTCCACCCTGCCCTCTCAGTGACACCTTTTATCATTTTCCCCACCCTTCTCCCTATGCTTTTCCAGACATTGCATATCCACTGCTGCCAAAATCCTCCTACTCCAGCACATTTTGCCTGGGGTAAGGAAAAGCTGCAGGTTTACTGCCAGCACTCTGGGATGAGCAAGAACAGCCGGTGTAAAAAGGTTTTGATATGCGTATGCCCTTCCTATGCTGTTCTTTTAAATAACACTTTTTTATCTTGTTTCATACTTACAGAAGAATAAGGGATTTGAGTCCATAGAATGTTAATGGATAGATCCGATTTATCCTGTTGTTTTCAATTATCCTATAAATTAAAGCAAAATATGTATCAGATTGATAATTGACTTCAGTCTTAAATTAAAGAGAGTAAAAACTAACAAGCTTTGCAGTGAATTTCTTCAAAAGTTAAACTACTTAAAAAAATTAACACACCATTCCTTGACAGGTTAAGATATTAATTGAATTAAATTCCTTTCAGAAGAATTTAATTTAAAAAAAGTAACTTAGAGAAAATCATCACTCTCAACTTAGAAAAAGTGTTTTCCTTTGAGGTTTTTAAATCCTTTGATCAAGACATTTTGAATGGATTCCCTGTAAAAACAAAGCAGCACAAACTAACACTATTCTGTGGCAAAACAACAGTCTCAAACATGCAGAAGAATGTAAGACATATTATTTTCTTATTTTTAATAACTTTACTTAGTCAAAATCTGTCTGAAAAGCAGTAATAAGACAATATTTCAGGTTTTGACAGTAATTTTGTCTGGACATTTTAAGCACTATTTACAGGAAAAGACCTTCCCCAAAAATATCTATCTACTGCTTTATAGTAGCTGGGTCATTTAATATATCCACTTGTAACAAGCAATTACTAATAAACATTATTTACTATTGTTATAAGTCATCAACCACTGAAGCCATTAAGGCTCAAGAACTGTTTTCTGCTCTCACCAAAGCCAATTGCATTTTTACCTTACACAGTGTTACAGGAGTTCCTTAGTTATCAGCACGTGTAAAGTAATCCTATGCACAAAAATGAAAGCAATCGAAATATTTATGTATTGTTTTTTTAAATTAATTATTTATTGAGTAAATAAGCACATAAATAAGAAAACAACATACAGCCATTCAAGTCTGTGGAGGTCTGCAAAGACAAAAGGCTCCAAATGTGTTATCTTGTTGTTACTCAGGTATCTAAAAACAAAGATGAATTAATGGATTGATTAATTAGCAGCAGACACATGAAAATGAGCTTTAAGACTATTTTTTCCTTGACAATTTATCAGAATACTCCTGTTTTTTTCATAATTGTTATTTTTGACTGTGGTAATTTTCATGTCATTGAGAGCAAGGCGGGACTCTCTCTAGTAAGGATTTTAAGAGCAATTATGTAGAGCACTTTGTGTTATCTATAAGAAAGCACAGCCAGCTAAATATTTTCACCATGTTGTATTTTAGTCCCTTTCCAGTTTCCTTCAGTGGAGTGATTTGTTCTATGAAAGTTCCCAGGACCCCATTCAGTCTTTGTTAAGGATATTAGTCATAAATGTAGATACCAGAATAATGGAAAAAGAAAGGCTGAAAATGAATGGGGAAGGGTACTATAAATGGTCTGGGAAGATAATAACAGCAGCTGTAATAACAGATAATGAACCACACTTGTGTGATGGAAAGAATAAGAGGTACAACTTTTTAAAACTTTCCTTTTGAAAACATTGCAGTAAAAATTCTGAACCAGACAGTGCAATTTTTGTGTTGTCTCTTTCACTGAACATTTCCCTTGAAAGTTAGAAGCACCTTTCAAAAAGTTGCTGCAAAATAAAGAAAACAGTTTTGTTTTCATCACCTATACTGGTTACTTTAAATTGCTTTTGTAAACCAAAACACAGTCTTAAAGAGTTTTCATCCACCACAGCTCTCACTCTCATTTTACTCCTTCTCCATTTTCTTTGGCTTTCTGCAGGGTACCATACTGTCTCCTTCTTCCATTCTGAGGATTTGGGCAATCGGACTGAAGTATGGAGCCAGCTCGTCTTTTCAAAGTACTGTCCTGCCAGATAAGCTGGCACATAGAGCTCTTAATCTGTCTTTTCTTTCTCAATTCAATCATTGAATTAAAGTTTTGGAAGTTCATAATATGGAATCAAATAGAGAGAGACATCCACAGTGACTCTCAGAGCTCTGCCTGCTGCTACCGAATACTTCAGTATTCTAAAAGCAATACTTACAGTTTTGTCAAGTTGTATAAACCTTTGAAAGCACGTTCAGATATGGCTCTGATTTTATTATTCTGAAGATACCTAAGAAGATACAAACCCAAAACAATTCATTCTCTAAACAAGCAAAGTTAAAGCAAACATAAGTAACCAATTAAAATCTATCAGCTAAACTGAATGCGCATTTGATACTATAAAAGAAGCTGTCAAAGTTATTACACCTCGAATTTGACAATAACCATCTCACAGCTATAGCTGCAAAGACTGCAGTTGTTTTTAAAGGAATTCACACAAAGAGCAAAATTACAAAAATCATTCAAATGGATTCTTGCCTTGCCAGAGATGAACAATGGAGTGATTGTTTTTGACCTCCTTGACTAGGTACTAACCTTGCAGTTCTCACCTCTGTGACCTGACCTCTGTGTTTACCCAGATCTCTGCTACAAGCAAAATTTTGCACAGTAAATGTCAAATTAAAATAATTTTTGAATTTTCCATTTTTAGTGTCAGAGAGTTCTCAAGATGCTACATTTTTAAGATAATATAATAAAAAGGTAAAGTAAATCTTACTAATCTTCTGTAAACTAAAGATTCTGTTTTTCAAAAAAATTCTTTTTTAATCTATTTTGATGAAATAATGAGTTGAAAAAATATTATCAACTGCAAATATTAGATCCTTTTCAAATAATTTTAAAGCATTACAATGTTATTCTCTGAATAATATTTAAACATAAGTCCTTTAATTAAATTATATTTAATGAAGCATCTAGATGCATCCCTGACAAACAGCAATAAGAAATCTGACTTTGGCTTTTACAAAATGGGCTTCTGTCAAACACTGCTCAAGACCTATTGGAAAATGAAAAGTTATCTCTCAGAAGGGTGTGAAGCCGATATTAGAAACAAACGTTTTGTACAGATAGGTATGGGTGTATTTCTTTTAGTGAAAACTTACCTTTCAAGACTTTAGTGGACATATTGGGACTTAACTTTCAGAACACAAGATGGTGCTGCAGTGCAGCACAACTCCCATAAGAGAGTATTTTAAATTGGTGACATAGAAGCCCTGCATACTTAATTTTTAATTTCACTACTTCTATATAAAGAAAAATTGTTAAAGGCTATGATTTTTAAACAGCATATATGTTACACTCTGGAAAACATAGCACGGTATTGTATTGCCATAATAATTTGACTCATTGGGCATTATCAAATCAGTACCAGACATAATTAGGAGTAAAACCACATGCCGTGGGAGTGAGCTTCCCACGATAACGGGAAGTTTGAGTTTCCAAACTTTTTTTTTCCAGAATAAATTTATTAAGTTACTTCAATTTATTTTGGCATATTACTCTGTTTATTATAAATGTAATATCATTCAGACAAAATTAAAATTTAGCATTTTTCTGGTATAAACCAGTTTATAAACAAAACCCATTAAATATGCAGAAAGTATGGTTTTGCAAAAAGACAGATGTCAAATCAAGGTACTTGAGCCAAACAGGGTGCACACGAGGTACCAAAGGGTGAGACAAACCAGACTTTTGTTACTTAAGTGTTAAGCTCTGTGTGTGTACATATGGGAGAAGGAAAGGATGAATAATTAAGGCACTAGATAGGTATTTTTTGTTACAGCACTCTCTTACAGATTTTTAAGATCTTGGTATTTCTTGAAAACATCAGCAGCAAGTTTCCTTAGCAGATTCCTCTGAAGAGACCTGTAGGAATGAATGCACACAGTAAAACTACTGTCCAAGGTTCCTACAGTGCTTTTGTTACTTAATGAGGGCAGCTCTCACACTGCTAAATAAAAAAAACAACATGAAACCATCTGAACGTGCTACTTCTGTTTGTCTGTATACTTGTATCTATTCAAACAGTAAGAAAAATACATTATAGTAAAAAAAAACATGTCCCCAGAAAAACGGACAAAATAATAGTTAAATCTAAGAATTAAAAAGATCTGAGTATAAACTACAGATTTATTTCAAACCTCAAATGCAGATAGAGCTTATGTCCCAGTTCATGCATCCCTATGTCCCAACTCCATTGTGGACACTCAAGTGTCCTGTCAAGAACAAAATTCCTTCAGGACATGGTTTGATTAGAAGAGAATTTAGCCTGAAAGCCAGCTGAACGTACTCACTGCTTTTTCTTCAGCTACAGCTGGGTCAGTATTTTTGAACTCTTTGTTGACCCTGAGCCAGCAGCCAGTTTAAATAGATATTTGACATTCCACATCAGTTTTCATCATGAAGTGTTGCAGTATTTGACCATGGACCCAACAAGGGGAACTTCAGCCACCTGTGAGACTGGTGCCACATGGAAGGATCTGTACCCCGGATCTATAGGGGAGATCCTCAGGTAAGGACCCGGGATGCTGCTCCCTGCTCACCACACCTAAAACTGCCTCTCAAACAGCAATGTGAAAATCAAGTACACATCAACCATATTCTGGTCTCTTAAAAAAAAGTTTAGCTTACTCATACCTATCTGCATGATGACTCAGCCCACATTAAGTCCATTGAAATAACAGCATATTCAGAGACATCAAATGAGAACTAAATAGATTTGCTCCAGCAGGGCGTTCTACTGAGTTCAAGGTTATTTGCTTTATAGACTAGGGATATTGGCAGGATCATAGAATAAGAATCAAGTTCTAAGCATTGCATCTTAAAAGGAAGCATTTCTTTTGTAGATTTCCTTAGGTATCCTGAAACTGCTTGTAGCTCAAGTCACTGCTAACAAACATGGAATGATCAGTTCCCAGTGTTTTTCAGTTTCTTAATTTCTTTTCTTCCCTTTTATGTAAGGAAACTCTGTACTTAAGATATTAAAGTACTTATTAACAGAGAGACACAGTGCTTCCCAAGCATCAGCTGATCATAATTATAAGGCTGTAGTTGTGAAAAGGTTGGAGGATTGACAGTCAAACCTGAACAGAGCAAGAGACCATGTTACTTCTCTACTTACATTATGGTTACGTTTGAAGGGACTGATGGGACAGCACGTAATTTGGCAGCATCACAGAAGATCTCCAGCCCTTGGCAGGTACACTCTGCTGGCACATCACCAGCCACTGCAAGAGAACAAGAACTTGGGGCAAAAGGTGGAATGTGTGGTGTGATGGGACGTGGAGAAAAGAAATATGGTATAAAAGAACAACGAGTGCAAAGACAGATATAGCAGGCTCTGTTAAACCCAATTAAGGCCCATGTTTTTACAAAAGTGATTTAGACCTGGGAGGAATCTAACAATAAATATAAATGGATGCAAAAAATTATATTACCTCTGTGAAAGAGCTTGTGAAAGCTCTTGAACCTTAGGCATGATCTACAGGAAAGTGGCATGGGTTTTTTGCAGCACTTCCTTGGATTATTCAGCACTCATATTACTAGAAGGAGCACAATTCTATGGGTGAAAATGGGTCAAGAATGGGTCAGGGAGTCTTTGCTCATCACAGTAGCCAGCAGAATCAAAAACTCTGTACAAAGACCTGCGTAAGTGGAGGGGGTTTGTAAATTTCATTTGATGTTCAAAGAAGTGAACTGGGAGGAATGTTACCTTCATTTCACTCTGAAATATATGCCTGTTCCATGTTCTTTCCAGCAGTACCAGCATATTTAGATAAACATTTATATTACCCTCCTAACTGGCATATGCTAATTGCAGTATGTTTGACACTTCTCTTACAGAAAATGAATCATCCTTAATGGAACTGAAATTAGTTTCGAAATAACATTTGTTAATTTGAGACATTAATTCTGTTTTACCATAAGTGAAACTACACTAAATTTCCTGATAAGCATATATTTGCTCTGTATTTCTTTCTAGGAATCATCATTAATAACCACTCAAATAATATCTGTAATTACTTACAGCACTCAGGTGTCTTTGTCTGAAATGCATACAGAGATTTCAGTTTATTGTATCTGTCCTTTGTATAATGTTTATCAAATTGCAGAGACCATCCATTGTTGTCTTCTAATAAAAAAACCAGAAAAACACACAACATAAACAGACGACAAATAGAATATATTAAAATAGAGATAGAAGGTAGAAATGTCTTCACGTAATTTAGTTGCATCGATTTTTATCTAATTAATACAGGTTTTTATTCCAGAGCATTAGATAACCTTATCTTTATACAGCTTCTTAATCGTACATATCTACAAACAATACGAGCTGCATAGTAGGAACAGCTTATTATACCTTCAACAACGACATTTTCTATGACAGTCAAAGAAAAAATATAATTGTGACTTCAGAAATTTTTATTTACATAGGAGTCTTAAAATGAGAGGGAGCCATGTTTTCCGACATCCTTAAACATGCAGGTTTGACACTCTGTCAGGAAAGTTGGAATGATTACTATGTCTCTGACTATCACAGCCTAGAAGTTCTTTCCTGAAAATCTAGATGAAGACCAAAGGAACACTG
Organism: Lycocorax pyrrhopterus obiensis; assembly: GCA_014706295.1. Taxonomy (NCBI): domain Eukaryota; kingdom Metazoa; phylum Chordata; class Aves; order Passeriformes; family Paradisaeidae; genus Lycocorax; species Lycocorax pyrrhopterus. The sequence goes on from JACSVZ010000006.1 coordinate 42,072,118, forward strand.
CTTTCCAAGAGAAGGAGGGACTTGGTGTAACATATGCAAGTCAGAGTGTTCATGTTAAGATTAATGTGCATCTTAGACAAAGCATGATTCCGTATTACCAGTTTGGTCACTGTGCACAGATGTACTGGAACTGGGTAGTTTATGGTTATAAGAGCAAAAATTTAAGAGCAAACCTTTCAGTTCCTTCCAACAAATGGACGCTTCTAGATATAGTGGTGCTAGAAATAACTACAGATCTTTTAATTATTTGTTTCTTGGAAGTCTATTGTATGTCTGAGATCCATGAATTAACTGATCAGGCAGCCGCTTTCAAAACTGTCTGGAAAGGGAACGGGAACTTGCCTTTAAAAGCTGTGATTGGATTTTAGTTTTATTACTTTGAGTCTGACTTTAATTTTCCTAATTTGAGTCTGACTTGTCTTCAGCTTTGACAAGGCCCACATAATTTTATTTTAAAGCATCTCTTTTAATGAACATGCAGCTGTAGCAGAAATGATCCTTGGGATGGCACTCGCTAGCTGGTGAGCCAAAGCATCCGTGACAATTGAAAGCAGCACACTGCAAGGATACCGACTGCAAAACAACATTTGTATGAGAAATGTCAGGAGGAATCTGCTTTGCTAGTCATTACAGTCTTAGAGTCACCTTTATGAAGTACTGGCAATAGTCTTTACCCCTGCAATTTCACAGGCCAATAGTTTAGTTATATTGAAATACAATTTCTTGTGGACATTTCTCTATAAATCTTTGTATTTAACTAAGCATTATTACTATATTGGCTTCAAAATAGGCAGAGAGAAATAAAAAATACTTACTTCTTTGCAACTTTTCCCATTCTGAAATGACTTCTCGTTTTTCATGTCACATTACATGTCAGTTGTTTTCTCAGACAGGCAGGCAAACTACCTTGAAAGCATCTCCTGAAACCTGCCTACAGATGAAGCTGTTTTTGAGACATGCTTGCCTCTTTGCTGTCTAAGCTGAAAAAATCTGTTATATGTGCTGATTAATAATGTTATGAAAGATTAAGTAACTTCAGGTGAACTATCCTTTATCTAGTTATTTGTTTGTTACGCATAAATCGAAAAGATGAAAGATTCAAAGCAATCATAAGTGCCTGTCTTCAGAAATTGCTCCAGTGAGAGAAAAGACAGACTTGATACAGCATTTAAGAACATTTTACTAACTTCCTCAAGAGCACCTACTCTGATCCATTAGCAGTTTTGCCAGTCTAGATCATTAAGCTAATACTCAGAAGCAGCCTAATGCATTTTGGACAAAATGAAAGGTATTTGGCAAACCTGCTACTGCCTGTTTTAAATGGTCAAAAGAAGATCAGTTTTAGGACTGCTTGCAGCATGGCATTTGTAATCGCTGAAGCAATGAGAACAAATCCTTTGTCAAGTGTCAAGTGCCTTAAAAGCCTACTGCCCTGTAGATGGGATCATAATGAGGGTTTCTCTATCACTATTCCTGAATATTTAACCAGAGCACATCCACTGATTTTCATTTGTATGACTGGACTCAGGGACATGTGGGAATAGAACTTACATGGAGAAGGTAAGATTTTTAAAAAGAACATTGGAAACATGGTTTAAAAATGACATTATTCTTGAAGTACTAATCTTCACAAATAAATGTTTTTCAGTCAGGAATATAGTATCAAAATGCTCTTGGATTTTCTAATTCATACTTATGTTCATAGAAAGTTTTGGAAAACAAACAACTTGTCTGCGGATTCTGAATATACAGTTAAGAGCCATAAATTCTAATCCTTCTGTAAGCCAATGAACATACAAAGTATAATTTTTTTGCATTTCCCTGGTTCTGACACTAAGGAGTGGATAGATGAGATTTTTATTCCACATTTTTGTCCTTATAAAATGCTTTGCCATGTGACAAAGCATGTACAAGAGGTGACCATCACTGCATTTCACATCTGCAGAGAAAATGATGAGCAGTGCCTCCCACGCTAATGGGAATGATGGAGCAGTTTGCTACAAAGGGGAGGTTCATCAGCATTTTTGAGGAAGTCAAGAGGCAGTTGTGTATTTTTGGGTGGCCATAAAAATAAGGGAAAAATTCACAGAGAAGATGGATTATTTTGTACTGGAATCATTCCAGCTGTTTGGTGTTTCTAGTAAGTTCATTTTAAATTATGGGCTTTTCTAATGTCATGCTTTCTACTAGAAATAAAAAGGCGTATCTGAATATAACAAAACAAGTTATTGAACATCTTTTGACCTTCAGAAGTATATGCTTTGGGCCAGACTTTGTGCCCAAGCATGGGACAGTCTCTATTTTATCCAAACTTTTGTCAAATCCCGAAAGAATGTATTGTGCAAATGACTATATTTAGTACGACCGTTCGGTGAAGCACTCAGTGGCAGAACTGTAAATCGCTTTGTGGCCGCTTAGAGTTTATATGAAGGTTTGTGACCTGTTTGCCTCTTTTGAGGCTGGGATCTCCAAACACTTTAAGAAATGACTGGTAATAGTACTGGTCTTGAAATCGCAAATCTATCATTTGAGGGAGTACAGCTCAGATGAGAAATTGCTTTTACCCTGAGCCTGTTCTAAAGTAGATTGTGTTGGCTGTGCTTCTGTAAAAAAAAGAGGTCTGAGAAAACAAGGCATCATCAAATCTTCCTCTACATGGGAAAAGTGAAATAAGTGCTGGCAAACTGGATTTATCTGACTACGGATTAATACGCTGTTTCTTGCTGAAATTCGCCAATCACCACTTCCGATGGGAAGAGCATGCCAATCCTGAAAAACTACAGATTTGAGTAATAATTTCAGGGACAGATCCAAGAAAGTATCTTCTTTTTTCAATTAAAGACATATCTCTCCGTATGGAGCTAATGATGAGGGTGCTATCTATATGACTTCCCTCTTCTCTCGGACATGTGTTCATGGGTTATTATGCAGAGAAATGCTATCAGTTAAATGCACAAACACTCTAAACAGACTCTGTGTCACCCTTTGATTTTGCATTGCTGTTCGCGGTCATAACCTGCCGACATATTTCTTTTTGTCGGTTGCTCAAATAAACTTTCTCTCGCTGTAAGGAATGATGTCAGGGTTTTCACAAAGATATCTTTTGGTACAAGAAAACCCGTGTCCTCCAGACAAGAAGCATTTCCTTTAAAAATATTTACAGATGAAGGAATATAGCTGCCCTTTTCCACAGTGTTGAGGCATTCTGATACAGCCTCAAAACTTACTGCAAGACCGAAACCACATGGAGATTTTACAAAACCGAGGGCTGCGGTGCCTGGAGCATTCAAATCTGGGAGGGAATTTCACTGTCTTGGTTTAAATTTCCAAGCAGAAAAAATTGAGAACTTAGAGCTGGCTACCTTATCAATCAATTCAAAGACACTTTCCCCACACCAGTCTGCATGTTGCTGCACATATACTGTGTCCTGTACCTGCTGATTAACTGAAATCTCATGCAGCTTGTCTGTAGCTTACATGTTACAATGCTGTCATACTAAATGAGACAGGAAACAAATCAACTTGCATAAGGTTTACTGTTCTCTGGATGAACTAGATTACATATTTACACAAGTTTATTTTTGGTTTTAAAGCAACTTAATTAAGCTAGCGCAGCTTTTAAGAAAACAGGCAGGTTCAAATTTCCAAAAGATAAACGTCTTCTCAATGTTGCATCTTTATTCCTGTGAAATAAGTGCATAGAGTTTTCTAGTTTTATAACAGTACTTCAAATCTATATAAATTATTCTGATTTTCAATTGTGTTTTTCTTGAAGTATTTTCAATTTAAAAAATTAAATAGCATGAATACATCTATAGAACCTTTAGCTGTTTGAAAGTTCCCTTGGCAGTAAGCCACTACAGTGGAGACAAAGAGAGACAAAAGCATAGTGAAATGCAAATTCCTCTTATTTACCAACAATATTTAAAAATCTCAGAAACAAAATTGATTAAAAACCCCCAAAAATTCAGCAAAGCTATTTCATGTGCTGGTATTCGCACATCAGAGTAAACCTAATTATTTCAGTGCCATACACTGTGGATGAATGGCAATGACAATAAAATTTGGCCATATGTGAAAAAATTCCATGTGAAGCTTGAAAATCCTATCTTTTCCCAAGTATTTGATACATTTTGACTATACCATTGACTGTCAAATATTTACTTCATGCGTCATAAACAGAATTTGCTACCTAGGGCTCAAAACTGAATGGCACCTCATACATTCAAATCTCATATTTTAAGTATGATGGGAAAAAAATGCCATGCCAGGCAAACATGACACCAACTGTAACATCGTTCATTATTAGTATTAATCTGAAATATAAACACATCAAGGTCTTCTGCAATGCGCTGAGACAAAAATGAAATTTCTCATCCCTTACGAACAATCTTGTGATATTAAAACATATATCTTTTGTACAGATATTTTGAAATACCCCATAGAAATTTAGATTTCTGCTATGGAAATCTAGAAGGTGATTTAATGAATATACAGAACAGCAATAATTCTGTGTTAGTTTATAGACCTTCAAAGAAACACATACGAAAACAGCATCATTATATAGATTGTTACTACGTTTATCCTGTTGAATTTTTATAGGTCCTTTTAGAAAAAGAGGTGGTCTGTTTTATCTTATTCAGCAAGCCAGTCACCTGGTGACTGTGTGGCACACGGTAACAGGTGAGGTCTGTGCTTTTAGAGGCAAATAGGTGCAAGACTTCAAACAGCCACTCCCTGCCCCAGTTCTTTTGGAAACCTCTGTGTGTGATTTCCAGCCTGCGAGCTCGACGGAACTTAATGAACATCTATAAGTGAACTTTACAACTGGGGAGTGGAACGCTGTCCTTTGTTCAGAGACCTCTCAGGGCTGAGAGCAGCACAATGGTAAATACATTTAGCCAGTGAAAAACTCCTCTGGAGTCAGAAACAAATTAAATCTGCATGCCTGTTCTTGCTTCACTAGACTGGAAAAATGTGGCTATGACACTGTGATTAAAAAACAAATGCAGGCACACTGCAACCATTGCCTAGCTGCCAAAAAAACAGTTCTGCAGAACTATCAGCAAAATTGTCCAGAAGCCAACACTTTAAACACTCAGGAAACTTGTGCTCTCAAAATAGCTCAGGCTACTTTGTTCCATTAACTGCTCTACATAATTAAAGATACTGCTTACAAAAAAGATTTTAAAAAAATTAAACACTAGCACATTTTTTCTTCCATTCTCCATTATATTATTGCCTGTACGTAAAGTGTAGTCAAACGTGCAACAGTAGTTGCTGTTTTCTAATGTTCCATTCATGGCAAAAGGGCCTGGTTTGTGGAAGTGCAAGGGATTAGGTCCAGTGTGTGTGAATTTTGTTTTGAAGTTCATAAGAATTCTGGTGCTTGCATTTTTTACAATTCTTACATTAAAATACTTTTAATTCTAAATAGGACTTGCACCAGTGTTACTTGCACATAAACACTTCCTCTAGAGACTTATTAGTAATAAATGAAGAGCATTTAGATTAACAATCAGATCTGAAATGGAGCATAGGAGCTAATCAATAGTGTGATAAGACAGTAACCCTAATTTTAAACAAAGCATGAACTATACCTACTCAATCTACTCAGTTTGAGATAAAAAAGATTGAGGAATTTATTTATAAAATTTATGTATCACAGACTGCATAAGAGACAGCATATTATATCTGCTCTTTTTGTGACAGGTTGCAGGAGACTACAACTTCATCTAAAGGGAAAAGCCCCCATGGCTAGCACAGTGCTTCCAGTCTTTCCCAGATCTATTGAGGAAGGCTGGTACATGAGTAACAAACACTGGGTTTTTGAAACATACGAGCTTTTTATTAGTTTCCTAACTCAGGTAAGTTATGATTCTTTGCTCACTGAAGACAGTGTGAGTCTCTCCATTGATTTTAGTGGAGTCAGTCCAGGTCAGTTCTCACTGGGCTTGGCTTTGCTTCATAAGCCAGGTGGCGTGACTGGAGATATCACATCAGTCATATTGTTTCCATTTTAAATTAGAACAGAACATAACAAATCCAATAACTGTATAGATTTTGACTGCATGTTTGTGTGCTATCAAACCCTAATGGAAGTTAGGAAAAACTTTTAAATCTGAAAGCAGGATTATTTATAAAGAAATGAGTGCACCTCTACTTTCCCTACAAGAGATTTTCAGAACCTGTAGTTACAGGATGCTGACACATAGTGTTAGCTATATTAGCAATAGAGCAACAGGGATTAATCTCAGTCTTCTATGTTTTCAAATTGGCCAGGTAGGATATAAAGTCCAGAGGAAAGCCCAGTACATTTTGAGGCCTGATTATGTTTCTATATTTTTCCCAAACTAAATTTGACAGTTGATGGTTTTGAAACAAGAAACCGGAGTTAAGCTTCACTGCAGTTTACTGGGAGGCTTCTCCCCCAAAACTGGCATCATATTAACATCACAGCTAATTTACAGTTCTGATGACCAAATCAGGCTGATGATCCAACAGAATGTACGGAATACGAGGAATTATATTGCAACAAAGGTCTTAGACCATCAGACAGGAAAAACATCTATTCAGTCTCTCAGTGGTTCAAAATTTAACTGCATTGATGATTTTTGTAGCACTTTGTAATTAGTGTGTTATGACCACAAAATGGTAACTGGCCCAGTGTTGTATCCAGCAGAGATAATTACACGAAAGTTGTTCCACTGAGAACATTGTGCTTTTATCATTGCATGTAACAGTAGGATAATTTTAGTCAGGGAAAGCTGACCCTTATCTAGGACAAAAACTTGTTCATTCAGGCCTCTAAGTAGAAGGCATATGAGGGAATTAAAAAAAAAAGAAAAAAAAAATAAAGCGTAAGATTTAAAATTTAAATATTTAATAATAAACAGATGAAAGAACTATTTTTGTGTGTGTCTAAAGCTCTTCAGAGAGTAGATATTTTGAAAACAAAAATAACCATGGATGATTACCAGCAGTGTTAGTTGTCTTCTTCCAAATGAATGGAGTACATTTACGTTATGATACGATTTTCATATGTTTTTCAGTATTTCATGTGTCAAAATCTGTTCATCTAAACACACACCTTGACATGATAAAACACAAGTAGGCTCAGTGAAAAGCTACATCATAAATATTGTTGTTCTGTTATTTTGTTGTGCGTTAATCAACAGTTGTTTTTATCTACTGTTATTAGTTCTACTTTTGTTTTATCATTAAACATCACTGTGAAGGCAGAGATCTCAAAACTCTTCTTTCCATGAATTTGTACTTGGGAAAACGTACCTGGCACTTTCAGTATGCCACTGGACATCAAAGAGTTCGCCTAGGGATTGTTTAGACTGCATTAACAGTAACATTGCAGCAGTAATGTCTTCGATGTAAGAAATATTTGTTACTTATTTTAGGAACAATTCCCATGTCAACACTGCCACAGCATTAGGCAAGCAGAACTTGTGATTATGCCCATTTATCCTTGCTCATGTTTAAAAAGCAATGAAGTAAACAAATGTTCTAACCTCCCATCCATAAATGCCAAGTAGCTACAGAATCAAACCTTACAGATGTAAATAAATGGGAAAAGCTCTTCCCCGGAAAATTAGGCTGAGCCATTACATTTGAAATTAAACAGTCTCAGTGGGACAAAACAGTATCAAACTTGCTTTGCCAACTTGATCTTTAAACAAGCTTGGGTGCAGAAGGATGCTGAAATTGCTATATCTTATTTCCCTGCACATTTTGAATTTTGTAAACAGATACAAAAATAACTCCAAGTGAAACGTGATAGAGGCTAAATTTCTTCACAATGCCCTCAGCCAAATTAAGAATTCGGTGCTTCAGCAACGATGAGCATGGAACAGAACAGCAGAGTAAAATTTACTGCTCTTTCAAGTCTAAAAAAGGAAATTCCTCAAAACCATAAGCGTTATGACAAATTACGAAACTTTAAATTATTTTCATTTAAAAATATTATTTTCATTACAGATTTGCAGAGACACACACTTCTATTTGATGGACTATATTTTCAAGTTCAAAAGGTAAGATTGCATTTTCCATGCACATTTAAGGTTATCTAGCCATAGTTCAAGCAGAGCCTCCCATCAGTGCGGGCGTGGTAAATTGCCAGCTGCCTCCTCTTATTGCAGTTTACTACATTGCCTCAAGCTCTTCCCCATTAGGGTATCACACACAGTATTTTATTGATTTTGGAAAACAAAGTAGGCGGCAAAGGCATGAGTTTTCAAAGATGAGTGGCTTCACTCTACTGTGAAATATCAGCTATAATTCACTCCTTTCCAGAAGCGGAAGAAATGCTGAAGCTGAGCTGGCAAGCAGGATGTCCACACCCTGAGGTTAAGCACTGACACAGCAGTCTGAGTCTGTTCCCAACTCTACCTATGATCCTAATTTGAGATCCTAATTTGAGATCTTCACTTCTCTGGACCCTAGTTTTACGTTTATTATTTGGACGTGGAGGGGAGGGTGGAAGTAAAAGAGGAAGGAGAATTGAAGAGGGCACCATAAAGCCGATCTTGATGTGCCTGGGCTGGATACGAGCAGTGATTACAACACATTTGAAAACACATCTCTCAGTGAGGATTTGGTTTAGTTTGAAATATTCGTAATCATGTTTTGCTGTTACCAGGCACACAGTGCCTGAAACAGGATTAATACTACAAATAATCTCAGAGACTACAACAACAATTTCTTACAAATATAATCTTACAAAGATCACAACTGTAATTTCTTTATAGAAATGAAGCGGGGAATGAGAAAAACTTGTTCTTTGAAAGGAGGAAGGAACCACTACAAGATAGCTGGAGTGGCACGTCTAACAACATATTTTGCTTTGTGTTTCCGTGCTGTACAGCTGGTTTTACTGTAGGCTTAAGATAGTGCTTTATTACTACTGAAGAAATTAGTAGTGAGACAGTTGGTTTACCTAGGTTTGAGATACATGCATTAAAGAAAAAAAGGGTATTTCTGAACTCTTTTGAGGCTCTACATGGATTTTTTCCCTCCCACACTTGTTGGGTTGAATCCTGTAGACTGGTCACCTCAAAGTTCCTCAAATTGATGCAAAAGTGTTCAGGAATTGAAAAGTTGAGCTATTTAATTAGAATACTGTGGATAAAATTAAACTTTCCAATGGCACTGCATGAAACAATTACTACACTGGAATAATTTAATTTTTAATTTCTCTTCTGTAACCAGGACCAATGACTTCAACTGAAAACTAGTTGTAAATTCAAAAAAAAGGGGAGAAGGAGCCAGGTATAACTGCTGGCTGAGGCAGGCATACTGAAGTGGTCCTGGGAACTGCAGGGATAAAAAAAAAAGACAGATTGTTTCTCTGTCTCAGAAACCAATCACTGAGGCCTCTTTTCTTGTATTTTAAGTAAGATGAACAGTCACAAAACAGAGTATCCACACCACTTACTACACGTGGAGTCATTGCAGAAAATACCATCAGGATATTCCATATCCTCAGACAAGGGAGTGACTCTTTCTTTAACTGTACAACAAAGTTTGTCTGCAATACCAATTTTTGAGAAAACATCACTGCTGAATATTACGTTAATAATGGATTTCTAAAAGAGAAGAGGGGGTCAAGATATGAGAAAAACACCAGCAGCATAGTTTTCCCAGTATGTCAATACAATGACTCTTCATCTTTTGTAATTTAGGTTTTCAAAAATCAAGGCTAACTCATTCTTGAATTACTATACACGGAAGAGGATTCAATAGCACAGCTGAATTGTCTTGTATGTTCATTTCTATAGAAGAACTAAGGCATTACTAAGGACTTGAAGTTTGCTATTCGTTGCTTCAGGGCTCAGTAATAAATCACTTCTTGCAGCACTCTCCCTGCTCACTGACATCCCATGTTAGCCCTAATTGAATTTGTGGAATTGGTTATTCATAATCCAAGAATACCTCAGTTCTGTGTCAGTAATAAGATGAGATGCAAAGAGCTTTTTGATTAATGGTCTCAATGATCTTAAATTTCTTTTCCTACCTAAACAATTCTATGACTCTATACTGTCTTGTACCTCTCATTATGAAACTGTGTATATCCTAATTAACATTATATTAAGCTGTATCTTCCATCAAGACTTTGTATGATGGACTTTGTGGTATTATACAGAAATGAAACACAGATAATGCAACAGTTTATGGTCCTTGGACTTCTTAAACATAAGAGGGCATCATCATCAGCAATTTCTGCTACTGTAGGTCAAGATGACTACAGAAAAAGAACAGACCAAGCCATTTTTGTTCAGGACTTTGGTCATTTACAACAGGAAGTATGTTTATAAGATCAGTGGATGATACAAAACTACAAAATTGTGTAGGTCCATTATATAGGATTAGAATTTAAAATCACTTTCACATGGAGTAAGACACTGAAATTTCATCTGTATAACAATAAGTTACTTCACAAAGGTACAAAAATCAGCTTCACATGCAGTGAGAACTACTTTCAAATCCTCGTTGACTTTCCTGAGAGTGCTGGTGAAAAATACCTTTACCATACCTTGTTTGAAATTTCTTTCAGAAAATTTCTTTCAGTACACATAGCTTGGAATTTTCACTTAATACTTTAATTCTTCCCACTCCCCCCACCTAGATGTGATGGCAATGTGCCTGTCTGGGACAGGCAAACAGTTCAGCTGCTTGGCTCCGGGGAGCTGGAGGCAGCGTGCGAGGCAGGGCACTGTGCATGTGGCTCTCCTCCATGACTACAGGAAAACTACTAAGGAATAGGAAGCCTATTTCCCCTATCTGCCATGGATCAGCAGCTCTGGAGAGCTCCTCTGAAAATATCCAGGCTGCAAGGAAGGTGACAATAACAGTAAATAAAATGTACTAGAGTCGATTTTCTCTCCCTGTGGTCTTAGCTCTCAACCAAGTGGCTAAGCTCTCTCCTCACAGAATATAGGGGCCCCTTTCCAGACTATCCCAGGCCTGTGCCACCTCCGAGCTGTGTCCAAGCACTGAGTGAGAGATGCCAGGGCCATGCTCATGAATAAGCTGCATGGACAGGTAAGTACCCAGGCACACCCTGGCCCTACCCAGTTTGCAGTAAAGCCTACCAGCCAAGCCAAGGTCACAGCTACCATCCAGAGGGGCTAGGAGTGACAAGGACAAAACCACATGCAGAAGTGACCTGACTATGTGTGCACCCTGAGATTTTTACATTTTCAACCCCCAAAGCAGTTTGCACAGTACACTCACAGAGGCACACGTTTGTCCCAAATTAGAGCATAAATGACTTCTGAAAAACCTTGAAAATTCTTCTAAATTATGTTTCCCATAAGCTTTAAGTCCCATTAAGCTTTTCATAAACTCTTTTGGAGCACACATGTAGCTGTCCTCAGCAACAATCTTTGATAGATCACACACATCCATTTGTACACATCAAAATGACGTGTACAAAGAAGTTCAAAGCAGGGAAAAAACTGGATAAACTGATACCATAAACAAAGAAAAATGTGGCGCATTCTTCTTTCTCTAGCAAATGGTTTGTTGGGTGGCTTTGTTGGCTGAAGCAGACCTGCTGCATCCTCTGCAAAACATGTATCTTTCTCATTCCTGACTCTCCACAGCCTTCTGTTTGGTGTGAGCCCTGCCTGGGTTTCAGTGACTACGGGTGCCAGACACAAAGAGAAGTCTCAGCCACGTACCACAGTTGTCTTCGTCAGCCCGGTTCCCGCAGTCGTCCTCACCATTGCAGTGCAGTTGTTGGGGCAAACACTTCGTGATATTGCCACAAGGAAAGTAGCCCAGGGGGCACCTAGTGCCAGCTCCAGAAACATGGTCTTCCAAAGAGTCACAGATGACTAAACAGAACAGAAAAAGTATGTTCACTTTATGATGTGTTTAAAGGTATTTGATATTATGCCTTTGTAAGTACTCATTTACATTTGAGTGTGAATATAAAGTAACAAAAATGTATTAATTCGTTGGACATGAAATGACAAATAGTATATGAAGTACTTGTTAAACTTGGCAAAAATCTTTTATATTGTTAGCTAATTAAAATTTTCTTTGATATAAAGCAAACAGGTAATTCCTCCATATTCATCCTCAAAATAAGATCAAAATGTTAATTATACACAACAAATGACCTAAGGCCACCATTTTAAAGGATTGTTTTGCTTTGCACTAGAAATTGATTTATGATAACAATGTACCAGAGAAGCTATAGGTATTCCTGCCCATGAGAGGGTGGTTGGAACTAGATGATCTTTAAGGTCCCTTCCAACCCAAACCATTCAATGACGTTAATTTGTGCTAAATTTTAGACCTAGATAGGTAAGTCCTTTTATACAAAGTCAGATCTACAAATGCTTGATTATATTCTAATTTTAAAGAAATTTCTTGGTGTAAATGGATCAAGGGTCAAAGAACAGAGTTTTGCTGAAAATTGACTAGGACAGCATGAAGGGGCCAATTATGAATCCTGAAGAAGAGTTGTCAGTCCGATCCAAAATCTGGGGATATTGGTGAGAATATATCAGTGTGAAGTCTAGATACACAGGTGTTGTTCTACTGAGCCCATGATTTATAGGAAGTAATTTCAGAGAACACAGGACTTCATTCAAGCAGTGCTGAGGGGAAAGGTAGAGGGATGCTGATGAGGGACAGCCAGGGCTGCTGGAGGACTCGGCCTGTCCTCTGTTCTTCAGTTCTCTGTGCTGCAGCACCTGCAATTACCCACATTAGCAGATGCACAATACTTTACCAGTACCACCAGTGCACCTGAGGGACAAATTCTGCCACCACTTTTTTTTCCAAAAAGCATGACTGATCTACTCCTGTAATGGATTGCAGGGTGCCAAGTCAGATTTATTGTCGTACAAGATCATCTTCTTCCCAAGACCATACTATGGAGAGGGTTTAAAATTACTCTAGAATTAAATTTGTTCAGTCCACAATATGTTGAAAATGGAGGAAATCATCATCAGGACAGAACACTACCGAGTGTTCTGCACTTCCAAACATTCAGTAAGCTTACCTAGTACCATTCTGCAAGAGTCTGCCAATTTAATTTTTGAAGCACTTTCAAAAAGGAGTATCACTTTCTTATTATTAGCTACCATTTGACTTAATGGATACTGTTACCAAAAAAAACCAAAATCAAATTCTATTTTAAATTTCATTGCTGTCTTAGAACGCTTCAAATAATCTCTACGAACTTTATTAACTGTGATGTGATGCTTGTTCAGATAGTAAACTGCTAATTCTGAAACACGCAACTATTTCTCCAGGCTATTTTTAAAGACAAAACATAAATCTTTCACACAACTTTCCCAGATTAACAAGGAATATGTTCTTGGACAACATCTGATTTTTTCACTCATTTTTCTCTTGGATTAAGAGAAATCACCTGAAATTCAGTGGTGTAATTCAGACTCATAAGAAATCTCTTCCGGAAGAACTTTCTTCCAGTTAAGCCCTTGACAATGTTTATAACTCTGAAAAATTGAAATGTAGGAGCTGTAGCTGCAGAAAACTGAGATAAATATCCTGCATATGTGCAGAATTATCCTTGCTGTCGGAAGCATAGAAAGTCATACATTCCAGTTAACAACCAGTGAATAATTTTTGAAACGTTGATTTGCTTTTATCTGCAACTGTATAACCGATGCAAGTGCTAAAAGAGCTTTAGTTCCTAAAGCCTTTTACGTATAGGTACCAAAAATAAAGCTACGTCCTAATCCCAGGTGAATTCACACTTGCATATTGCTCATAAATTTCTCTGCTGTTCTGTGCTTGTATTCAGAACATTATGACTAACTTGTTCCACCCAAAAAGAAGCAGCAAAAAAAGCTTATGGAGGCATAGTGTTAAGCAAACAGAATATGTGTAGTACTCAGTGTCTTAAGTCTCTTTCTTAGCAAAAAAGCTGAGCAGGCAGCTGAGGCTCCCTTCGGTACGGTTACCTGTTACAATATGAAGAATAACCAAACCATCTGGTAAGAGACACCAGTATGGAAAAAACCACTGTAAAAGAAAACATCTCAAACAAAACATCAAAAAACCTCTTACATTTTGTCGAGCTTTTTATCCTACAAACTAGAGACATATTTAGACTGATCTGAACCTTGTGCTTAAAGGGGCTGATCTCCAGTTTAAATTTCAAATGAAAGCATTTATCTTCTCACAGTACCACTCAAGGGAATTTCATAGCATGTTCCAAAAATTATTATTAATTATTCAAATAGTATTAATCCCTGAACTAATTAACGAATTTGCTGCTGCATTTTAGAAATCTGTACTCTGCCACAAAGAATAAGTCCCTCATGATGTTTAACGTTTTGAATTCTCTGTACATTTATAGCCTTGATGATATCTACTCTGAATCTCTGCATTACTCATTTTGTGCTATGTTGGATTACCCTGGCATGTAAATATCTGCCTGGGAAAGGAGATAATAAGGCTTCAAAACTCAACAACTTCACCCTAGCTATAAAATCAGTGAAAGCACTGGTCTTTGTCCACTGACTTGTTAACATCACTTTGTTTATACAAAAAAGACAGAAGTTTGGACTCCGCATGTTGCATGAGATTTATGTATGGAAAAGCCCCCAACTCTCTGAAGAAATATTTGGCAAAGCTGACAAAGGTAGACAGGAGATAAGACAGTAAAAGCTGTTGTGAAATGCTAGATAATATTCAAACAATTGTCTTTTGGATTGAGGAAATTAAAATTCGGTTTTTTATGTGAGGAAAATGGATAAAGATAGCACTGCGACAACAGCAATTAAAAATTACAGTTATTGCTTTGCAAATACAGCCTTTACTGACATTGGAGTTTACCATGCCAAAATAAGGATCTATCACTCCATCTTTGTGATGTCGTATTAAAGATGTTGGCTTTTCTACATCTGATTGATTTTCGATTATATGAAAAAATTGAACCATTCTTCTTGTATCTTGTTTGTCCTTTTTTCTTTTTAGCAGCTGAAAGAGGACGAAAGGGATAAACCTGTGACAGACTTGCTTATATCAGAAGGTTTGCTTTTACAGACATCAAGTAAAAAAGCCTCTTTGTGTACCTCATACAGAAAATCATCTCCTGCCGTCCCGTGACATAGAGATAATTGCACCCATTTCAGCTATTCTGTACCAGAAAATTTCTCTTTCACATAATGTTCAGCATAAAGATTCAGATATTTGCAATGCTTCAAGAACAAACAGAAAAGTTATAGGTGAGCTGGTATCAGTACAAACAGCAAAAGCACAAAAAAACCCACTTTCTGACAAGATGCTTGTTGTCTCAATACAGAAAAATGTTCTACTTAGCAGGGTGTGTTCATGATACTGCAAATTAATATTTCTGACTGTGATGTACTTAGGGTCCCCTGCAATCCCCCAAATTCATCTCAAATTTTCAAAAAGAAAACAAGAATTCCTGTCATGCACCTTTTCAGCTTGTCCAGACCGGCTGCTTCGAGACGCTTACTGCTGTAACAGATGCCTGCGGTGAAGAAGAAAGGGGATAACTTTCCCTGCTTGTCTTTAAATACAAGACTAACCTAACTCTGCTTTCCCTTGCTAAAAGAATAAGCAGGAGTCGGCTTGTAATCTAGTATAGATGGTAAGGCTTTTTCCTCTATTGCATGAACGCAGAATCACTGGGGAAAGAACATGTCAGCCCCTCTTCAAGCTCTCATAAAACGAAATCGAAAGAAGGAACGCATTTGGGAAAGCCAAGAACAAGATGTTCCCAGGACAACATGGCTTGGCGTCCAACTAAATTGATTCATTAGGCTTGCTAGTTTTGTGCATTCTTTGAAATACAGAGATTGGGTCACAAGTGCTGTTTGAGAAACCAAATAAGGGACATGTGCACTATAAGAACGTAGACTTAACACAGTTACTTGTAGGTTTCGTAAAACAAGCGAGTATGACTCTAATGGGAACAGTTCTGGGCTGATGGCACTGAGTCATAAGCACTTAAACTAATCAAAAGCATTACTCATTTCTTGATACCTGCTAGTCACACCAGTCTCAACTGTGTCGCATATACGTTAAAATAAAGGCATACCATAATACCAGGAAAACATTTTTGTGTTTTCAAGAATTTGACTAACGTGAAATCCAGTGTTATGAATCCAAAATGACTCATGAATTCCATCAGCCAAATAAGCTAACATGTTTTTCCTCACTTTGAGTGAGTTAGCACTTAAAAGCGGTTGAGGAAATCCAATTGCTTCTAAAAAAGGCTCCTTAGATGCCAAGAACTGAGGAATGATTATGGTACCGAGGAATCCACCCTGTATTTTTCTGATGGAAAGTTATTTTATCTACAAAAGCCCAAGTCCTTCAAAGAGGCTAATGCAAAACTGGTGGTACTTTTCCCATCTCACGTAACTTATTTTAGTTGCTGTACTTCTAGACACAGTGGGAGATGGGCTGGGGAAACAGAAGACTGAAAATTTTCTTGCTTTGATACAAAATGATTTGCTCAAATAAAACAGTCAACACAGAAAGTGTTGAAGTTAAAATCAATTTCACCTGTAATTTTTGTGCTAGCTTCGGTACTTCAATCTGACAGTTGATTAAAAAATATCCCCTTCTGCTGGAAGGTACATTAAGAGCATGTGAAATAGCTTCGACAAACCTTTAGCATAACATAGAACAGTCCTCATAGGCCTATTACCTTCATTTTCAATGATGAATCATCAGAACAAGGTTATAAAAGTTTATAACTATGAATTACTTTAATTTACAAGATGTTTAATTAATTATTAACAAAGAATAGTAGTGACAAGTGACTGACCAACTTTGATCAGATGTATTTGAATCATCAAATAACAGAAAAAAAGAAGATACGACACCTTAAAAATATCTTTTTAAAAACTAATTTGTTGTCTGAATTTGACCATTAAAACAACACGTAGGAATGAAGAGATGAAGTTCATCCTTAGATTAATTTTCCTGGTTTTGTTCAGAATTTTCAGCTTCTTCCCACTAAACAAAGGATTTTTGAGTAATATATGATCGAGACAAGGATGAAGGTAGTCCATTGTATTTCAGGATAGACATAAAAATTAACTTTTGCATATTTTCATTTAATTTATTATAACTTTATCAGTGAGAATGCATTTTTTTCACCATGTAATTTTATAAAGACTCTCCTAAAATTTTCTTTCTAGTGATATCCGGGTATATGTAACAGGAAACCCATATTATTTAAACATCAATAAAACCAAATTTTAAACTGTCCATAAATAGCATATTAAAGCTAGATTCCAGCTTGTACAAGAACAAAACAGAGTTTATAAACCTGTACTTTAGTGCTGTTAATGTACACACATTTGGAGTAATACCTTGGGCAAAATTTGCAGACTAAAATAGACCTTGGTCTAGTGGCAATAGATTCTTTCGCGTTAATCTTTGAGGCAAAGTGTCTGTGGCTTAAAGGATCTAAACATCTGTACAGGGTACTCACAGAAATATAATTCAACTGTTATCACCACACTGCCTTTTCTGTAATTTGCTCCTCTGCTTTGGTAACTGTCCAGCCCTGATGTCTATAACATTTTATAAATGCATGTATTGCATATGCATTGTGTTTGTAATTTTAGATATGATTAGGTGCAAGTGACACAATGCCATTTATTCAGAATGACACATTCATTTCTAAAACACTAGCAATTTTTTTATGTTTAGCTATTACTTTTGCAACCAGAAATATACTTCCAGTTTTATTGCATTACATTTATCTTTAGCAAAGTATATTAGATGTCACTCTAGGAATATGTAGTACTTGAACTACACACCTAAGGTTATGTTTGCTTCCATTAAACACAATATAGTGAGATGAATTTTAGCAAAAATGGTGCATCTATTATGACTGTTGCATGCTAATCTGGTAATTATCTTGGATTTTAATCTCATAAAGTACCTTTATATCTTGCTGTGGGTTACACAATGCTTTCATTTCAGAAGCATTTTCCAAAGCAGAAAATTTGTACTATCTTTTTGAAAATATCACCTCCAATCTCATAACAACATCACTAGTTATCAGTTATGCCACAGATAATTCAGTCTAATTAATCCAGTTAAAGGGTTGGAAGATCCTTGTTGTCTAGCTGCCAGATAAATCCACCCCAGGGCCAGCAACTGCCAGTAGAGCAACTCGGACTGGTGATATGGCACCTTGCCAGAGGATTTGGCTTTTATACCTTTTATTAATTCGTCGTTTTGTTCTGCTTGCACGGAACTTAGAATAAAAAGATTCTGATGCACATCAAGAGCTGAAAGAGATAATACCTCCAAAAGCCCCAATATGAAGTAAAACACATTGCATCCAAACCCTTGAATTTTGTAGGACATTCCCAGAGGATGAGGGTTCAGTACAATGTCTAACAAAGACACAAATTAATGAACAGAGCCAAACTTTTCTGTTGCTCCACTTCCCCTTTTCTTCCTCTCCCAAAATAAACAGAATTTAAATGATATCTGACTATTATTTCTGTTTCAAAACAAGTTCTAGCTCCATATTCTGACATGATTTCCAATAGAAAATACATCAAGGTAAACTTTCCTTTGCTCCTGTGTTTTTTTGCATCAGCGTAACTCCTCAACTTCTCTAATTTCTTTTTCACAGCAGAGCAATCTCAAATTGAAAGCTGGACATATGAAACACTAGGGTTTTGTTCAATGTTGATGTTAGGTATTGAATAGAAATGAAGGCATCAATCCAAATGTGTTAAATACACTGTGCTGGTCGGTACCATCCCACCTGGAAGGCCTGGAAAAGGAATGGTTAGCCATCAAAATAAAGGAAACTCCTGTCCCAGGAGTTGATTATTTCTCACAACCACTATTGAGTGTGTTTGGCCTGGTTCTTTGAGCCCCAAAGATAAAACAATTTTGTTGCAACTAATGGGGTTTTTTTCCTCATTTGAAACACACCATTCAGGAGTTAACTATTTATGCACGCGAAATATTAAAAAAAAAATTTAAAAAGACCTTTGAAGCTTCATACCTGGAACGGCATTTTTGAAGTTTTGTAATCCTAGGGAAAAAGCCTTCTTCTATTGCAGTATTTGCCATGTATCTTACATTTATTTTTGTGTCTCATAATATACTCAGTAGTAAGCTAATGAAGGTTCCTTTTTTAAAAAAAATCTGAGGAATCCAATAATTGAAAATTTACTTTAGCCAAAAGGATTAAAGACAGATGTTTATCAATAAATTAGTGTCCCTCAAGCATCAATCTTTCACCTCATCTAGATAACCAGCATTCTGAATTTAAATATACCAGGGCAGTAGTTAGAGATTACTGTAAAGAAGTTCATCTCAGACTTGCTGCTTTCAGCGAGTTAATCCAGTCAGCCATGCATAACGTAAGCAAAAGTGAAACACTGACTAGTGAAAACTAAATTATTTAAATTAACAAACAACAGACATTTGTAATATTTCTCTTAAGTTTCCATAAACAAAAGGGAGATTTAAGTGACTTCATGACACAATATCATATACAGGAGGAAGTTTGTGTACATGTGCATTCATGCACGGAAGTAAAAAGAAATCCAGCAGATGAGACAGAAAGCACTTGTAGCAAAGCCTTAAGAGAAAGCTGCAATGAAAAAGGGAATGAAATTAGAAAGGCAATGAACATGGAAATTACTTGCTGATATTTGGATTGTAGGATATTCTGAGAAGACATTATTTGCAAAGGAGCAGAACAGCAAAGAATTACCTGGGTATCATTAACTTGTCCTCAAGGCAGAAACAACCTAAAAGATTGTAACCCATTGCCTAACTTTTTTTCTGTCGAAATAGGCAAGCCTGTCTTCCATTTTTTTCCTTTTGAGTATTTACACTCTCACCCCCACCCCAAAACAGAAGTTACAGCTAAATTATGCAATTTATTCCAACTCTGGTATGCTCTTGTGATGGGGAAAAAAGCCCCACAAAACCCCAACAACCTGTTAGAATGAACATCTTGCAGTGCTGACGATAGAAAAACAGGTTTGAGGACAGCCAGCTCAAACAGTCTGAGGAAGAGTCTGAAGGGTGGCAGTGGGAGATTCTATTACCTCTTTCTCCATCTTCTTTTGCTCTCTAGTCTCTTGTTTTGCTACAGAGTCACTAGAACTAAGCAAGCTGCACATCAGCCACAATTTCAGATTCCACTAGCTTTCCTCTTCTCCAAAGCAGCAAAATCTTAAATCTTTTAAAAATAATCTCAGTTATGCTTTTTCTAAGACTCCAGACAGAGAAAAAAGTGTCTTGGGAGCCCTAACAAAGTATTTGAAATATGAAATCTAATCTGGGTGTTTTTTTCTCTTTTTCTTTTTTCTCCCTTTATTGTGGTTTTAGTAAAGAATAAAAGGATTGCACTGATAGTTCTTACAGTGGAACTAAGCCAGCCTAATTTGAAGTGAAGCTCTGGAGCACACTCAAGATTAATTTTTAACAATGAAAATACATTATTTCTTGGTGAGCTGGAGACAGGATTATCTGATACATTTTATTTATTCACATACTTTTGTTACTAAGAACAACTTATAACTATTAAGAATTTAAATTTAATACAGAACTACAAGTTCAGGTTTGGGAGGTGGCTGTGCCCTGTGCCCTGTAAATCTATGAGATTCCACCCTCCTGAAGTATGATAAAATATGGAGTCCTTTGTTGTTCTGTTTTGAAGTAAAATAATTTGAAAGTATTTCAGAGAATATGTTTTCTAAGTGCTCACAGAACTCTTTTGTGAAAAATCAATTTGCAGACTGTGCTTAAATGCATTATTATTGGATTCTGACTCATTAATCTTTGGTTCAATTTAAAAATCACAAGTTTTCCAGCCTCTGCTGTATTCTAGTATGAGTACACATAACTCACCACTAAAAGTTGTGACACTCCAGTTAAAGTGCATAAAACGGAAATTATATCAAGTTAACAGGATTTCTGACTTTAGGAAAGTGAATAATGTTAGTTGGTCAAACCACAGAACCAGGGAATCATTTAGGTTGGAAAAATCTCCCACATCATGTAGTCCAGCTGTTTGGACCCCGTGACCACAGACATCTGACTTATTTCTTCTTTTGCAGGTTGTATCAAAATGCGTGTGCAGATTAAGAGCAATAGAGTTTTAAATGGCAGATTTTATACATTTATTAATGTACATAAAGAAATGTCACATTAGCAGCACGTATTTGTAAGTTGTTTGGATATCCCAACTAGAAAATATAACAAGAAAGAGCATTCAGAAGCGTGCCTCCATTTTAGACGCAGTTTTGCGAAGCAATATTTTTGCATGGATTGCTGTGCATTTAACCTCCACATAGTCTATAGATCCTTCTTCTCTTCCTGTCCTGCCACTTGGTCTAAGCTAAAAGAGATGATGTCTGTTCCTGACACTGTGTTCTCATTGCCAGCTCTGCGGACATGGCTTCACTCAGAGCAGCACTCTCCAGACCCCTCCATGGTGCGGCACCCGAGGCAGGGCGCCGGGCTGGGAGGAGGAGAGCTTTGCTCCAAGGGTGGCCTGCTGCATCCTCTTGGTCCTGCGACACCTTTCTGTGGGGTCCCTGTTCACCCCATCCCTGATTTGCTGACTCAGACAGAGGGTTTTCCAGGGCAAGGCAGGAGAGTGCCTGGAGAAACGCAGGCCTGGTCTCCTCAGGAGCTGTGGGATGCTGCTGCGACAACTGCATCGTGACAGTGGGAAGGGGAAGGAAGGGTTAGAGCACAGCTTATCCCAGGGCTTTGAAAGTATCACAGCTAAACGCTTTGACAACTCAAATCACACACAGTGGGATGCAGGAAGACATTTATGATCTAAAGCCAAGGTGCTGCTGAACTTTTAATGTCCATCATATTAAAGACTGTACCGCCTTTTTTTTAAAAAAAACCCCAAACCTGTAAGGTCCTTACTTTATTTGACCTATACAATTACCTGAATTTACTTGGTGAATGTCTATTAAATATTCTTAGCTCTTAATGCTTCCCTACGTAAAATGTACAGGATGTTGCTAGACGTATCCAAAATTTTTGTTATGATACCTGATTTCGATACATTTTTTATGTGTTATCGGATGTCACCTTCTAGCCACATTTTCTTTTAAGAGCTTGAATAAGAGAATTCTATCACAATAAAATATTTGTTACTTATGAGATCATATCCCAGTACTTAACTGCAAACTATCTGTAAGAGTCTTCAAAGCTGCACATCCATAAACACAAAAAATACTTATCTGGGCAAGAAACCTGTCTAGGTACATGATGATGTGAAAGAAGTGAATATGTAAATGAAAGATGAAAAAAAAAATAATGATAGAACAGAAAGATGTACAAGGTGTTTTATTTTTGCTAAAAGATATTAAAAAAAAGAAAGACCTCATGTGAGATATAAATCTTAGGGGTATAGAAAAGTCAGCTGTTCAATATCTGTTTCTGATATGTTTTTGGAAAAGTAGAAAGTGGCTATACTCTTTCTGCATGGTGCAGAGAATCCATGCTGAAGATAAAGCAGGATTTATAAATTAATGTTTGCAGTGTTATTTGATTACTAGAAAGAATTCATGTCTGAAAACCAGTGTCTATAATTTCTAGGTAAGACTACATAACAGTTGCTTCACATGTTTTAGCATGGAATTGAAGTCCTGAAAACGAGGTCAAGGAGAGTATTTTTATGGTAGATGGGCCTTCTTGAATCAAACCTCTAAAAATGCAGATCATCTTTGTCAACTGTATTGCTATTAAGTTCTCCAGACTAATCAAGGTATTCAACCATGTGGCTTTTAAATTCATTAATGTGGTCCTTTTCTTCTCCCCCCACACAAATTTTGGCTTTAACTATGATGTGTGCAGAACTTAAGTTTCATTAAGGGCTGCTGTTCTTAGCTTATTCCAAAGAAGAGCTGATCTATTCCTAGGTTTTTTTTATGAATTGTAACTGAAAAACAAAACAAAACAGGGCAAAAATATATTTCTAAGTTAAAAAAATACCACTTCCATCCTTCCAAGCACTATGCCTTTTTCCCTACATTGAGCATAATCTCGACAAACAGGTCTGTGATGGGAGAAGTCTCTTCTCCCAGGTCAAGCCAGTTATTTCTTCTGCAGAACAGAGGAGAAAGAGGCGATGTTCACCTCCTTTGACAGACCTGTGCATATCTTTGAGCCTCAGTGACCGTACAGTCTCTCCCACTCCTAGTGCCATATTGCTCCTCTCTGGAGGAAACAAGTACTGGACTGAGAAAAAAACATTTTGACCAAATAAAGCCTCAGGATTGATACAGAGCAGATGGGTGGAACATAACCTGTGCAATAGAGGACTGGGTGATTTAACATCCTCTCTGGATAAACTCTGCCAAGTGACCTCATGTGCACAGACCCCTCAGGATCCGTGTAACTGCTGCTGGGCTCTTCCTCCCACCGCCTGCTCACCCTCTCCCCCTGACATGAGGTCAGCCTGTCCTCCCAGGGCTGGATCTCCCCATCAGGCCACAGCTGATGGCTCCTTAGACTCGTTCAAACCCCGGTTTTCCCATCAGTCTTTCTTTCTGATGTATTTGTCTTGCCCTGCCACACCAGTCAGCCGCATGCTGGATCCCCCGTGAGTACTGGGGGAGACAGAGTGGGGAGCGAGGACAATACTGAGCATTGCTTCCTTGCTTATACACAGCCACTCCATGTGCAACATCAGTTATCAGCAACATATAATCTAAATCTGAATTCAAGCTCAAGATTTTAAAATTTCATACATTTCTGATAACACACCTCCGTATGATACTAAAGGCATTTTTTCTATGCTTTGATTAGTCTTCTGGTGTATTACTGGCATCTTGCTGCTTAGTCTACAGTTTAACCACTTAGAAGCTATGATATTAAATTCCTAATTAGTTCCTCATACAGCTACAATAATTAGACTTCCCACTTTTAAGTCTTCAGAGATTGCTTTGATTACAGTTTAGAATATGATATTATTGCCCAGATGGGGAGCTGAGACGTTAACACACGTATGGCAAAGGTTTCTGCTATAATTTTAGATTTTTACTTTCAGAATCAGTTTCGCAGATTACTTAAGGCACAGCTTTTACAGATGTCAGTGGAAGCCATGCAATGAACACATCAGGATGATCAAGCCAAAAACCCCAGAAAATCTGCTATATAATTATTATCCATTTGTAAGGCATTTACAGCAAGAAGCAGGAAGAGAAATATTTTCCACAGCAGAGTTTGGTTGCCTTCATGAAATGGCCTTCATTTTGCAATCCCCAGCCTCACCCACATTTTATCCTAATCTTCTACAGCAAATGAAGAACGGGTCACACAGGCAGCATAATTCACCATAATTTTTGATTCATACTTTTAATGCAGGACACAAAGCCTGCGTTTTTGTGGAGTTACAATATGAAGAACATTCGGTATGGGCACATAGGACAAATTAAGATTGTGTCCTTCACCTAAATTCCTAAGCACTGAGTTTACACTGAGTTTACTGAGTTTGGTCTCTGCTTTCATTCTCCTTTTTCACTCCTTCCCAATACATTTTCACCTCCTCTGTCTTTCAGATACAATTGTTACGACTTCCTGATTCTCTCAACTTCCTGTGCCTTCCAGCCTTGCACCAGCCATTTCAAAGTCCGATTTGATGGCTTCAAAGTCATGGCACCCAAAGGAGAACCCATGCTGAGATGACTGGTGACAGCTCCCCTGAGTGTCACACTGGTCTCTAGCAACAAGTAACATCTATTAGAAAAGGTTATTTTTACTTTACTGCAACTGGGCTCGAACAGCCTCTTCAGCTCTAGTGGGATGGCCCGTCAGAGGATTGTCTCTCAAGCACAGTGATATTGTAGAGGAATACTTCAAAAGTACTTGTTTAAGAAAAGGCTTTGCTTAATACAAGATTATCCAAATTGATCAATGTAGGCAAAATGCCAATTCCTCACATTCAGAAAAAAAATTTGGTAAAGTTTTGCTTGTCCTCTTGCTCGAGGTCCACAGATTGCACACAGAATTTTTGAGTAAATGGTTCAAGTCTGGTGGAGCTGCTCTAAACAATCAATACAGGTTTTCATCTCGGGTAGCTCCTGGTGCTGTTAACGAAGAGGTGAAAACATTTTTGCCCAAACAGCAGTTGCTTCAGTTTACCACTGTGTAGATTTTTCACTTCACTCTAACTGATATTAGAGTAAATTTTCCTCAGGAAATCTAGCCTGCATCTCTGATTTTCTGTAAATATACTGATTTTTATGTTATGTACACATACTTTCACACAAGATGCATGTTGTTCCTCTAACTACAGGAAAATCAGTCAGATTAATGTCCAAGTTAAAGGAAAGAAATAACCAAATATTATTATTTGAGCTTGTGCAAAGGCTGAAGTAATTTCACTTTTCTGTTTACAAATCTGGAAGGAATCTTAAAATATGTTACAAACTATGTAAACAGGAGCACAATCATAAACTTGCAATTTTCTGAAGGATTCAGGATTGTCTCTTTCCCACATTCAACAGAAAGCATTTGATATAAAAGATGGTTTAAAGAAAGTTTTCTTGGCATTTTAAAGTGAAGTAAAGTAAAGGAAGGTAGAAAAAAAAATGAGGGGAGAACAGAAAGAGGAGGCAAAGGGAACTGCAGGTACTAGGAGAAATAGGATTGGAAACATCAGGTAGAGGCGCAGAGCATAAAGGGTTAAAATGGTGAGAGTTGTAATTGTTTTTCACAAGGAGCCTGCCAATTCCCTTTTGGAACTCCCTTTGAATACTTTTCAATACTAACATTCTCCTGTTTTGCTTAATAATTGATAAATGAATTGTTTGAGAGTCTGTCACTTAGCCAAAGTCCAGGAGGATAAAATAGCTTTTGCCCCAGAAAGGCAATCAAAGGGATGCTAAAGGCACAGCCGTGCCCTACAGTGGCTGCAGCAATCCCAGCTGATTGTTTTGCTAAGAGAAGAGATGCAGCAGCAGCCAGTGCAGTGCCAGCCACACACCTGAAGGGACCTGCTAGCTTTGCAAGGCGGGTGACCCACCCAGGCAGAAGTTCATCCTGGCTACACATCCAGCGCTGCCAGCTCCACAGCCGGAGCCTGAATTTACTTTTCTCCATGTTGTAATCACTGCTGTTGTGCTGACAAAAAACATGGTATAGATACTGCTTTGTTTTCAGAGAAACACTTGGTATTCCACAAGGGAAGATGGTCAGGCAGCTGCCAGTGCATAAAATGCTTGATTGCTTGAATTAGTTTGATTATTTAGATTTTGGAGGGAAAGGTTTTAATATATAAAAAAAAGATTTAATGAAGAATCTCAAGGAAGAGAGTAAAATAAAAAAGTGATTGAAGGTATTTTTGTACTACTTTAGTTGTTGAATAGAAAACTAAAGAGACACCGCTTGGATGGATACAGGTAAATCAGACAAGAGTAGTGTTTGTATGATATATATTCCTTGTTTTACTTTTTAAAGAATTAGAAGGATCTGGGACATTGTAGAAATTAAAAAAAAAAGACAATCAACACACAAAAATAGCCAAACATAAAAAACCTCCACAACAAAATGCACCTGAACTTTTAGCAGTCCACCAAAAAAAACCCCAAACCAAACACCCAATTTCTAAGGACAGCTATACTTACTCCAGGAATGTTTAATATCAGCTAGCCTAAAGGCTTGAGCAGAGCTTAAGTCTATTGAGCAGATGAAATCAGCCAGCTCGTAGGTGTGGTTACAATTCACATTGCTGGCTAAAACTCCAAAAGGCAGTGGAGCTGCAAACTGTGCACTGAGCAAGGTGAGGAGACGTGACACTAAACAGGAACTAATTTTGGTGCAAAACAGAGCTCTAACAGGTGGCAGAGAGTCCAGGCATGAATGTGCTTAATCTATGAGCTCACTGCTTCCCACCTTAACAAATCTAGATGAGCCATGTGGTTTTCTTAAGAGTATAATGTACTATATGTGATGAGCCAGTGAACACCTAAAAAGGTAATGGCCATCATAACTGGTAGGCCTGTATTCATTCACAGTCCTCATCTGCTATCCCGTTTTGCAGTACACTTTAATATAATTCAATAGGTTTTATAAATGCCATAGCAGAGATTTAACAGCAGAAATTATAACAACAATTTGCACATCTTTTATGAATATTTCTGTGTTTTAATGTTTTGGCATAGAAAGCAGTAATGTAAAAAGGCTGAATTTGTTGAAAATAATGTTATTCTGCATAACTGGAAGTACTACCTTTAAATATTGAATTATAGCTCACGGAAAATGCAGGTGCATATGAAACCAGACCTTGCTCACAGGTTTGACGTGATGTCATTATGTTGCTTTCTTAATTCCAAATACATTAATATCACTGTCTTTTTCATGCACACAGCTCGCAATTATGTATTCCTCTAAAACATAAAAGAACTGCTTTGAGTTTTTCCACTGATTTAACTGAGCTTTGCAACTAGAAAAATAACTGTGTATGGAGCTCTATTTCCCAAACTCCTAGTGGGGGCAATACCCCTCACAAATCTTATCTTAAGCAGAATCGTATGAACACATGAACCCAAGAAGGTTTCATTTAAAAGCAGGAGAGAGAACAAGCTGTTGCAAAATACAGAAGAAGGTGACAGAATCCAGCCTTTTCCTCCTATTAGTTTAACAAAATTATTCATATTATAAAGAGTATCTACTTTCATCTACACAATTAATGAAAACACTATTTTAGTATTGACATTGTGCAACAGAAAGCAATTTATAATAATTACAACTAAAAAAATGATAATCATGAGGAACATTCAACACATAGATCAGCATCAGCAGCTTCACAGAGACAGCTTTACCAAGTCATAAGAAGCCCTTACAAACAGGGTACTCAAATGAAATGAAGAAAACACTACTAAAGTAAGCAGAATGTCCAGTGTAACTCCCACCACACTGAAGTGATCTGCATCTGAAGGAAAACTGAAATTTTATTCGGTCTCCCTCTTGCATGCTATACTGCCGATCATGCTGAAAATTCCTATTACCTGAACACAATCTGCCCTTCGAGAGCTACCAATTCTAGTAGCACTTGCACAGTATCACTTCAAACTACTGAACTGAGCCTAAAATGCGGATTTCATGGCACCTGAGATGAGTCAGTTCTGTAGGTACCTTCAATAAATATTTACAGCAAGTATTTATGCAATGTTTGAACTGTTTCTCATTTTTAAATTTCAGCTCATAACTATTAATAGTAACTCTCAAGGCATTAAGTGCAAAAACATCTGATCCTGACATGTAGCCAGTAACCTTGAGAGACTGCACTACACTCTGATTCTATTGAAAAATAATTTACATGAAGAAAGGTAAAATTACACTGAGGTATCACAGTTTTTAAAAGAAATCCGCTCCTGAAGTTTATCAGCTATCTGCAATGTTGAAAACAAGAAAGCGAGCCAGGGACACTTACCCTTGGTACCAACAAGCAAGAACATATAGAAGCAGCAGTTGGGTGTCATATCTGTCCTTCAGCGATTCAATGAGTAAAGTCAGTGAATGCTGTCCTTTGAATTGCACACCAGCCAGAGTGCTGCTCGTACAGCCTGCCTCTGAGAGCCTTCAGCAGCGTGTGAAGCAAGCTCCCTTCTCTCCCTGCCTTCCTCTCTACTCGCCTTTGCTCTAGGTCTCCCTCTCTCCCCCCTCTCTGGCACAGAGGCACATGAAAGTTTCCAGGATCACACTGTCTCCTCAGGCTCTGCCTTACAGAAAGGGATTGCTCTGTGGCAGGCAAAGGCTGGGCTGTGTGCATGGACACAGCTCTGCCCCAAGGAAAGCTGCTGCTGCTGCACAAAACGCAGCCAGGTCCCAAGAGCTGTCATCAATAGTCCAATCTTCCTTCCTTCTCTTTTTTTTCTTCCTAAAATTGCAATGCTGCAAGAGGTCTGAGAAGCACAGTTCTATTTAGTCAAATCTGTTTGAAACCAAATGTTTTCTGTAGTTTAGATAAGAACTGGAGATTTTTCAGCTAAGGGGAAGTGAAATTTATAAATACAGTCCCGTTGCAGCAATCCAGTCACTCACTGAAATACAGAAAAACACACAATGTAATTTATTTCCAATATCAGCATGTCACTACTTTTACACACTAACCACTCTTTATGACTAATGCTAAGGAAAACAATCTGAAAGAACAAAGAAGGGTGTTTGAAAATATATTCTTTATGAGGAAAAGGTTTTTCACAGATTTTTGTCTTACTTGAATACTTTGAGACATTTCTATCTGGCCCTTGATTTTACTGTCACCAGTAGACCATGGCATTCCCCATGACATAAACAGTCACACGGGTAAAATCCATTTTATGATGTGAAGGCTAATGTTTAGCAGCACAGCAAGACATGTTTCAAAACAAGTTGGTCAGTTGAGACGAACTCAAGAGAGGAGTTAAATTTTATGTGGACTCAAAGATTTTCAGACTTCTAACATCTTTTTTTTTAATTAAAAAAAAACTTGTTAGAGTCACCACCTTGTCAGGATGCCAATGGTCAGAAAGCACTGGTAACCTGTGAGCACCCATGTCAAGAACAAAGGAAAAGAGCTTCTCAGACTATGGAAATATGTGCATACGTGAACACATCCACAAAAATGGTGAATTTAGAAAATGAGAAAAATCTCTGTCACAGTCAAAAGCTAAGTCCACATTGTTGCTATGGCAAAGTTGTCTACAAAATAGACATTATGAACTGCCAGTCTCTTGATTTCCGATAGAAATGAATACAAAACAGAGAAGGGTTTACAAAAAGGTTGTTGTCTATGGAAACCCCAAGAGGTACTTTGACATCTACTATAACAGCACCAGTAACAGGCAACGTACAGGCAAAAATGGATCAAATTGATTAGACAACCACAAAAAGTTTCTTTTCTAAGGTAGGGACTGGCTTTTGAGCATATCAGGTAAGATCACACTTGCTTCAAACAACTGTTTAAGAGTTAATCTAACTTCTACATACTCTAGGGCTAATGCCTGAGCTGAAAACCTCTTCAAAGGTGAGAAAATAGAAGAAGAAGCTGAACCAAGAAAGTGAAAAATAAGTGAAATATTCTTTCAAAGAAAAGTAAAATAAAAGCTTTACCTCTTCAGTGCAGGGTGAGACAGAACTTACATTCTAAATAAATGATTTCCTTTCTTGTATAGTTTCCTCTGTGACTTTCTGCTTCTGATCTAGTCATAACTGCTTGAGATGTGTAGGAACCATACATGTGTTTGGAGCAGATCCTTTCACCTGATAATATAATAAATCAAGCAAGCTGCTTCTTCAAAAAGCGATCTGACCCACTACAAAAGTTCAAGATATTCTACCTCAGAGTAAACAGGGAAAACCCCCAAATGTGGTACATACCACTTACACACATATTTTCTGAAGCTCAGCCCCAGTGGGAGTTGTCACTTTTCAGCCTTCCTCTTTTTCAAGGACCTTTAGCAAGGATACTCATTAAAGTTAATTTTGCTGCAAATAAACACCTACTCTACGGAAAATCCACTGAGATCTTCCCTCTTCTACTCTTCTTACACATTCATAATAACACATAAAGAGGCAGCAGTAGTTTGCAGCCCATTCTCTCAGTATAATTATATGTAAATCAAGAAGCTAGAGTTACAAACACACGCATTGCTGAACTGGAATGCAGAGCAGAAAAAGGAGGAGAGACCAGCTTTTGAAAAATAGCTTTGGCTCACCTTACTCGAATGCATTTTTACTTCTTATTAGAAGGAACATGTCTGTGTATTAGAAAGGCAGCAAATGTTTCCCTCCTGACTAAAATGTAAAAAGTTATGGCTTGTTGGTGTTTAAGAACCCTTTTCAAGAAAACCATAGGCTTTATACACTGATTCTTTACACAGCAAAGAAATAACTCATCAGAATTGCATTGTTTTCCAAACAGCTTTGAGAATACATTGGACTTCATTGGGATCAGAATCTGCTTTTAGCTCTACTTACAGCAACTCTACTATTGAAATTCAGTCTAAAGAGTATCTAAACTGAAGGAACTTATTTGTCAGATCTGTGGAGGACAACCCCCTCCAAACATTCAACAAACATTGTGCCACTGAACCACAAACTAAAAGAACACATTAACGCTTCATGAAATCCAAATAATTTCCATTTGCTATCAAGAAGAGTCACCTCATATTTCTATGACAAAGTGTTCAAAATCAAATTTTGAACTTAGAATTAAGTAATTGCAATTATTAGACACTTTCAAATAAGTTGTTAGTGAAGTTGCAGAGCCTTGTATTCTTTTTTCTATTGTACACATTAGGTGCTAGGTAGAAGGAACTTCATAGAAATAAACAAATCATAGCTGCATGCACCACCATTGTAATTTTCATTATTAAAAATACAAATACACTAAGCTATAGATCTGCTACTATGGAAATAAGTTAGAATTACTTTTCAGCTTGAAGAAAAAGGTTTACTTATCCACAGGCTGCAGCTATTCTTTCAAAAGTTAACAAATATTGTACACCAAACTCTGGCTCAATGCTACAGTGGATAAGCTCTGAGCAAATGCTGTACAGGTAGGACAAAAGTTGTATCTAA
Source organism: Lycocorax pyrrhopterus obiensis (assembly GCA_014706295.1). Classification (NCBI taxonomy): domain Eukaryota; kingdom Metazoa; phylum Chordata; class Aves; order Passeriformes; family Paradisaeidae; genus Lycocorax; species Lycocorax pyrrhopterus. The sequence continues at coordinate 42,103,675 of JACSVZ010000006.1, forward strand.
GTTTTAGCCTACATGAGGCAGACAGATTCAAAGTCTACCTGTTGCCATGCTTCTCCAAGTACTGAGTAGTATGGATCTCAGATATACTTCTGCTCTTCCCTAACGCTGGAATTTTCCTCGGTTTAATTAGGAATGCTTTCAAGGACGCTTCGTGTCATGCATCAAATTGAAGACCCACAAGACAATTGCTACGCCAGTGGTGGTTTTATTACTAAAAGTTGCTCAAAGCAAATTTTCAGCTGAAAATGCTGGCTAGACTGTCAGCTGTTTTGCTGCTCTAGTGAAACACAAGAAGTGCAGGATGAAGGACTGGAAGTAAAACTGGACCCATGTTGCCATCTGCAGTCATGAAGATTATGTAGTTCACACTTAGAAACAACAGCCCAAGAAGTGACCCTCTTGTTTTCTCAGCCATTTGATGACCAAACTCTAGGTTTTGTATTATAGCTATGTGAATAGCTAATGTACAGATAAGGCTTGAGAACACAGCATTTAAAATCTAAATCCTTCGTTATGTACATCAATCCTACAATCCAAAAGATTTAGCTGTGCAAACGAACATAATTGGCTTAATTATATTTAATTTACACTGCTTTCAAAGCTCTGTCAGTGTACAACTGAGAATAAGACACTCGTATTTTACAGGGCAACTCTTACCTTTGGAGGATACATTCCCCATTTAACACCCACATCCAGGTTCCCTGAGTTCAGAGCAAAGCAAACTAAAGGACCTCTAAAGAGAAGCACAAGAATGTCTAAGCACAGAAAGATAGAAAAGACCTCATTTACAGCAGCTCTTTCCAAACGTTAAGCTGCACTACAGTACCTTTATCTACCTCTCTATCTCATATACTTGTGCCTCAAGCAGTACTGTAAAAATGGGCTATTTTTTGATAAAGATTACTTTTCCCATTTCACAATTACACAGACTTAATAGGATCTGCCTCCCAAAACCTGAAGAGCCTGGGACACCTGACCTAATGGGCCAGGCTAACTGAGGAGGCACCTGTGCTGTAGGACCTCCTGACTTCTCACTTCCTTCTCCAGACCTTTTTCATCAGCACAGCTGCAGCTGAGCTGGGATTACTGGCACTTGCATTTGGAGAAAGGGGAGAGCCATTCCTCTGTTGGAAAAACTACTTGAGCTAGATGTTCTCACCTGAAGGGCTTTACTACAGAAACAGTGCAGAAACTTTTTTTTCACTGCAAATGTGTATCCACCAAGAGTCTCAAAACAGTAATCAGTTCTGCCAAGTTATTTTAAGCTAAAGATATTGTACAAAATTTGGCTCTAGTGACAGCTCCCAGCTGCAGAGTGATCATAACTCCCCTGCTAGGTCTCAGGCTGCAGCTATGGAGGGGACCATGGACAAAGAGTTTCACTTTTCCACAAGAAAAAAGCAGACAGAAGAGGAGGGATTAGTGGATGATTATTTTTCCCTTACATGTCTTTTATTTGTAGATGGGACAGCAGATTGGCTGAAGACAATTGTCTTCAATTACTGTACAAGCAGCAGTAATTTAGCTCTGAGCTCTCTGAAACGCTTTCCTCTCATCTGCAAAAGTACCCTCTGCCACTGGGTGCTTTGGTGACCCTGTCCAGCTGTCCTGCTACAGCTGGTGTGAAGGAAAGTCACAGTCAGAGCAAACTTGCTCATTGCCTCCTTCATTTTTCCCAATTTTCTCCAGCTGTTTGTTCCAGCTGGGTGTTTTGACTAAATCAAATAAAACCTCACCGGTGTGCCTGACTCAAAGCTACCGCTGGAATGCAAAAAGAACATTTTTTTAAAAAACAACCAAACATATAAGCCTTGCTAATGATATCTCTTCCTAACCAGCCATTTCCAGTCTTTTGACTGATTAAAGATTGCAACAGCATTTTTATGGCTCTGTATGATTACAGGTATGATGTTAATGGCTTTAGTAGGTTATAACATTTGGGAATGTTATAGGAACTCCATATGACAGCCTGCTTTTTCAATATGACTTTTTCCAAGTTACCTCTGTCTTTCCTATTTGAGGCAGTGCAATTTTTGTTTTACAGCAGCTAATATTCTAGAAGAAAAAGCAGACCTCCCAAGTATGAATAGCTGAATATCATAAGTGCAAATTTCATAAAATATTCACTAGGAATTTATTTACATATTTGAACATGAGATGGTACCAAACATACAAACATTGACAATTAAATAGTATTTTGACAGAATGCACTCTAAAAAGATACATTTTATAAAGTTTTGAGAAGGGAAGGTGTCTAAGTAACTCAGCTATGAAACCTTTGCGTTAGAGAATTATCAAAGCCAACTTTAAAGTCACAGAGAAATTGACGTGTGGTAGCAGAACGGCAGTACATTTGGGCTATCACCTGGATTAAGAAATTATCCTCAGTGGACACCAAGAGCCTTCTGAACTGTTTACAGCTTGCTTACTCATCAATGCCTTTATATGTGAACCCACAATGCTCCCTTCAAGGAAAAAGCTGAACTGAGGATATATTTAACTCAAAATCAAGAAAAGGAACAGCTAATTAGACATGTAGGATAAACACATGTTAAAGTGAACAAAAAAAATCCCCCCCAAAGCAATGAATCCCCCAAAACTCGTAAGAAGTGAGGAGGAAGAGGATGAGAGTTACAGTAAAAGGAAGCAGGGCTTATTAAAGGGCAAATATGTAATATAAGACGACACTATCAGAAGTGGGAGCCACTGAAATGAAGAATGCAATCCTACAATTATGTGTAGGATTACCCAAACCCACAGTTTGCCACTGCACTGTTGTGAAGAAAATAAATTCTCTAGAATGAACCCACATTTTTTGAAGTAGGTATGGTTTCCAATCCAGTGCCTTTATGTAATGCCTTCATTTACAAGTCTAATTTTGTATTTCTGAAACAGCTTACAAAAAACAGAACAGAGAGAGCAGAAGGGAGCTGAGAAATTAGAAATCCCAAGGTCATTGCTATATAATTACAAGTGATCAGTGTTATAACATTCTCCCAATGCTGGTAAATATTCAGGACCAAAATTCACTCTGGCTTTAAGTTCATTGTTTGGGGTACTATTTAGACTGTTCTTTTACACAGATACACATTGGATGCAAACAGCAACTAAGTATAACATTTATCTGTATCTAACACTGCAGCTTTGAGAAGTATCAAATGAAAATTGCTTGACAGAACTAGCAAAGATGTTGGGTTTGGGGACAGCTGATAGCCTGTCGTGAAGGAGCTTATATTAGCAGAGTTTTTTTTATTTAGGTGAGTTTTTTTTTCCTTTCCTTCAACTAAACTGTGCATGAAAAAAAAATCCATATTTCTATGAGCAGCTTGAACCAAAATGAGAAATTGATTTCAATATTAAGCATACAGTTCTAAAGCCCTGGGAGTAATACAAGTGGAGAAAACCTTTCCAAAGTAACCATGCAGAATGTATGGTCAAACCATAGGAAGATGTGACCTCCAGGGATTTTTTTCTTACTTTGTTTTCTAATTTTGTTTTGAAACACAGCTGAAATTTACAGGTTTGCAAGACTAAGCAACAGTTTTACATTTCAAGTAACAATATTTGGTGTTTTCCCCAAGTGTCTGGCTGACTAACACTATAAATGTCTTTTTTCCCCTTGATGGTATTTATTTCCAATTATCTTGAATTTTCTAATATAATTGAGAATATAAAGTATAATCTTAATGAAGAGTAAGAAAACATCAAAGAATGGATTTAGCCTGGTTTTGTATTTTATTCCAGGATGATTTCTATGTTAATTTTAGGAAATATTTCTGTGGTAGGGATAATAAAACAAAAATTCTAGACAAGTGCTTGAGCAGCTAGAATTGTAGTGGCATACTGTGTTTTGTGCTCTCTTTCTGGCTGAGTCTGTGATCATTTTTTGTTCAGGAATGCAGCTTCATTAAAAGAAACAGCTCATTTTGTTACCCTTGATCCCTTGTGTACTCCTCACAAACATGAGAGCATTGAATGAAATTTTTCTCACCTGGCTCAAAAGCCTTAAACGCTGGGCTCTGACATGAAAGGCGGCAACACAATCAGTGCTGCTTGCTGCTGACACATGCTCACGTTAAAGGAAACAGCAGGTGCCATCATTATGTTTTGTATGGAGTCTGACTCCATTTTGTCCTACAGGTGTGCTCTGAAATTAAGTCTTCAGAGGGCCCAGGCAGATGAATACCTAGTTTCAGCATTCTGCTGAAGTAAAGTGAAATAAAAGTTGCAAATAATGAACTGTGTCTCCAGTGGCCTGAAAGCAGCAATTTAGAAATGAATTTTACTCCTATAGATGCTCTGGGATTTCAAAAAGCTGGTACAGTTTTTAGCTTCAGCCTTTATTGCTTGCTTAAAAGACATGGTGCATATCTAAAGGTTTTGATCTCACACAATTTAATGTATGTGTTTTGATTATCTACATTTCTAGCCATCAGCTTTAATCGTCAGATCTCTGAGGAAAAACAGATTAATAGTTATTATTCCTTTTCCAACTTTGTAACTGCCCAGAATGTTAAAAAAAATAAATAGGAACTGATGGGTAGAATTTTAAGTAGCAACAATTATCGTATTTCTCATGCTTTATCCAGGCATCATTTAGATGCCTAGTAGTATTGTCTTCCTCTAGGTCTCTATTTCTCTATAAATATATAAAGCCTTTGAATTTTCTATTATAAAAGATGAATCAATAACTTGTGCTGAAGTAGCTTTACCTTAAATAGTTGCATTCCAATAACAGAGATAATAATCCAAAACCCCAAAGCAGAAGGCATTCTGCATACAGACCATCCACACTGAGCCCAGCTAGAGGTACTCTGATATCCTTCCAGAACAAGGTGGGAAATCTGTACCTTTTTAAAGAAGTATTTGTAACCTGCAATCTAAACCCGTGGTGGGAATCCATGTAAACATCATCACCTGGTTTGGAAATCAGACAGCCAGATTTTAATACTGCTGCAACCAACAACAGTTACACTTTGAGCTATCTGCTCATTCTCTTTCTGTGGAATCCCTTTCATTGACAAATTTTGCAGGTCAAATCCTTCTTAGGATATCTCATCATCAAGCAAGATATAAATCTGAGTAATTTTCACTAAAAAGAAGCAAGTCACAAGATTTTTCTCAGACGTTTTCTTCATGACCTGATCAAGGAAAGTCATGGAAAACCAAGGTGAGGCAGGCAATTCTCCAAAAAGTTTCCATTTTTTTTTGTTTTGTTTTGCTTTAAATGAATTTGGTGTTTCTTTTGGCATAAGATTCCCATTTTGGTCATGTGGTTTTAGCTGTGCACTTTAAAAGTGTTGCATCTTGGCTACAATGATGCACAAATTTTCCTTTGGGGCAAGTTTTCCTCTCCTGTTTATTTCCTCATGAGATGAAATAAAAAAATATCACAAAGTCCTTTGACAAGCTGCCACCTTTAGGCAGTCATTATTCCCTGCATGCTTATTGCATGTACATGATTTTTATTTCTTCCTTATAGCATGTGGTTTAGCAAACCCCAAAACGGTCTGAAACTTTTGACATGTTTGGACAAAATACAGCTGCCGCAAAGCTTTGGCTCGAAAAGCTGGTGCAATACGAAAAAAATAAAAATAGCAGGGTTCAAAAAGCAGACTTATAAATCAGAGGTTTCATAGGTGAAGTCTTCTGGGATACTGATCTAAAAAAAACCTTGAGGAAATCTGGCAGCTCCTTAGCGATGCAGTATTTAGAATAAAAGTGTAAACAGTACTATTCCTGGGGGGAAGAAAGGCAGAGAAATGAAGAAATCAGATAGGTTTAACTAGTAATTTTTAATTCTCTAGTGCAGGAAAGAACTGTACTGGAAATTTGAATTAAATCAGATTGTTGAAGATGATCTACACCTATAAAGGTATAGATTAGGCATGCTGGCCAAAATCAAATAACCAAAGGACAAAACCAAGATGCAACTAGAGAGGAACATCAAGAGGAACAACAAATTGTTGGACACATAACTTAAAAGAAAGGATAGAATTGGGGCTGTGCTTACCTTTACATTTCTTGTGAAGGCTCTTTACTGGAATTGCATTTAAGAGTTTTTAATGCTCTTTACCTGGATGTTTTCACTCAAAAGTTCAAGGTGGTCAGCTGGCGAACGTAAGAGCAACAAAAAGAGGCAAGTAGGTAAAGAACGTTTTGGGGTACATGTAAACAAGTCTAACATCTTTCTACTGCTTTGGCCCAATGATTTTCACCCCAAGGTGCCTTGAACAGATATCTGGCTAAGTCAATTACAGAGTTTAATGGTTGTCTTTGCACACAGTCAGCTTCATGAACACTTGACCTACTTTCCCGACAGTTTCTATAAATTTAAATCAGTGAAAAGGGAAGTTAAAAACCAGGAAAAAATGCTGAGAACATGCTAAAAAATAATATAAAATCTTTAGTGAGTTGCTTGCTCTACTTTCTCAAAATAGAGTTCAAAAGGTAACTTGATTATAGTTCATAAGCACTTTCCTGCAGTTACTTCTGCTGGGTACTAATGGGATATTTAATATAGCAAAGAAAGACGTAATATGAAACAGCAGTGAAGAGCTGAAAGCTAGATAAGCACAAACAAGAAATAATGCATGACTTCCTAATAGTAGGGGTAGTTAGTCAGTAGAATAAATGACCACAGGAAACACTATATAAACTATGCTTTACACATATATAGTTTGGACTCACTTGGGGAAAATTTCCACAGAAATATGTGTGCTATATTCCCTCTTCCCTACAGCTATTGCTTTCAGACTTAAAACTGGTAAAATGCTTCACATTTATCCACATGGCCAAAAATGACATAAGTACGCTTTCCATTTGGAACCATGATGGCACACAGAAGCCCTAGGTTACATTTCAGAACAGAGAATATGTATTTATTACTTATTGCCTGATCAGAATTTGAGTACTTTACAGCTAAGACATGCATACTTTATTCAAATTATAATGAGTTTATAAAAGCCAGAAATGTCATTTGTCATGTAAACATATACAGTTTGTGGCATGGCAAACACTGTAATGTAGAATCACATTCGTCCACAGATGCTGTGTAGATGCCACTGAGAGTTTGGGAAAACTCTGCTCCTTTATTTTAAAGATTGAAAACATCATAATACTCCCCCCAAAACATCATATTTTTTCAGTGTGGAATTTTAAAATCCTTTTCAGCAAAAGTCCAACTCAGTACATGAAACTGCAAGCTAAAGTTTAGCTTACAGTCCACATAGCAACTTCGTGGGTATTGCTACTCAATAGTTCAAAAGTTGTCAATTAAAAGTGTGAACAAGAGATGAAGAAAAAATAGGGGCATCTTCAGGTGTGAATGTGTAATATATTTGGAACCAGCAGGCAAGGATGGTGTAAAAATAGAACAAACAAGTTTAATCAAGTCACAATAGAGCTACTGAAAGTTTGCTTTGAAGCAGAATTTGCCACGATAAGACCTCTGATAGTGCCTATTAACCAGACCACTGAGGCAGCAAGAAGTCATTTTTTCCCTTGTATATACCTCAAAAACTTAAATATGAAGGTTGTGCTACGACAGCATGATGAAGGGGTTACTGAGCACTAGCAGAGGTAAAGCTTGAGGCTTCATGGGAGTGGCTCCTTCCCTTGGAAACAGTCAACAAACCTTGTTTGTTTCAGCAAAGTTGAGGTGTATTGCAGCTTTTCCTAAGATGAACCAGTGGCAATGGTTAGATCATGCAGGTTTTCTTTTTCCTCTTCATCCAAAGTTTTGAGAATGAAACCAAAGGAAGTCCAAGTCAAGCAGTACTTATTTCATTGGTTTTATGTTTGGGGTTTTTTTCTCCCCACTTTGACAGGTGCTCTTTGCAAAATATTTAATTCCTTCATATGTTGGCAAGGCAATTTTTACTTGAACGCTGTACTAACAACTGTCAGCAGGTTTGAAAAACCTTTATGCAAATAGAAGAACTAATTTACTTATCTTTGGTGCTGTACAAATACCTTTATAAATGCTTAAGTACCTATAAGGAATATTGCAGTCTTCCATTCTAGTTGTGGTGCACTACTCTTACTCCTGTTTAAAACCATTAGTATTTCCTTGGGACACAGATCAAGAGCTACATATAGAAGAAACATTAATGCTTTTCTGTCAGCCTCCACATTTTAATTTTGTTGAGATTCCACTTTTGTGTATAGTTAAAAAATCCCAGGAAATCTTGGAGTTTTAGATGTGATGAATGTCAGTTCAGATGAAACGGACTTTTCATAAATCCATATATTGGTAAATGGAAAATTTGAATACAATTGCTAGTAGCAACCTCTCTTTCCATTTATTTGAAGGCTACAGTTTTGTCAAAACACTGCATTACACTAATAAGCAGTTTCAAACGATCAATGCAAGCCAATTAAATGTGACTCCACATTTCTAGACAACAAGCAGAGAGTTACATTTAAATTGAAATTGTATTCAGCAAGGACATAAGCCCCTCTTCCACGTGGCCTATAAAATTAACCGGGTACAATATGCCCCATGCAGATTGGCAGTTCCCTCTCTGTAGGGGCACAAAAAAATACAATCAGCAGGTACTTTGAAAGCTCCAAAGCGTGTTAGTACAATGTACTTTGCCATATTTCAAGATCAGCAAAATTGCACGTGACATAGGAGTTGGTCATACAAAATCTCCCCATGTGGCGCGGCCAGTGATTATGTGCTGCATATCCCATTTCCTTTGCCACCCTGAGACTCACTTATGATCAGAACAAGGACACTGGGGAAGCTGCAGCATGCCACAGGTAAGGAGAAAACCTTTGCCACTGCTCGCATGCTTTGTTTCCTCAGGCTCCTACTGCTGTGTGCTGTCCAGCGGTTTTCACAGCAGCGCATGGACTTTCCATGGCATCTGCAAAAAGCTGCTCCCAAATGCTTTTGTTGGTCCTGTTAGAAGGGGTGTGGAATCAGCTGATAGGTGCCACCTCAAACAGACCTAGGCCTTCCCCTCGCAGCAGGGGTGTAAATACAAGTGCAGAAGACCTGGGCACGATTCTGAGACTGCTAAGCCTCATGTGGTTTCCTGATGGGGTTTATGTTGTGGGCCACAGATGGTGAGCAACTATTCCTAATTTGTAAGATGATGGGGCAGCCATTAGGCTTGCCCTGATAAAGAAATGCCAGTTTATACATGGAGTTGAAGTAGAAATCCCTACTTTCAGCATTCCTTCGTATATTTAATGTCAGCATCCTTGCTCTCTATTCTGTTGTTAAATTCCCCAAACAACAGCCATAAAAAGCTGGGCTGCTCTCATGTGACACTTATAAAGACATCTCAGGCTTTGTCATAAAAACTCTGCAGAACAGCAATGCTTATGAAGCTCATATGTGACCCTCCCATAGCTTCTTGACTAAGGCCACCAAGGGATGCTCAGTTGCTCTGTAATGATTCAGAGAGCAATACCTAGAGGGGTTCCCATCACTAGTGCAGAGACTACAGGTGAAACTGAGTCACATAATCCTCACTGGCCTGTAAATCAATTTTTTTTCTTAGAGTTAAGAGATTGGATCAATTTAGATGTTTCATCTGGGCAATTTTATTAGACAACAAATACAGCTGAGCCAAAAAATGTGGATAGCAGGCTTCCTCATGTCCCTGATTACTCACTCGTGTGTCGCTAGCGACCAGAGACCGAGGAATAAAGTGACATGGACGGTTTAGGATGAGAAGCAACCGACCCTTTATTAATTTACAAATTCACTTATATACCTTAGCACGCTGGACTGACATAAGGTTATTGGTTCACTGACCAACCACCCCCCAGAGGGATTGGCTGAACCCAACAACACTTACTTCAGATATTTTCTCCTTGGTATCATAACAATATCATAGTTTACAAAATCTCCCAACTGTTTTCCCATAGAGTCCGTGAGAAAGCAAGGCTTTCACACAGACACTGTCAGAAAACTGAGAAATCTCTCTGCAGCCAGGCTTTTAGCATTCACACTCGTGTATAGAAACAATGAGAAGACTATTTCTTTGTATTGCCTTGTATCACCAGCTCCTTCTCTCAAAAAAACCCAAACCAATCAACCAAAAAAAACCCCCAAAAAACCCAACAAACCCCACAAAAAAAACCCCCAAACAAAAAACCCAACCCCCCCCGCCAAACCAACCAACCAAAAAAGCCCAAACAAAGCAAATTAATGGAATAGAAAAAGCTAATTCATATATTCCAGCTTTAGGCACCTAATCTAGATGTCTGTAATAAGAACTTCATGTTCCTGTGTTTCCAGTGAAATTTACAAGGATTATTCTAAATTTCTTCATTCTATTGGAAAGCACTACTGACTACAGGGAGCTGTGATAGGATACTTGGAGTTATCTTCTATATATGCACTCCCAGAAGTTCTAAACTGCCATTATAAAATGCTGGAGACTGCTGAAGACTGATGTTTACATTTTTACTCATAGTCACCAAATATTCTTGATAAGATCATATTTTAAGTCTGCCAGACTGCTTTCAGTTTGGCTCGAGTTAATCTGTTTGATGAAAACAACCATTTCAGCATTCCTGTGATGTTTCTTCTTTTTTGTGTCTCTCCACTTATGGCCTCCTTTATTACATGCCACATGTAGTCTCCTAAAGAAAGAATTGCAGTTTAGAAAGTATTTCAGTCTCCTTGTGTTGGAAACTATACAAGCTCTTGCCCAGAACTACCTTTAAATCAAGTATATTGCTTAAAAAAAGATCACCTGAGTTAACATCGAAGTTCTTTTTAAAACATACTTTGAGTAGTATAACTTATTCAAGTTTAGGTTTTAAAATATTTGGGTGCACATGATTATTGTAACGGCAAGTAATAAAATAATGTAAGAGTAACAATGCATTAGTTTATATTTTCTTTTAAAGACTAATTGGTTTCTGGGGGCATATAACTTCACTGCTTCCAACTGAATCATTTCCTAATTGCACCTCTGTGTTTTCATCTCCCCAGTGAGAAGTCTGCAGTAAGTACATTTAAAAAAAAAGCATGATAAAGAATATTCAAGTTTATATCGTTCACTTAAGTCCCTACACTTTGATAAAAGCAGTATGGAATTTTTATTTCATGTCATTCACCAGAATTGTTTGTATTTCAAATATTTGATTCTTCTTCAGACTCGGTAGCAGTAAAGAGTGAGAGAAGCACATGGCTGTTTACCCAATCTGCAGCTTTACATGATATATGGCATTGTATGCAATTATATTTTTTCCATTTTCCCACTTTTTCCATTGCATTGCTAGCTGTTAGCCATGGTAGCTACATTACAAATAAAAAATGTTGGATAAAATAGCAGATATGGAATATAACTCATGGAGGAAAAATGCTATACTAAGAGTACATCTGAAGTGAAAGAGTTTGTTCGACATCAAGATACCACTTGCCAGCGCATTCATCAAGCTGTTGTAGTTACACTAGTCCTAGGGAATGTCAAGAGGAATTTTTAGAGAGTGACCACATTGTGTTCTTATTTATTTCTTGCACAGGTTTATGTACACAGGCTTATTGGAAGGTTCATGGCTGATTATACTCACACACAGACTAATGGTGAAAACTTCCTTTCTTCTTTTTGCTGGGGGGCTGAGGGGTGCATGGGAAACCCACAAGGGAAAAAGAAAAGAGAGACGGAAAGCTGCCCAGTGGCTATCTGGGGAGAGAAGCAGCAGAGCCTCCCTGGCAATGTCCCCATGGGGTGGCCTCTGCAGTTGTGACATGTCACCACACTGTACTTCTCACACAGTAACTGCACAGTCTCTGCCAAGACCCATTCAAGGCAGGTGCAGGTGTTTTAGGCTAGTTTGTTGCTCAGTTCCCTGTTGGGTCCCTCTGTGAAAATTAAGAGTAGGAAATAGTAGGGAAAAAATGGAGTGACTCTCACTGGTGGCAATTGCTTCCCTAAGGACCCAGCATAGCAATATTATTACGCTTTTCTTGAAATTATATTGGGGTCTGTAGGTGAAAAATGTCATGAGCTGCTCTGACTTAGCTGAAGAAATTTTTGAGTTAAAGAGTTTCAGTGAGTTCCCTAGAGATCTGATTTATTTTTTAAATTTTTCTATCTTTTGTAGAACACACAATTTCAGTACAAGAGATCAATGAATGAAGAAGATTACATCTTGTGCAGTACTTTTCCTGAGGGGAAAGTTATACAATTATGACTTTGATCCTACAATCAGATTTGGCAGCATGAAATTCTAGCTAGCACACAGATGGGCAACAATAAAAAACCGTAGAACTGGAAACTAGATTTGTTTTGTATTCTTCTTTAAACAGCACAGCACTCTCCTGCACAGACATTTTCATCAGCCAATTCATTCTAAGACTGAAGAAAAAGCATCAAGAAAAGTCACTCTGTCATCTGCCTTTCAGTATGCTGGACAGTCAGCACTGGTAGAGATGGACCATCAGTGTTTATTGATCATTCTTTCACATCTAATGCATCAAGATTTAAATAGTTAAATATATTTTGATTCTGGAAGAGGTGTGAAATACTTTGATTTTTTTTTTGCTTCCTTTCTAGAATATATCCTTCCAATACTAAAAGCAGTTAATGAAATTTCCTTTTGTTTAATATTCTTTTAAAAATGACATAATGTAAATTATCCTGTGGAAGCAAAAAGAAGACTTCTTGCTACAGGAATTTCAGAGATCAGTTTTGTGAACTCAGGCAACACTGATTTTTATTGCATTATTTCAACAGAAAGATAGCAAGTGTGTTGTCACGATGTACAAGACTAACTGAAAGTAGGGCCCACACTTCTCTAATTTTATTACCGTCTCAAGAAAGAGATAGTGCTCTTATTCTTTTTTTTTCTTTTATTTTTACTTATATCTGGCTTTTCCACAGAATCTTCTTTAAGAGATAGTGCTCTTATTCTTTTTTTTTCTTTTATTTTTACTTACATCTGGCTTTTCCACAGAATCTTCTTTTCTTACCTTTCCAATTATATAGATTTTCTTAGTGATCAAAAATCAACTCACCATGACTCAATCTTGATGCCTTTGATGCAAATCCTTTACTGGGATCCGGCTGCTGGGTTTACTGGTAATAGCTTCAACCGGACCCCGTGACGACTCTGTTCACCTTAACGAAAGTGAGACGGGAAAAAAAGAAAGCATTTTAAGATTGTTTCAGGATTTTAGCATTTGTCTGCTGGAAATCTTCCTGTACTAGTGCTGTTTTTAATAGGGAATGACAAAATATTTAGTTGTTTCATAAATGCAGAACACCATGTGTGTCAGCCTGTTACTACAACAAAACTGCTGACAATGTGGTTTATGAAAAATTTTACTGAATTGCTAACAGTAAAAAGATTCAGCATCCATACTGAATACTAATCACTTTTAAAATGCAAGCAATTTAATTTTCACAAGATAGCTAATATAAATATCTCTCTCACACTAATTGACAAATAATCTGAGGAAAATACAATTTACTGCAATTTATCTTCCAAATGAATACAAAACTTTTCTTTTTTTTTAGCTTACTTGAAATTTGCAGATAATCATATTCCTTTTTCATTCTTAAAATTTTCAATACTTGTGATAAGGTAGAATGGGTATTAAAAACTCTATCTCTTATTTGTATTATAATTTTGACTAGTAGTGCACGTCATTAGCCAAACTTAGCATTTCTTTAGTCTGGGCAGTGAGGTTAACGCCTAGAAAAAACCCCACCTGCATTAAGTGTTGTTTACATATTTTTACTATTACTGAGATTTAAAATAAAGACAGTTTTCTTGTGCTCAGTTAAAAGTGAAAGCTAAATAACACCAACTTGACATGCAAGTGATGAAATTATCTCAGACCATAGAGGAAGCATGAAACCAAGAGTAAAAACCCTAAATCCACTTGTGTCTTCAATTCAAAGGGCCATTAAAATGCAAAGCCTTTTTAAATCACTTCCTGCACAAATTTTGTGAACATGAACATGGAAAGCCGTTGAAAAAGAATAATTATATTTGCAACTCTTACAGGAAAACATCTGAAGGAAACAATTTTCTGATCAGTATTTCCTTCAGTGTGGTCCTGGCGTTCCTTGCAATAAGATTTCTCTTGTCCTTTCTGGACAAATGCCGCTTCAAGTCAGTGACAGTTCATATTACTTAGTGGCTATCTCACAGTTTTAGATCTTTAATAACTGTTTAATGCATAGTGTCTGACATCAGAATGTACTTTAAACAGAATAACTTCCAGTAATAGAGGTAATTAAAATGAGAGATCACGAACCAGGAATATTGAGCATCTGATAATTGCACACTTTGTCTGAATATTGTTAGACCTAAAGTAGTTATGTTAATTTTGATTAACTTTCCTTTGACTGATATGCAAATAAGGGCTGTTGCTTTGAAAAGTGTTTTACTTCACCTCTAGTAGACAGCTTCTGATATCACCTAACATTTCAGGGAGTAATGCAAGTACTTCCTCAAGCAGTCTGTTCCTGTAACATTACTCAGCCGCAACAGGCTGAAAATGGGGAGTACTCACGTGGGTCCTTAATAAAACTGTGCTTGTTGCTCCCATGGTGGAAAGCAGCAGTTATTTCTGATGAAGTTAAGAAGATCAATCTCCCACTCTCCTCCCTAAAACCTTCCATGACCTGCACAGAGGGAGAACAGGAGCTAACATGCATTTTGCAGGACAGCCACTGAGATCAGTGAACAAAAATACCAGCCTCAAAGCCTTGGGCTTATGGTTGACGGCCACACCAACTGTTTTTCTACCATCTGCTTAGGGAAATAGAAATTCAAGCTCTTTGTGAGAATCCTGTTCAAAGTTAGTCATGAATTTACATTCTGCTACACAAATTTAGAGAGTGTAGGACTTAAATGCTTCTGGCTATATGAGGTGCCTAATAATGTAATACAGTTTATGAGTAAGTATTTAGAATAAAAGCATACATTTTCCAGAGGAATAATTTTTCACACACACACCTACACAATAGCACAAACAGACGTTTGTGATAGCCCCAGAGGTAGCTATCAAATCCACATTTATTATTTTATTTAGCTGGGGTGCTGCAGTTTCCTTCAGTTTACTGGTGAATAGCTGAATAGCAGTGGTGACTATCCCTTCCAGAAGATAGCATTTTGGCCTACTGAAAGAATGGTCAGAATTATCCCAAATTAGTTATTTTTATGGCAAGAATATGTATGTACTATGTATGTAGACTGTTTGATTAATTTTGTTTGCAATCAACTTAGCTTAGCAGTGTATGAAATGTTGGTAGTTGGAAAGGGCTCATAACTCAGTACCTAAATATGGCTTCAGAGGGAAAGAAGAAAAGATTGATTCCCTATATTCTGACTCAGGCATGGGCCAGTATGCATACAGAAAGTATATGATCAAAGCTTGTACGGAAAACTGATGAACAGAAAGAATTCTGGTTTGAATATGTGAACTACCCATCTCTATGTTAGCCATGTCCTTGGCTTGCCAGATTTCACTTACAATTTCACTTACACAGAGGCAAAGGAGGTGAAAGTCTCTGATTTGCACAGGAATTTAAGTTTCAGGTACTCCTTTAAATCTCTTCATTGAAGCAGTGTATGAAAAATATACTGATCTCCAGTGCTATAGACTGCATTAATATGTCATTAAAAGCAAAGGGGACAAACATACAGTTCAACAATCTGACAAGTCAGACTTGCAAAGCTCTTCTTGAATGGGTATTTTTTTTTCCTTCCCATTGTAACTTTTCCATGAAACCATTCATAGATTTTCAGACCGTGAAGTTTATCTTATAATTAACATAAAGTTTTGCCAGGAGCAATAATGCTCCTTTCATTTGCTCATCCAAGAAATTCCATTTAAAATCTCTGAAATTTTTCCAACTAAGTCAAGGAACTGAAGTCAGAGAAGATAGAAACCTTGTCCTTTCCATTCTCCTCTGAATTTCTAGCTACCTGCCAAAAGTTTCTTGCACTCAGGAACCTCATTTGATGTCGCTCATAAGTCTTCTCTTTTTTCCTTCCGGGACACACCATCATTTTCAGAGCATATTAACATCTCTTAATTATCCTCAAACTTCCCCTTAGACAATGAAATCCCATTCTCAATTACTATAAGCATACCTAATAAGATTAGCTTACGCAGACACCTTTTCTTATTTTTTTGCAGCTTGTTCCATCTTTCTCTTTCCATAGCATTTCGTGTGATAACAGACTTGTTTTTCTGTTTCCTTGTCACCTGCACAAGTGGAGTGACATCTTGTGAGTCCTTAGCTGAACAGGACTCATCTCTGATTTCAGTGACGCCTCTGTCTACCACACCAGCCATGTAGAAAGTATCCTTCAGGCAAGGATGCTTTTCTATCTACAATAAGCCTTGCAAAACTTTAAATTTTCAAACCTTGTTTCCCCTTCTCCTTTGTTTGTAGAGCCAGAGAAAAAAACCAGAAAGTGCTCTAAAGGTGGTATGATGCAGTTCATAGTCCTGAGACTGAAAAAGGCAAAAAATGCATTAAAAAAAAGGCTTGTACGTTAAAATGACCAAAGACTCTAAGTTGTGGTAATTTACTATAATGATGGTCAGGTGTCTGTATGAGTCTGTGAAGTGAACAAAGAAATCTTAGTGGGATATTCATCCTAACAGTCTCTGCAAGGTGTGCTGATAACAATTTGAATGTCTTTTACCAATTACAGCTCCGTCATTTTTTAATAAAATAGAGATAATGGTTGTAGGTGATGAAGACTTCTGGTATATGCAGATAATTCTGATTTATGCTTTATTTTGGTGCAACAGTGAACAGAATAGCAAGAACCTCAGCTAGAAATATTCAGGCACATTCAAGGCGTTCTTGGAATGAAAGATTCATTTGAATGAACTCATCTGACTCCAGGGAAAATGCATAATCATATTTTGTAGAATTAAATTATAACCTCACAAATTGCTACATTATGGCTAGGACATAAAAGTTATAAGATTTTTCTCTCCCAGTACTCAATTTCTTTCAGACTCTGAATCTAGCCTGACTGACTGCCCTTAACAGCATGTCTCTGTCAACAAAGATGAAGAGTTGCAACAAACATTTATCTGAAAATATTTTTACATAATGCATATTCTAATGTTTACTTGGTTCCTTATGTCCCAAGTTCTTCAAATAATATAGAACTGTTCACATGTTTCAAGCCAGACAGACACTCCAATATACAGGGCGGTGCATAATACTATGGTTTGAGGTCATAAAACAATGTTATGAAAATGCGCTTACTGCACCATCTGTCTACATACCCAATGCTAGTATAATATTCTTTATTTGCATATCTTTAATTATATAATTCATTAAACTTTACTATAAGAAATAATATAAGCAACTCTCATCCTTTTTACTCATCAACTCCCCCAAAGCAGGCTTCAGGTCACATATTGGCTCTATGCAAGGTGGGCTTTGAAGATAATTATTTAATTTTCTCTTCCTTTTCTCTTGACCCCATTGAAATATAGGAAAGCTTAGCATTAAAAACTGTGTAGCTTAGCAGCTGCATGTTAACACAATGTTTTGAAATATGGCATAACACCAGTACAGTAAGAATAAATGTATTTAGAATCCATACTATTTGACACTCCTGCCCCCCAAATATGGAATGTTAAATGTGGGATTTATCCATGTAAAAACAAATATTCACTCCAAAATACACCCTAGTTCTCAAGGTGAAATAAAAAACACTCTCTAACAAACTGTCTTGCTGTTTGTTGGGTGTCTAGGGGTACAGGACACTTAGTAGAGGGGCCAGAATATTATTGAACTATTCTCAGAAGATATTGACCTTCTGTAACACCTACTTTGTATTCTCAGAAGGAATGGAAACTAACGAGGAGGTATGAAAGTGAGGTCTCCGTAAATAAATCCTTCTGCTGTGTCCGTTTGCTGTGCAATTGCTAACCTTAAAAAGCACGGGGAGAAGGGAGGGAGAAAGCAAAGAGCAGGCGTAGCTGCCGTTTGGCCAGCTTGCAATGTATAATATCAGCAGCTAAGCTTTGAACAGACCATTGGCACTGACATGGTACATAAAACTTGTCTCCTATTCCCTTCTTAATATTACCTCTCAGAGCCCAACAGTCACAAGTTAATAACAGGTTAACAAAATGGTTTATAGATAAAGACTTGTGCCTGTCTTGCATGCACAGGGTATCTAGTGAGCAATGTGACTATTTATTATAATTCTATGCTTTGAATAAAGTATTTGTTTTCCATGAGTGATTAGTTTTCCCTTTATTCAGCTCTGACTCCCGAATGCCAGATCACAGACTGTTCTTCTTACCTCTCTTATAGTTCTCAGAGTATTTATAGCAGTGGCACACTTCACCATTGAAACTTGAAACCTGTTTTTCCTTCCCATCTCCTCTTTTCCTTATTCCACTCCCTTGCATTTTAATCCCTTTTTCTCATTCCTGTAATCCTCCCCCAGATTTTTACCAGTGCCTACACATTCTCCTCTGTTGCCCCTTTTCCCATGCTGTCTTGCTTTTATGTGCCTGCCTTTCTTATATTTTTCTTCCCCTTGTTTCCTTTTACTCTGTGGAGGGGCTTGTATTATCCCACAGAAAACAAAGCTGCCAGAGCCATCCCAAAATCTGCAAGCTCTTGGGCTCTGAACTGTCTGTCCCAGAAAGCTTCAGGGCCTGTGTTCTGCCCTCCTCTGGGACGTATTCCCAGAGTTATATGAGATGAATAGTCAATTTATAAGTAGATAAAAGCTGCATGTTAAATTATAAGGGGATTTTAAGATGAAGATGGGAATAAAAAAAGTAAAGAAGTAAATAAAATATCTGGAAGTTCCTCAGCAACTTTAGCTTAGAGTTTTAAAAGAAAATCAACTACAAATTTAATACTGAACAAACTAGTAGTTGCCATTTCCAGTATGAAACTCTCAGGTTTTATGTTGCTTTTATGAAAGGCTTTTCTGTCAGAAAACAACATTACATACCATCACTAGATTTTTTGTTTTTTAATAGCACTGCTAACTTTTTTTGTACCAAGGCTTTGTAGGAAAAAAGTCACAGCAGAGAGCAGCTCTCATCAGCTTCAGATCACTGCTGTCTTTTTTTTTTTTCAAGTGTTTCCTTCTAGGTTTTCTTTTGATCTGTAGCATTATAGCAGTATTTCAAAGGAAAATTAGTGAAAAAACACTACCTTATACAAGACAGAAGGCTTGAGGGGACATGGAGTTTTGTGCAGTTGATTTTTTCGGTTGTTACCACTTAACAGTGCCCTCTTTGGATTGCTTATACAGGATGACAATATATAATGGAAGTTAACAGAGAGAAATGGTATGCACATGCAAATAACATTATAAAGAGGAATGCAGGAGCAGTAGCCAGCTGGCAGTAGCCACATTCAAACATTAAGCACTACAGGCTGCTTCTTAGTATTGTCAGAAGGAATACAATAGCAAAATATTTTAAAATGATATAAAAAACTGAGGTGATTTTTCTAAAGTTGGTCTTTAACTGCAGAACATGATTTTTTCTTTCCTTCAGTGTCTCAGTGGAAGGGGTTGACCCTTAATGTCCTTCCCAAGTCAAATCATTCTATAACTTTATGATACTCCTTCTGACTTTCATGAGATTTTGAAATCATGAACAGAGGCTGACTGACTTTAATTTGCTTTTGGCATTCCCTATCTATGAATGAAAAGACTTGCCCAAGAATCCTCTCATGAAATTTCACCAAAACCTGAAAGTGAAGGGGAGGCTGCCCTCATGACTCAGTACCCAAAGCAGCTGTATTGTTACAGACACTCTTGAAACAGGCATGTGCTAATAATTCTGTAGATGTGAACTCTTTGGGAGCTGTCCTACTCAGAGTAGGAAAACACTATTCTGACTGGCAGAGAAGACATACCATTTGGCATCTGACTACAAAATGAAAAGGCATTGAATACGACAAAACAGAAGGCAGTCTTGGTGACAGCAAAAATAAGGTATTAGTCCCTTATTACATCAAAATTCTTTAAAGGTACTTGTGATAAATGGATGATTTTTTATTCTCAGGTTTTCTAGAACATGTATCTCAGGTATATATGACCTCACTTTTAAAAAGTAGCACTTAGGTGCAGAGAACCATTCTTCACATTACTGCAATGCAGATGCACTTGTAGAATTGCCAGGATACTGCAGGTCTAGTCTTAGAAGGAGTTCTGACTGAATCATGTCAGCTAGCATCTTTGTGACATCCCAGAATAAAGTGAATTTGAAAAGTTAAGGTGAGTATGGCAGAGGGATCTCTTATATATTTTTAATGTGTAACCTGAATATTCAGATATAATCAAGATCATACATAATCCATTGCATGAAGTTCTAACAAAGATTTTCCAAACACGCTTTCCTGGATGAGCATATGGAAATGAAGGATGCTTGATTTTCTCCTTTTGAAGTCCAGTATTCACCTACATGTTGCAAAAGCACAAAGCATGTCCCTCCACACCCACTAAATCGTGCTGCTAACACTGTTAAGAGTGTTGTGCTAAAGTTGGGTTATTCAGGTACTGACTTTAGATAGTGAAATACTGAAATTACTTTCTATTAATAGATGTGCCACAATATTTCATGATAATAGCCCAGAGCTGAATCCATTTTCCTTGTGCATATTTAAGCCTATTTAAGTATGTAAATTCATATACATAGACTAACAGAATATTTGAAAGGGATTTTTATCTAGACCTTGTGAACCTCTGCTACTTGATGTGCCTTTCCTTTGATGGATTTGGAGCTAGACTGATTAGCACATTTATATCTACCCATTAAAGACTGTAGACATAATTTCAATATCTGTTCTCATTTAATTCTGCAGGGACTTAGAACTGCTGATTGTCTCTTCCAAGATAACTCACTGTAAAATCAGGTTAAACATGGAATAAAAACCAAATTACACATTTTTTCTTTTCCTCACGATAACAAAATACTATTTTAAAAAATGACTGACAAGTTAACATACAGAGATTGTCAGCTAAAAAGAATCACCTGTGTGCACCTTATTAGTTACAGTTGAGGACATTAAATTGTTAGATTACTGAATACATTATTTATTAATGCAATCAGGCAAACCCTTGGTTGTCACTTCTCTCTCAGCATTGGAAACCAGGCAAAGAGAAAGGTCACCAAAACTTTGGCACTTGTCAGAAGGATATTTATGAACAATGGAATGGCAGGGATTAGAGAAAACTACCCAGCCTACTCCAACTTTAGAAAATGGTGGTACTTCCTCGGAAGCAGAACAAAGGGGACACCTGCCAAACCAGGATTTCAGGACTTATTATTTCAAGGCTCTCAAGTTTTGAGATAGTTGGGAAGGTGTTTGTCTCCAGAACTTAGGGAGGGAATAAAAGAGTGAGGCATAAGCTTCATAACAGAAGTCTGTAAAACCAGGCAAGGGATTGAGACAACTGCAGAAAGAGACAGGATTTTCTGTGGGCTCACAGAGGGGAGAGGAGCCTCCTGATGACTGACCTGTCTGAAATGATCAGAACTGATAAGGGAAATTACACGGGGACTATATACAGACATTTTGCTTTTCTTTAGGGTCTTTTCCTTGTGAGTAAGGAATTATTACTTCAAGAGTTAATAATATAAATTTCAGAAATTAAAAAAAATAATTATTCTCAAAGCCTTGAATTATTTGCTTCACTTGACTTGTCCTGTAGAACTGATTTACGAACCCCAAGTGACCATAAGGTGGTAGCAGTGAAAAATTCTGCACTTGTAATCCTGTCAGCAGTGAACCTTAGGATGGTACAGGAGCAGGGTAACTAAACCACAGTTTTGGGAAGCAGTAATGTCCAGAAATAGAAGGAAATTTATGTTGAGACTACACATCTAAACAAAAAAAAAGTCATGGTGAGGGAGCTCAACTTGGATTTGTAGCAGTGTTATCACATTTTTTAAAGCCAGCGGCAAACTGACCTTTAAGTGTAGCCTGATTAGTTTTTTGTTTAATTTCCAGTTTCTGTAATCTAAAATCATCTGCACTTTATATCTCATACCTCTCACTCAATGCTTACAAGATTCATGGTTAAAGACAAGACAGTCAACAAAAGTTGTCAACAAAAGAGTTGATGTCCTTTAGTTGAAAAAAATTGCAGTGACAGAATGGCTGAGACGGAAAACCTTTTATGTACCATAAAAGATTTGAGCTTCAGTAGTGTTTGTCTTATGACAGATTGGAACTAAAAAGAAGGGCAAACAGCATATTCTTGTGATATGCACATAAAAGAAAAATGAGTTTCGGTCACAAAGAAAATAAGAATGAAGCAGGATGAGGGCTGTATTTTCCTCATGCCAACCTACAGAGAAAGACAACAGCACTCAGAGAAGTAGGCTGGTGTCTTCCAAAGAACAGAGCAACTTGTGGAACCTCACAATTACAAGGAAGTTTGAGTGCATTTTTCTTGAGATAACTCTCTGCACAACACATGATATTTTAGATGCAGATTCCCCCCCTCCCCCCCCAAAAAAAATTGCTTGGGAACTCTTCCCTCACAATATGGAAAAAATTGGCTAGCAGGTAAAAAAAAAAAAATCAGCAAAATTATATTCAGAGCTGTGATCTTCAAATTAATCTGAGATCTATGCAAAAAAAAATTCCTTTAAGATTTAATTGTATGAAAAGTGAAATGAGAGACTGACAAGAGTGTAGTGGGCATTGCCAGGCATTCCCATTGTGCCGCAGGACGATGTTTTCTTAGTGAGAGTACACGGCACGTGAAATGCATTCACATTTCTCATAAGACAAAGAATTGCTTTGTATGATTTCCAGTTGAGTGGAAGTAGAACTCCAAGTCTGGAGAAAGCAATGTAGATTATTCCTACTGAGAGAAAAGAAGATAGGATAAGCATTGGCCAAAAAACCCCCACAAACAATTAGAAGGGAAAGGAAAAGAAAGCAAACACATTAAATCCAAGAGTGTTATGTAGATTATTGAAAGAAGTTGAAGAGACAAATTTGAACAAAAACTTCCCCAAGACTTGTTTTTCTACAGTATCTCTGCCAGTACTTTTAATTTGGCAGCAACTTGATGGTCTGCAGCAACAAATTAAAAGATTATGATGCTCTGACAGAAACTTAAGAGAGAACCCCAGTAAATCTGCCTTTACTTAGGACTGGTATTACTCTTTGGGTATTGGCTTGGGGATGTCACGTTTAGAACAGAAAAGACACTTGAGGCAAATGGCTAAACCACGTAGATTAATCTTTGCATATGAAGAGGTTAACACCAGATAGCAAGTCCATAAGTGAGCAGGGAGTCATTTGGCACTGTGCCTGGTGAGCAGGACGGCTTTACTCTGTTGGAGCTGCTGACCATCCTTGTTACTGTAGAAATATCACTTTTAACACTGATGCTTGCCTGGCTGATTTTGTAACAGAACCATCCCTATAGTCTCTAGCAATTAAATATTTTTATTAGTTTTACTGTAAAGACACTGCCCTCCTGTACAGCTTGGGATCAAGCTGTCTCCTTGAGCCATACCATTTGGTGAGCAATTGCTTGAGAAGAATTTCATCTTCATACAACATCCTCATTCGGTTGTTTACCCAAAGGCATGACAAAACAAGCTGGGCAGAGTGTGACTTGCTAGGAAGAGCAAATCCTTCAGAAGATTTTTTTCCAGTGACCTCTTTCAGATCCTTGAATAATTACTGAAATAAACAAAAATGGCATAATATTTCCTCCATTTCAAGCATAAGACAGAGCTATACAAATGGAATTACACAGCACGCTGGTTTTGCACAAACTGTGCTAAAGCAAGTACTGTATTGTTTAAAAGTGCATAATGTTCTGTAGAAACTCTGTTGCTACCAATTAATCCCGGTGGAATGAAATTCTTTGTTTTATTTCATGAAACAGGATAGGCAAGGGATTCAAGAACTACACTCAGTCTTAAACAAGTGAGCTATGCAATATGTCAGAGTGCAGTAAAATTCTGAACATCATTCACAGAAGCGGGACCAAATTTCTGTCAGAGATAATAGAAAACCATCACCATTAACCATAATGTAGTTCAAACTAGACTTTGACATTCACAGGGCAAACTAGGCTAAAACTGCATATTCATTTTCCCAGGAAACTGTCCTCTGTACTAAAACCCCATAAAATGATGTTGATACAAAGCAGGTGACAGCACTTCCATGGTTTAAGGTTCTTGAAATTGTAGTGGTGTTGCTCGGAGATGTTTGACAAAGTACAAGAAAACACACAGCCCTATTAGTCCATAAAAAATGGAAAGTTTTCAACCTGGGACATTAAGTGCAAGAATTCTGATGGGGTTATTTTAGTTTTTAAATCCCCAACAACACAAAATTGATAAAGAACATTAAATTGCCTGGATATAATTCATTATCAGATTCAGCATACTGAGCATGAAACTTAAAATTAAGGATCTTGAGAAAAAATTACTCCTACATGACTGATGGTTAGGAAACAAGTTGAACTAAGAACTCTTGCTTATTAGTTCAACTGAGGGAGGAATACAATTTCCAGAAAGAAGGAAATATCAACCTTAAAGCAGAAATGGAGGAGAAGTTTAAAATATGTGAGCTGGTTTAAAATAAAAACTGCATAAGGTAAAAAATTACACCAGCTTTTGTTTGAAGGACTTTGAGCAGTTGAGAATGAGTATTTGAAATTACTTGAGTAATTGTAGTTTTTTATTTCAAGAAAATTCAACGTGATCCTTCACACTTTGGTGAAACGTAAGTTTTAGCTTTTGATTTCAGTCACAATCACTCCAAAAAGATAAAATCAAAACTACATTTTATCCTTAACTAGAATCTCAAAAATCTTATCTGATCTAGTACAAATTCCTATAGAAAAATAATAAAAAAAATACATAAATAGGAGACTTACAGAAGGTCACCTTAACCCCATTCACAACTGCAGTGAATATTTTTAATGTCAGCTCTTGAGGGACCAGAACAAAACAGCCTTTGGTGCCCAGCTGATGGACTCCACTACAAACTCAGTAAGGTCCCCGACCCAGAGTAGTAGGAATCTGTTCAGATAAGAAGTTGCAGTAAAGCACTGTAGAATTCCTTTTTATATCTCTAACCACAAAATAAGTGTAATGTCCAGGATACATTCCTTGAAAAGTGATTCCTATACGGACAACAAGAAGCACTGCTTGTTTAAACCTCTCTGCTGCAAACATGTCCTTATGTACTATCATTATTCACAGACTTTACTGGCAAATCTAGAAAAAACAGGAGATATTTAATATTGAAATACTAACAGGTTTGCCTAGAGAGTTATAAAGAGTAAGTTATCCAAAATAATCTGATTTTCTTTCATGATTTCTTTATTACTTGAAGCATTACACATCTTAACTCTTAAAAAAACCAACCAACAAAAAACCACAACAAAACAAAGCAGCTGTAAAGACAAAGTGTGATTGAACATTGATACCCCCACACTGTGCCTCTGGTTAACTGCTACCAGAGTTTATTTCTATTTCTGTAATTTTTATGTCTTAACAAAGACTTATACCTCCTCCTTAAAAGGATCTATCTCAAATTCAGAATGATCAGTGCAACTTCAGCTACACCGTGTGTGTGGAGAGGCTTTATAACAATGTCATGGAGAATCATATAAGCAAATAGAAAGATTTGCATAAAGTCACTGTACGTGTCTCATCCTAAAGGAAAACAAACAAACATCCCTGAGATGTTCCATGGGAGCAAGACAGGTTCACACGTGTACCACTATTTAATATTTTAAATAATGAAAGAGATGCACATTTAGAGAGCAAACGGGCAAGGTTTGTGCAGTAGCTTTAAAGATGTTCAACATGGTGTTCACCTCTAGGACAAATTCTGGTCTTACAATGCACCAAAAACTTCAAAGCATATAGATTGTTGCAAAACCCCCCAAAATCTCAATGTGACACTGATGCTTATTAATAAGCATATGAGGAAAGGGTTATTTTATTCCACTGGTGGGATCTCACTGGGCCAAGACTGGGTGTGCTTGACACATGTTCTCAAAGAAAATGGCCAATAGAGAGTACAGAAGAAAAAGAGTGAGAATGATGAGAGGTTTATAAAGTAAGAAGACAGCTTATTTTCTTTGGAAAAAAAAGAAGACAGATTCTTGGAAAAGAAGTATTTAGATGAGAGAAGAAGGATTTGTTGTTAGCTCCTCAGAAATGAAAAGCAGAAAAGGTCAAAATATTAGGGCTATTAGTGTTCTCAGATCCCAAACAGCAGTGTGGGTATAGAAGAATCAGCAGCCAACATTATCCCAAAGGTAAGCATCAGAAAATAATGTCTGATGCCTACTCCACAGCAACACTCAGTATGAACAGGCTGTAGCAGATTTTTGGTTGACAGTTTGTTTTTTCCTTTTTTTCTACTTTTATAGCAACTGGAGCTGAGACTGTCAGGCACACGCTGTGTCCAATACTGCCAGAGAGGAGGAGCTGGCATTCCACAGATGCCTGCACGGCTCATGGGCAGGTCCAGCAGCTGCCAGAATTCAGCCAACACAAGGTCTGAGCTACACTTTCATTCTGTTTCTTTCCTGGCTTACACAGACATTACCCTGCTGTAATTTGCTCTTAAACTCTCAGACTGCAAGTAAGTAATTTCATGCCATATCTATCTAGAATGCCTTTGCAGAACTCCAAAGCTGCAGCTTCAGCTGAGGTGCCAGGAAATTCTGAATCTGAAGATCTGTCAGGGGAGGGGGGAAGTGGCTGGAGGAGAGAAAGAGGCAAAGAATTAGCCCCTGATAAGCTTATTTCCTGATACTTGACCCAATTTCTATCCATTTACTTTCTCTTGTGAGGACTAAAAATTTGACTCCATGAATTCCTTTTAGGTTACAATTATTTTTTCCTCCAGATAACAAAACTCCCATAGAGTTAACTTAGGAGAGCTAAGTTAAGATGAAGGCCCAGCTATGTCAGTTTGCCTTGTAAAAGGCCAAGAAAGTCCAGTATAATTTCCATGAATGGGGAGTTGTTAATTATGAATTCAGGTCAGTACACCCAGTTTTTGCTTCTTTTTATTTCAAGAGTTGCAAGAATGCTGTCTCCTATTAGGCTATCCTGAATAAAAACACAAATACACAGAGCTGGATTTTGTGTCTGCTGGAACTCCAGATCCCATTTGAAGCAGTCAAAAGATTCAGTTTACAAGCAGCAGCTCTGACAATTAAGACAACTAGTTGCTTCTGCTACGAATGCTGTGGATAGCATTCTTTTCAGAGTTACTCTTAAGGAAAGTATTTGCAACATATTTTGGCCTCTCAAAAGAGATGACCAAATAAATATTTACATTCAGTTTAAGTTCTCTTTCCCACCAAGCATCCTCCAAGATACGAAATTTTGAATGAACTTAAACTTTTAAAAACATGTTAAACACCAAAAAGCTGTTTTGCCTGGCTATTTTGATCATGTGTTCTGTGCCTCAAAAATCTTTATAGACTCATTCCTTCACTTCAGACACTATTAGAGGGTCATCTTTTCTGGGATCATAGCTCAGCTCTGAAAAAATCTCAAACCAGAAAGTGACCTTGGTTCATTTTTCTGGCTCTACTTCAGGTCACTTAGCTGCCTTCTGTCTCAGATTGATGTCCCCATCCCTTTCCCTTCAGGGCAGGTTCTTTCCAGGACCACAGTTTAGGAGAAAACTATTGCCTTTGTTGAGTTGCAGCCTTACGAAAGCAAAGTGCCTTGAAACAATACCTGTTTCTTCCTTACTCAGCTTCTAGAGAGCTGCTCTGTCCCCTCCTCAACCTCTCTGAGGTCGGACACCTTGTTCAGAGTAATGAGTCTAGTTCAGGATTGCTCCTCCTTTGTAGTCCACATCTCAGTTCACACACTCCGCCAAAAATTCACTTACATCGTGAAAACAAAACTAAAATACTAACTAGAATCTGTCTTTCTGTGCAATAGTTTTTAAAGCGATGTCAGTGCAAACTCGGAAGGGCTACTAAGGCACCTGTCAGGAGGGAGCCACAGTTTTTTCTTATGATAGGACAGAAAAGAAAGTGGCATAATTTAGCATAGAAAAAATGAAGGCCAATGGGAATAAACTTAATCCCTCTAGGTATATCTGCTGGATTAAACACTAATGAAGGGAAAGGGCTATAAAACAGTATTGCCTTGAGAATAAATGAGAATATGGTGGTTACGTGCAAGACTGGGACAGGTAAAAGGAGAAATTTTCCAACCATGATGGGTAAAAGGAGTGGAACCCTCTATCTGTCAGAAATGGCAGAGGTGAGAAAACTAATTATGGACAAGATGTACTTGTAACATCTCTGGATGTGCTAATATGACGTTATTTTGTGTGACAAGAGAGCAGTGGAAAGTGCCTATCCAAACCCACAAAGCTGCTTTATTACTAACAGTGCTTGAAAGAGAAATGAAGTCTGTTGTGAAGTGTATCCCACACAACAGATCCAAAAAGTATTCAGTGCTCTAAAAATGTGGATACTCTATGCATCTTTGACAAATTGAATCAATTTCACTTTATCCATCATAAACTTCTGCAGCACATTTGAATTCTTGCACCAAAAAGATCGTGTCCTTTGGTCTGAAGAAATGAATAATTTATTAGTATGTGTAAGTGGAGATTTATAACGTTATCCTCATAATAAAATCTAGAAACGTTATGCATATCTCCAAAGCAAGAAGTAGCATTTGCTGGTTTGAAATGAAAGCTATTTGGAGATTCTTCGTAAGATGGTCTCAAAATTCAAGGGCGTGGATCTTTCAATGAGATCTAAACGGGCACTTTTCACTGAAGTAATCCTATTTGTACTGCTTCAAAAATATCTTGGTCCTCTTCGTAGAACCCTTGCCTCAAATTTCTTCACCAGCTTGTTTGAAGTCAGCTCCCTAGAATCCATTGCACTTGCCCATAGGAGAATGAAAGGAATCATCACAATGACTAGTTTCTTGTCTGTACAAAAACTAACTTGTCTGATAAACTTTCATAGCCAGAATAGGGATAAGGGTATTCATAGCAAGAAGCCATCAAAACTGATGGGACGAGGAGAGGACATTTTTCTAGATAAGAAAGATACAAGAAGGAAATATATATATTTTTAAGAATATAATGAACAAACCATTATCTCACTTACAGGTGCTCAATTAGGTTAATAAGGAAAACTGACACTATTATAGTTTATGCATTTTTTGCCATGTGGGTAAGTAAAGAAGGCTATCATGTCCGGGTCTGCCAATATGATACAATTTAAATGAATTTTAATTTTAAACAGGAATAAATTACTGAGGAGTGCCCATATCTGCTCTAAAAGCAGAACACATGCCTTAGGAGGATGAATAACGTCTGATGAAAAACACCAGCCAAAAAGCTGCAGAACATCAAAGCTTAAAATGGTTTTTAAAAGTTTAATAAAAGAAACAGCTACACAGTGTAGAGAGAAAATAACTTTTGGTTAGCGTAGATAATTTCCTTGGGAGCCAGGATTTGCCTCAATGCTGTTGTTACATTATACAGAATGTATGTATTTAATTAACTCTGGCTCTGATACATCTAAAATGTAGGACAGATCATTTAGTGTATCCACAGAACATGCTGCCCTGGGAGATACAATCCTTCACAAAATTAACCAAATTGTGCCCAACTGTGAAAAAGGTCGGGTCATTTAAGCAGTAAATCTGTTTCAATCACAAAGTGTACTACATGAAAAAACTTTCTGTTTAAATGCCTTCATTGTCAACCACAGAGCAGCCTACAGCCAAAGCCCCATTCTCTTTCTGCCTGCTTTGGGACTGCCTTGGATTGCAGGAACATCATTAACCTGTCTGTAGGAAGCAAGTGAATGAAAGCAGGCTACAACCTGCAGCAGGAGCACGCCTTACGAAACAGGTTGGAGTGTACAATCAGAACGTGATTTAGAAGGCGTTTCATTGAAATTGTATTTACCACTAGGGCAATCTCTTCCAATCACTTAATTGCAGATTATAAAGTGATAAAAGTTAGCAGGAGAATGCAGAGGTCAAATTTACACTTCTGCAAACCAGCTTCTACAAATCTGCATGCATTTTTGGGCACGGGAGTCATGAAGACTGAGAGCAATGCAAAACAAATTAGCAGAAAGAAAACAGTTAAGAAGCAAGATTTTCTTTTTTAATAAAAAATCTCCAGATTTTTCAAAACCAAAAGCATGTACATATTGCAAATCAGGAGGCTTGACACTAAGCACTAATTTTTTTTTTTTTTTGGCTACAGGACCTAGAGAATCAACTTCCTGAGATAATCATTCATCTTTACAATATGGTTCCATTCTTAAACCCTAAATCCAAAATGTAAAATCAGTAAAATACATACTGGTTCTCTCTCTGCAGCAGTAGGACAAGATTAAGCAGCTACAGCAATCTACTGAAAAGGGCAATGAGAGACTATATCTCAGGAATTTTATAAACCTTGAAAAATTCTTCATTTGCCCCTTGCCCCTAAGTTACAGATGAAATACTACATCTTGAATGTCTCTACCTAATACACTTGCAGTGTTCAGATGCAAACCCACCTCAGAAATAGGGATTTCTGAGCATGTTTTGAAAACCACTCCTTTTAATGTCTTGAGAAAGACCCAGAAAAAACTTCTATGGAGAAAAGCAAAATTTTTTGAAAACAGATTTCTGTGTGCAGTGATCCAATTATTTTTCCTTGCTTGGTGAGATGATTAGGAAAGGGGTGGTATAATACCCTTTGAATACACTCTCCCATTAACTTCCTGAGTGTCTTCTCTTACAGAGCCCAGTCTCGTGGCTTGGCAGCTCTGAAAAGAATTCAGCTGGTGCTTGCCTGTTGCTGGGCATGCAGAGGAGTGTGCTTTCCAACAGCAGAGCAGCCTCCTGTACTTTATTGGTTCACTAGAAAGGTGAATACTAGTCATAGTCTTTCACCTCTTCCAAACTGATTTTTTTTGCTTTGCAACCACTGACAATTCCCCTCATGCAAAAAGTAGTGTTTTATTTAAAATAATATCCTTCCCTGTGTTCAAAAAAATCGCAATAGCCAGTGATTTGAAAAACACAGAAATATTTGCTTTATCCCCAGGCGTCTGACATTTTTAGCTCTTATTACTTAGATATTCTTCACATCCTTATTTTCCTGCAAGTGATTAACCTTTCGGAGCTCTAGAGAATAAATTGTTTGCTTCTGCTTAGAAGGAAGGGAATAAATAAAAAATAACCTAAAGAGAAATCTACTGCTCATTGCTTTATTCCTTTTTTTCTTGCCTTATTTCTCAAGAGATGAGTAACTGCAATGTTTTCAAACTTTTAGACTACTTTTTTTTACAAACTGTTCTGGCATAGTAGTTCAAAATAGTGTATTTATTTGCATATCTATGCCCAAGTCACACGCTGCAAAGCAATATCTGTTTTAACTGAGGACAGAAACATTTTCTATAGATTGCCTCTTCCCTGCATCACAAAATCTTTCCATGGAAGCATTCAACAGTTTTTAATTTGTGGAATGCTAACTAATGAAGTTGTAAGTAATTTACAGCAAATTTAAGCCTACTGTCAAGAAGTTACCTTTCACATTTGTCTTTGAAGAGGTCTGCAAACTGAAAGCATTTCTCCACATCATGTATTTCAGACCACAGAACACTATTTTTTTTTTTATCCCATAATTAATTCTTTTTATACTGACAGGTGGAAAACAGAAGATTGTTTATTCTGTTTCCTGAGTTTTTGCACAATTTGGAAGACTACTAAGGAAGCTGGCAATCAGCACACTCAGTGCTATGCCTTGGTCTTTCAGTTCTGGCTTGTGGAGACCCTCTGATGTGACTGTATCACTGAATTGTAGCTGTCCTCAGTTTTAGAGCAGCCTTTCTGAAGCTTGTCATGGAATGGGATCAGAGCAGCCTTGAGCCAGCCCCTGTATCAAATAAATGAAAATAAAATTTGTAATTTCTCTGTGTGAATCTGACTGGTGGCTATTTATCTACCAAAAATGAAAATTCCCTTGTAAATAGTAAAATTATATAGTCCCATAAAACCCCCAAACATCATGCTATTTTTTAGGTACTGCAAGGCTCCCTTCAGGAGATATACATTTTACTGTTGTGTTTGCAAAAAATAATTTGTCCTCTGCAGCCAAGCCCCTGAAATCAATAACGCTACATAATTTTTTGTTGACATTCACAGAATTTGGGAATCAAGCCTAGCACAGTTTATTTTACATTTCATCAGATTAAAAAGCAATAAAAAACTCTTGCAGAAGGATTTCCTGTAATTTTGGTGCCTTCTCCTCCTTTACTTATTAAGGCATAACATGTCCTTGGAATCTCAGTCTAAGACAATCACTGTGTTTTCCTTTCATTAAATGGTACATATCAAAAGCTGTTGAAAGCAGTCTTAGAAAGCACATTCTGGAAAACTCTGACCCAATAGGAGCCAAAGCCACTCTCAACCCACATTTTAGATTTCACACTAAGTGGTGAGCACGACTGGTCCAGCACTGTTGCAAATAATGAAGATATCACAGAATCATAGAATATACTGAGCTGTGAGGGACTCACACAAGGATTACTGAGTCCAAATCTTGGTTGTGAACAGGACAGTCCCAAAAACCAGACCATGTGCTGAGAGTATTGTCCAAACATTTCTGGAACTCTGCCAGGTTGGTGCAGTGACCACTTCCCTGGGGAGCCTGTTCCCGTGCCCAACCACCCTCTGGGTGAGGAACGTTTTCCTAATATCCAACTTAAACCTCCCCTGCCACAGCATCCAGCCATTCCCTCAGGTCCTGTCACTGGGCACCAGAGAGCTCAGTGCCTGCCTCACCTCATCTGCTCACAAGGAAGCTGTAACTGCAATGAGGTCTCCCCTCAGTCTCCTCTCCTCCAGGCTGAACAGAGCAAGTGACCTCAGCCACTCCTCATACGGCTTCCCCTCAAGGCCCTTCACCATGGAGTCCTGAGGAACCTCACTGGTGATCACTTGCTAGCCTGATGTAACCCCTGTTAGCAGTCACACAGGATCAGTACTCCCCACTGCTTTAAAATTATGAAAGAGCAATCTGCAAAAGAAGGTGTTGCATGACGAGCAGCACAAAAGGAAAGGGCCTTTGATAACGTCCGTTTAGTTCATTCTTCTCAAAGACTGTCCTCTTTGAGAGTACGTTTTTTTCCATTATATCTTTTTCAGAATTTAAATTCAGCAGAATCATAAGAGTCAAGATTTAGAGCGGCTTTATAATTAATTATTATTAGCTGAATTCTCTTTTACTAAAATATAAGGGCTTTTTTTGTTTGTTTTGTTTCTGTTTTTAAGGAAATGTCACACCTATGCAATAGCAGTTTGTTTCCCAACTTAAGCAGCTTTCATACCAAAAGCATTCTCAGCTTGTATCCTGAAATATCTGATTTCTTCTTGAAGGAACAGTAGAAAGCCAATAATGGCATTCAATACATTTTTTGTTTATTGTAGGTGCACATCAAACAGTTTTCAAATTCTTTGCACTATGTGTGTAAAATGTAGAAGGTTCCTAGCTGAATTTTAGGCATGGTATTACAACTGAAATACCTCAGCCTTCCAACTAAGCAAAAGTAACAGTACAATATAACCCAAATCATTGATATGATACTCTAAACAACACTTACCAATCATCAGATGGCTCGTGAAACCTCCAAGTGCTGAAACTAAACAACCTCTTTGAAGGGGTATCTGTGAAAAACAACCTTCTTAAATACAGCATTAATCTACAAATAATGTCTTAGCAAGGCACAGGTGAGGAGAAGAAGCCTCGTGTCTGTCAGGCACCCTGTTTATAGCTAATAGCCTAATTGTCTCTACATGTGGATGAGAATCTAATTAACTGTTTTCCAGCTGACAATAGAAAGAAATAGTTTCTTCCATATGTTAAAGGAAGAGCTGTGTTGGGAAATAATCAGTTTAAATAATTCCATGTCTCCTCAGAACAAACATGTCTTCCACCAACATCATACATTTGTAGTACAATGCCTATTAAAGGAAAACTTGCACACAGAAAAATTTCGCAATAGACTATTTATATAAAGAAAATACGCTTAGCTATTACTTCACTTAGCTTGTTAGTCTTTTCTTGTTCATAGTATCTTGCAGTGATCATAATTCAGCAGCAATTACATCATAGCATCTTGCTATGGAAAATGTTATGAGGTTATTTCACTAAAATGCAGAGCAGCTGAAAGCCGACTTTTTATAAAGGAGGAGGTCACCAACCTCAAATTTGAAAATTCCCGTTATTGAGTTGAAAGTGTCAGAGAAAATTGTTACACTGGAAAAAAAAGATAGCAAAGGGAAAGAAAGTACTTTGTAAGTGACATTTTAAAACAGAGACATGGTCTTAGCAGTCGTTCTAGCTAAATCCAGAGTTCAGAAATTGCTTCTTTTAAAAATAATATACTGACAGCATCTCTTTGAAATAGTTGAAAGACCATAAGAAGCAACAAAAGAGCAAGCATTAGTAGAAATGTCCCTGTTTAGAGCAAATTAATTTAGTTAATGGATCTATTGGTAATGGCCATCAAATTGAACGTACTTTGCTAAAGGGATTTGAAGAGACATCTCTAACTTGAGAGTTTTCAAAGTCCCTTGAAAAGGTTTCTGTGCAAATTTTCAAAAAATTTCCAAGTTATTAGCTCTGAAAGAGAAAATGCATCTCAGGGAAAGGCAGCACACATTATCCTGCCAACGTGCCTTGCCTCTCTGCTATTAGTTTCACCCTTGTCCCATAGCCCCACTGCCCGGGTAAACTGGGGATTTGTGGCACTTGGTAATTACTACACAGGGCCTCGTCAGCTGGGTGTGAACTGTAACTGGTAACTCACCACAGCTGATGCAGAGCAGCTGCCAAGTAACAATAATGTTCAGCAACACGGATCTGAAACAAACCCAGTCATCTGGAGGTTCGGCCTTGTGGATCCCAAATTATATACTTTTAACGTATTTTTGATTGAAATTCCTAGTTCTCAAATGTTATATGTTGTTCATTTAACTTTTTACTGAAAAGTAATGTCTCATGTACTTAATGCTTGAGCCGTGCTGAAATGCGTAGGATGTGTGATTAAATACGCATTTGAAGGTTAATTAATTTTCTTTGAGGAATCAAATTGTGATTTAACAGTCTGCAACACTAGTGCAGTGATAAGACTTTCAAAGCCAACTTTCTTTCAAAGGATGAAGAAAAAGAAGCTAATCCTTCTGTTGATAAAATCTCTTTCACAGACATCTCCTTTAGAGAAACAAATTTGTCTTTAAAAACATAAATATCAACAAGCCCAATAATAATAAAGTTGGAAGGGAACTATCACAAATAAAAAAATTGTAAGCTAAGCTGAGGATAGCAAATAGAAATAGAAAAATTATATGGGGAAACATGCCTCTTGCTTAACTTGCTCATGATGGAACGTATTGTTCTGCCTGCACAGGGGTTTTTAAGGTTGAGAAATAGTATGCATTTGTATTCTTAAATGTTTTCAATTTAGTTGTGCTTTACCATGCCAGCACAGTCAGGTATAGAAGAAGCAAAACACTCTTGCTATAAATGAGGATGTATTAAAGAGATCACACTGTACCAATGCGGTAAATAAGTTATGTGAGCTTTGCTGAGAAAAACGCAGTTTTTCTGGTACAGCCTCTCAATTTTAAGGACTTCTGCTGGTGTAATTCAATTGAACAAGCACCACAACATTTTGAACCCCACAGTAGTCTAATGCTGCTGTATTAACTTAGCTGTCAATAAAGGAGAATATTACACTAATGCAGGTTGCAGTGACTTGGACAAGTACCTCTGCCAACACTTGCTTTTTGCTTGTAAAAAAATAAGGAGAAGAAAGAATGAAAAAGGACATGAAACCATCCCAAAGACTCAAAATGCTACAGAAATCACTAGTTTCAAAGACTTTTGCAAAATAAATACGAAGATATCATTCAGAAGACTTTTTCTCCCGTTCTTATTACTTTTCATATCAGAATTTTTTTACCTAACTACTGTACACTAAGCAACATTAACTGCAAAAAGCAGAAGAGCCATGGTGTACTGGTAAAAGACATGACCACTCCTTTGTTTCCTCATTTGAGGAAATCAGATTGGTTTTTTGGTTATAAATATACAACTATATGATGCCAAA
This sequence comes from Lycocorax pyrrhopterus obiensis, assembly GCA_014706295.1. Classification (NCBI taxonomy): domain Eukaryota; kingdom Metazoa; phylum Chordata; class Aves; order Passeriformes; family Paradisaeidae; genus Lycocorax; species Lycocorax pyrrhopterus. The sequence goes on from JACSVZ010000006.1 coordinate 42,139,780, forward strand.
TGTAAATCCAGTCAATGAGATTTATAATATGTCTTAAAATATTATTTGAGCTCCTCTTGCCTGAGTGGACAACCAGCATGCTGTTGGCACACTGCCTTGCCCTTCCAGCAAGAAAGGGTGGAGGTATTTAGAGCTTTATGACAGTTCTGAACTTGCAAGGCTAAGAATTAAGAGCTGATATAATAGAAAACAAAGGCCTCAAAAAATTATTAAAAAGGAGAGATGGGAAAGGTGCAGTGGGAAAAGTGCAGTGGTAGAATAGAATTTCATCTGCAAGACATATTACTAACAGAAAGAGAACAAGCCTCTATTTTGAATTATAAAAATCTGCAAATTAACCCATTATAATTCTGAGTTTTGAATTTCCCTCATAATCTGGAAAGTAATCCAAAGTTGTTGTTTGATATAGATTTTTTGGGGTTCTTGCTTGCTGTATTCCGTATCACAATTGAATTAAAATGTTCATGAAATATTTATTTCCTCAATTTAATTTTAAACAAACAAAGGAAAGAGATGACAACACAGAAACTAACACAAGGTGAATAATTGGGATCAAGAACAAGTCACTTCTTTCCCTAGTAAACCACAACAAAACAATGATGTCACTGTGGTAACCACGGAGAAACATTGAAACCGACCGCCAGGAAACACAAGGTCCACTGAGGCTTGAGCTTTTCTCAATGGATGCTCTGAGAAGTGTCCACAGCTGCCCATTCCAGGCCAGTGTCTCTTTCTGCCCCCATCCACAGAAACAATCTTGTCCTAATTAAATAATGTGAGACCTGCAAAGACAGGCTTCTGATGTGTTTCTTTTGCATTTTTCTACTTTTTTTTATTCCCTTGCATAGACTGCTGCAGAGAGTGAACATGAAAGGTTTTGGAGGCCCCAGATCTCAGACACTGGGAATGTCTAGCAGCACTGGGTGGTACAAGGGCTGGCCAGAGCTAACACTTGCATCCAGAGCTCTGCATATGATTTCCCATGTACCTTAGCCTTTTTTCTCTCATTTTGTCAACCTATAAAATATTTAAGCGGACCAACCCTACAAGCGAAGTGTGTCAATGACTTCATTTTATCCTTGTTGTCAAACACTCCTGCACGTGTGCACTGTCCTATTGCATTTTGCCCAAACTGAGCAAATCCATTCTGCACTCATGACAGCTTCATACTCTCAGTTTCCTGGTGACTGCAGCAGAAAGCTCACTGAGGAGCATTTAGGGTAATCTCAGTTGGATCTAGAGGGTTAAAAAGACATGGTAACATAAGAAAATTGCATAAGGAATTTAGTTTACAAGAGGAAAGTAACGAGAATATTTTAAGAATGTAGTGTTTCTGACAAGAAAGGAACTAGAAACAAGGTTGGTCAAGTTGCCAAAACATTTTATTTTAATTTGAGAGGAAAAAGAATATCCATAAACATGCAGATTTTCCTACACCTGGCAAAATGCAGCAGTAGTCTGCTAATCTTATTAACGATTTCCAAATTTAATGCTAACACATGCTTTTGTTAATTTCCATTTTTAACAACTGAAGAGATTATCACAAATAAAATAATCTGCCGTTACAAAGATATTTGGTCACACTCCTTTTTCTCTCTGAGAAGGCCTTAGTTTTCAAGATCAATAAAGTGATATTTGAAGAACGTTGGAGTATAAATTCAAGTTTAATCGCCCATTTGTTTAGGGTCTTCTTGTCAGTCCTCTGTTATATTTAGATTTATTTAGCTTGCTTAGCACTTTATGTCCATATTAAAGGTCTCTGTTCACTCTCTCTTCTTTAGTTTTGTTCCTCTTCTCCTGCATGGTCCCAACACGCCTGCTAGATAGAAGCATAGCTTCTGGTCCCGTTCTGCTTATTCATAGTGCATTAACTTACAGAAATAAATTAGTAATCTGTCAGTGAATAGACTCATAGTTGACGTACAGAATTTATACAAAGTTTTCTCTGAAAAACCTACAATCTCTATCTGTAGACTCAAGCATTATATTTTCACAGAACTGCAGTAAAGTCTCTAATGTCTCTTACAAGTTTACCTTCCCAGCAGGCTACACTTTCTGGTGCAATGATTAAATAAAGTATTTTTCTGTCTCACAGAGTGAAAATAAATAAAACTAAATTTTTTAGTCTATTAAGTTGCACAAACATTTCATTAAACTGCCAATTCTACCAGCAGCATTTGAAACTAAATCATACATACTTCCTAACTACAACATATTTACAACAATAGTGGAAAGGATGGATCTATTTAGTCTCCTGAAAATGTACCACGTGTCTACATGTGGAAGAAGAGATCCCCAAAGACAGCAATTTAGGAATTACCTACTATGCCAATTTGGGCTCAATTCCACATCATTTCAGCATGAGATTCTTTGTGGAAGGATACATCAAAGAGGGTAAAAGAAGAATTATTTTGAGAGGATTCACTACCACTCCCTGAACATAAAATTTGTAGCTATTTAGAGAGAACAACTTTTAGTACCTAGAATATTCACCCAGTGAAATATTACAGGCATAGGTTTTGACAGCAGAAATAAACAAGTCAGTAACATGCTGAAGAAAGAAAGTTCTCCAGAAAGGGTCAAAAAACCTACTGAGAAAGTTTTCTCCATTGCTGGCTCCTGACTGATGAACCACAGGGCCCCCTTACAAGCCCTGCTCCAGAGAGGGAAGAGTTTAGAGCCCGTCACGCTATTATTTGTACATCCTAATGCAGCACCATAAATAACCTTGTCTGCAAAATATTTTGTGTGACACAATATGGATTTTAAAGAGATAGAAATCAGACTTTAGATTTACAATTAAAGTCTAGGCTTGAATTATTTTCCACATTAGTTTGGTGAGGAATTTGTTTTCCTTTAATATGGGGGGGGAAGGTGTCCTATTTTTTTCATTAGAAATTATTTTAGAGACCTGTGAAAAAATAGAAAGACATTTCTGTAACTCCAGTTTATGAATTTTTTAATATAACTTCATCTTAGCATCTGAGAGTTTTATCAGAATACCTTTTAATAGAAGACTAAAATCTAAGAAATTCCATCTATTAGAAAGGGAGTTTTCTAAAACTCTCAAAACCAATTAAGAAAATTCTACTGTATTTATGATACAAACATATTAAAAGCAAGAAAAAGAATTTTTTTTAAACTGAAATAAAAAATCTAGTCTAATAATTTTTATACCATCTTCCATCTTAGCAACTCTCTTTTTTTTTTTTTCCCAATTTTCTGATGATCCAAGGTACATTTTGAACACTATTTGTACAACAGGTGCAAACATGTTGTGAGACAGACACACATAATGGGCTAGGAGAAAAAGGTTATTAGTTCATTACTTACCTGGCATAATGGAGACATAATTATTTTCCAGTTAACTTCCTGATGATATTAACACTTTCTTTAATAAATTCAATTGCATAAGCATATGAGCATTTCTAATTATGCATGGATTCAAATAAACGCCTAAAACCTCATCTCCCTGTGTTTGTACTGGAGTAACCTTAAAGTTTCGAGTTTCAAATTACAATTATCTCAGCAGTTCTACTTACTGCAAGGCACACTTTAACAATATGCAGCTTTCCCAGAAGTAACTGTGATTTGTAGCTTGTAATGAATCACTCTGTAGATCAACAAATATTGTTCAGATGTTAATCTGCCTGAGCACAAGGTGTAACAGAATCCCGGTCAGTGAGCTGAATTAAAACAGCCACAAACAAAAATTCATGGAATCCGTTTCTGAAATAAATGTCTAAATAAAGTGCAGCTCAGAGACTGATGCACTGTGACAGGTGCTAGGGTAGAATGCTAAAGCTCGTGCAGCTGGAAGACCTTAGAGTCCATTCAAAGGACTATGCAGTAATGATGTCTGTGAATTCATTTTTAGATTTGAAGCCAAAGGCAAAAATAATATCTAGCTATATAAATAACTTTGGCAATTTAAGCACAGCAATCAAACATCGTTAAATGGCACATTAGAAAAGAATGTGACGTGCCAGGAGTTTCTTCTTTGTGTTGGGTTTAAGTAATCCTCCCCCGACATTCCACTTTAATAAATAACCTGTACAAAATATTTTGGAATTACTAATCCCTTCAAAATAAACACTTTCAAAGTACAAAATTGCATAAAAGCAATAAAATACCTGGCTACCTGGCTTTCTGTGACACTTCTATCTTCCTAGCCCACAGGTAAGGTAGATTTGCATTAATATAAAATATTAGAGTTCTAGTGTGAGTTCTATTTACCTCAGAGGATCTGTAACCATTTACTTCAGAGGAGTGGTGGATAGTAAAATTAAAAAGATTATATTAGATCTTGAATAAGCCTAAAATGTGCACAAAGAGCATACCTTTATTTTATTGTTGTTGTTTTATATTTCAGATGATGTCTTATTTACTTCTTATTGGTAGTTTTAGTGACAACAAAATCACCGAATATTCCTCAGTGTGCCCTCATTTTCATGTTTAAGAACATGGTGCTCAGCCATCAACAGAAAGTGGACTCTGAAAACTGTTTAACGTCACTAAGTTTTTTTCCCATTTCTTTTGCTTGAAATGTTACCACTTTTACCATTATTTGCTAATACATAAATCCAGGTGTTACACACCTAGAGAGAGTTGAATTTTGAGGTAGTTGTTCAGATTTACTGTTTTGATTTTATTAATTAAAATCAAAGAAGAAGAGGGATTAGATAAGAAGTTTGATTCTTAGACAGACTTGTCCCTGACTTGCAAAAATTTATAATTTTGAATCTATATATGCAATTTTAGACTTTTTTTTCAAGCCTTATAGCATAGCTCTTCTACACCACAGCCAAAAATTCAAGCATTCCTTTAAAAAGAAATGAGTGAGACACATACTGTAGTTCTCTTTGTAATAATCATTAGATAAATTCAAAACAAATAACATTATGGATGATCTTTATTCTCTCACTATAAAGGCACAAGTATTTGCATATTTTGCTATAAAGGAACTTTTCATGTAAGAAACATCTCAAAACTACAGAAAAATAAGCAACTTTTGAATTTTGAATGTGTATATAAGGATGTCTTCTACGATACTCTAAAAATGGAACGCCACGTACTGTGTAAATGAGAATGTGAGGTATCGCCTGAAGTAAAATAAAAACTGAAGGGAGTGTCACCGAAAAGGGAAGATTTATTTGAAGTCTTTGAAAGAGAGTAAGGAAATGAAGTTTCTGAAACGTAGCCCTATGCCCATTCATTTTATATCCCTTCAATTAATTGATTTAAACCATGAGAGGAGAGGAAAGTCGCCTCCTCTCAAAGATTACATCCCAAATTGCTTTGGCCTCTGAGCCTGCAACACTTTAAATTTCCCCAGGAAATGTTTCCTTACTCCTGAATCATATAAGAAGGCCTAGTTCACACATTTTCCTCTTTGTTAAGACTTGCATTATGAGCTTTCATCTTTAAAATGCTGTTTCCCCAACAGATGATTTTGCAATGCTTTGCAACCAAATAATTAGTTAGAAGCTCAACAAACAACACTGTGCTTTAAAAGCCCTATTTGCACCTAGGTTAAATAAACCCCACACACTTTTCCTGTGCATTTTTTTTGTCCTCCTAAACTCCTACATTTTCTTAAATGATCTTAATCTGAACTCCATGCCTAGAAACCAAATCAAGCAAACAAAACGATTAGCTCATGATATAATCAAATTTTGGGTGAAGAAAATGGAGGTGAAAATCAGAAATACGGCTGTTTAAAGCAGACTCTCGGCAAGAACGCTGTTGTTACGATAATTGCTCATGTTCCATTCATGAGAATCTGCTGAAGTAAATGTTTTGCACTGTAAGAGCACTTTTAATTTACAAATATTTAAAATTCATGTTTCATATGGAACTAAACAATTTGAAAGCAATTTAACTGGAAAATCCTGCAGAGGAATGCATCTGGGAATCTATGACTTGAAAAAGTCTAGAAGCAAGAGCCAGCAGCTTAACATATACATTTCCCGAGACCTTTTTTGAGTGAGAAAGGGTGCATTAAATCTTAATAGACACCCTTCTTCTGATGGCATTTTGAGTTTTAGTTCATATTTTACCAGGGAATGCCTTTTCTTTTGCAGGTGCACTTCTGTTTGAAAGAAAATGTGTGAACAGTGTTCTCTTTCACGTGTTAGCTTTCATTTGTGTCAGTTTCTCAGATAGCCAATAGCAGCAATAATTTTTCTATTGGTTTTGAATATGTCCTGTCTAAACAAATTAGGAAGGTGGGTTTTCCTTTTTTTTTTTTTTTTTCCCTGTGTTTTCTAGAAGAAAAATTGGTCAAAATCTTCAGATACACTCTCAGTTCTGTCCAGACAGTATGGACAAACATCTTACCAAGCCAACAGTGTGGACTGAACTCTCCTAGACTCCAAGGCCAATGGCAATGAACAGATCTTCAGAGCAACAGACTTTTTTTTCCCTACTTAGGCTTGTCAAGATTTCCCTAAAGTACATCATGGTAGATGGCTCAGCTTTCACACTGCCAGATCTATTTCTGTGTGTTCTGACACTTGACCCTTTCTCACTGCTGAGAACACCCTAACCCTATTTTTGTGGGAATTTAAGGAAACTAAAGAACTCTTCCTGCCCTGCTTGAGCATAGCTCGTTTGTATCACAGGCAGAGACTCCACAGTGCCTACTCTCTCTGGATAAAGATTTTATTCTGCTTTTTGTCTATAGGCATTTTGATTGTCTTATCAAGTCTGAATCAGCATTGGCATCTGCAGGATTTTCTCTGTTACAGACAAGAGTGCAGTTAACTGATGGTAAACCAGTTTTCCTCCAAGAAAAACATCCAAGAAGCAGGATTACCAGTCAGTGGTGGGAGTCCTACAACCCTAAAATAATAAATACATATTATTTATAAAACTACAATAATATGGAAATATTGTACTCATCTACAGCCTCTGTTATGGTTTGATGTAAGAATAATATTTGAATCTTCTGTGCCACAGTAACATTTTTTCCCCTATCACCATGACACTTTCCAAGTGGCAGCAGTATTTTGGAATAAGTTAAGCACAAAAATTTTTGTATCTCAATAAACCGTGGTTTTTTTGACATGTAATGGAAACAACTCTATATCTGCATTGAAGTTTAGGCATTTTAGTAGTTTAAGCAAATCTTTGTAGCACATGATTTTTCTCTCTGCTTCTTCCTTTATTTTGATTCTTTGCTGTAAGGAGATATTCTGTTATGAAAAAATAAAATATGAAAATGATACATAAGTAATTTAAATTGGGGACTTCTTTATGGGCTAGAAGAGGTTTTATTCATATATACACACCTCCCAATGATATCAAATGCAAAGAATTCCCAACCCAAACCCTTACAACTGTGTTTAAAATGAAGTTTCCTAGCATGTTTTTCTTTCCCAATATTTTGCAGATGTCACAAACCCATTACAAGGCAGTGATACCTCGATTCACTCTGACTGAAAAGCAAAACCATCCATGAACAACACTCCTTTCTCTATTTGTTTGACTTGCTTATTGATCACACTGCTAAGAGGAGAAACTCGTAAGTAAGGAGAGGAAACGTCTTCTGGTGAAGTATATAAAACTCCTCTGCAGACGCATTTTAAAAATGCATTCCTACATACATTGGTTTGGACAGTGCCCAAATTTTTCCTCTCTCTAGCACTGAACAGTCCAAGCATAAGTTCCTTAGGTTGGTTTTCTATCTTCCTAGGAAAGCCAGAATAATTTTCCCTCCTCAGAGTGATAAGGCAACCCAGGATGTAAATCTGCAATGGTTATTTGACATAAGACATCTTTGATTTTACTTTTAGTGAGAAAATTGCATTAGAAATCCCTGCTCATGACAACTGACAGTCCTGAATTTGTAATGCTGCTATGCAGATTTTCACTGCTGTGAATTTTACTGTAGCAAAATAAGTCAATCTTCTTTATATATGTATATTTATGCTTATGTACAAGTCTACATACACAGCTGTATTTTTTCTCAGATCTTACTCCATAGGAAGATAAATAAAAATGGGAAACGTAAAAAAATGCAAAAAACCCCCCAAAACCCAAAAAACATGCCAGTGTTTTGAATCACTCATATTAAACCATTTGACAACTCAGTACAGGTGATGACAATTTCTTTGAATCTTCAGTATTTGCAATTGATTGGAAAATGTGTGTATTAAAAATATAGAATAAATGTTGCAGCAGATAACCACATTTACTTGCTCTTGCACAATGTAGAAGTATAGAAGAAATAAAGGGGGGAAGGTATAAAAAAGCAATGCTGCTGATACTGCTGTGTAATCAGTGGGTTTTATTCTTATCCATGTTTAAAAGGGAAAAACTGGTCTCTTCTGATACCTGCTGCTATATGATTTAAAAAAAATCTCTTTAATATTTATCTCAGAAAAAGGCAGTGATTCTAGGAGCAAGATTTTCTTTCCTCTCTTCTGTACAGTCACTGTTGCATAAGGGTGTGGTTACAGGGATAGACAGATCACCCACCCCTTCTGTTCTGCAGCGCTCCACGTTTACAGACACCAGTATGGCCAAAATAAGAATATTTTACTGAATAGTTCAAAGCATCCTGGCTATCGAGAGACAGCGTTTATCATTTCCTGACCAAAGCACATTGTTACTCCTTAACATTACCCTGCCCTTGCTTCTTGTCAGTGAAGTTGCTTTTGAGAACATCCTTTCTTAGGAAATCACTTTTCTTTCTCTCACACTCCAATTCGCAATGCAGGAACAGGTTGGGCACACACATTTTGTCCACCTGACTCACTCTCCTGCCAAGACCGGCACATCGTAGCCACTCTTATTAATGGCTCTGTGGGCACACCATTGGACAGCTGCAATTCCACCCACTGCTGAGCTTGTCACACAGCTCATTCAGATCCTCTTCTGAAACTTCTCCAGCTGAAGGACATGCTTTCAAATCTCATTTTAAAGTGGAAGACAAGATTCTGGAAAACAAGATAATCCCTTCCAACTGGCATCAATATGGTATACAGATGCATACTTCCCGTTTCCATGTACTGGCTCTGGGCCTAGGCTTAAATATTTAAAAATATGACAAACAGCAGAGTTTACATCACAACACCAGCAGCAGTATTTTCTTCCCTGAAGCTATCTTTTTAAAAAAATGATAATATTAGGAGAACTAAATGAGACACTGCCTTATCAATAAAATGATAGCATGATGCTCAGTCCAATACTATTTGTTAAGAACTATACTTTAAACTGGAAGATTATTTTCCTGGTAAAGTAGTACAGCATTTATGTCCCTTATGAAACTGACAGAAATATGACCTAACTATGGACTCATATTTTCAGTTGCATACAAGGACACTTTTTCTAAACAAATTTGCATCTAATAGTCATTCAAGTAGTCATAAGAGGACTAAACCCCTATTTTTCTTTTCTACTATGTCATTTCTCTAATAGGCTCAAACATTATTAGCCAGCTTTAGTGCCTACAGGTTTCAAAATGAAAACACAATGGATACTTTTGCCAAGACATGTTTATTTTGAGAGCAAACACACAGAGAAATAACGGAATTACTACTTGAGTAACTAGGAAAATAAGTTATGCTGCTGACACATTGCAGTGGTTGGGGAGAAATACTGAAAGAATTTTCAGATAAAATTGTACAAAGACTGCTTTTTTCAGCCTCCTCTACTTCACTGTGTAAGGCCAGAAGACACAGATTCCAAGCTGTTATCTGAGCAAAGTTATGCTAAAACATGCCACAGTCCCTAAATTAGAAGCAGAATCAGTTCAATACGCCAAATTGAGTTGCTGATAGTCCCCTTAACACAGATAATCAGAAATTGTTATTCTAACTTCATTGCTTCTTAATTTTATTACTGCAAGGGAAAGACAATCATCCTCTTGGTTTGATCTGTAATCTGTACTTCTTGAATTTCTGCCTGTCTGCCACATCTTAATTAAAAGCTCATTGTCCTTATAGTGGAAGTCCTACATAAATGTTCTGCTTGTATTTCTCATCATAGTAATTTCTATTAGCTTGTTCCTTTTGCTTTTCTCAATCACCTCTCTTCAAAATTTTCTGTTTTACTATTTTCTGGAGTTTTGCCTTTTGACTTCCTCTTCCTTCTGCTTGTCATCACAATTAACACAAACCATGGTGACAAATTTGGACAGAAGTTGAAGAAAAAATACAACCACCCCTAATCAAAAGTGTTCCCCACCTGTACTCTGAGATCACATGTTGATTCCATGGAGAAATTTCTTTGCTGTGCAGTGAGCAGGACTGAAGCCACAGCAGATACAAAGCAAACAGGGTAACCTTTCATAGGCCCGGTACAGTCTGAATGATAGTCACCTGTTGCTAACTAGAAACAGGTTTCTAATTAGAAACAGCCTCTGCTTTGCGCAAAGTTCTGCATTAGAAGGAATATTTCAGAGTTTTTACTAAAGTTCTGACTTTAGTTTAATGCTCTTGGTCAGTGTAAACAGACTTTAAATGATAAAGTTTAGGTTCTAGTTTAAGCATTGGGTGTCAGTACTACCCACAACATTTGCACTGTTTGGGAACATCCCAATAATGAGAATTGTTGAAAAATTACATTGAAAAGGTGCTTCTGTGCTTAACTTGGCCATGGAATTTATATGACCATCTTAATGAAATGAGTATCATAGGCCCTCTCTATACAGTAGAATAGCTGAAGTCTGCAAATACTGGTCTTTGAATGATTGTGTCTGGAACTAAAAAGTTTCTCTCATGAAATAGCTTTTTCTGGAAGTCAGGTGGCTTAAGGGCTTGAGCCAGAGGTTCTATTCAGATCAGCTCTAGTGACTGATAGAAATGGCCTTATTTTTCACTAATTGCCTCGGAACCCATTCATAATACTAATGAGTACTACATCTTCTGAGAATACGTTTCAAAACACTGATAATGCTTTCTTTGAAAAAGTCACTGTCTTTTGTCTTTCAAACCTCATTTCTAATAATATTGTTGTGCGTTCAGTTTTTCTTGCATAACCTGTAGTGACTAACCAATCCTTATTAACATGTTTCTTATCATTAATGTATGGACATGTTATTATCACATTTTGGTTCTGTAATTCAGGCTGGGTCCTGTGCTACTTAAATTAGAAATTATTCTGTACAAAGGAAGATTATATTGTTTCTTTTGACTTTTAAAAATCCATTATACATGTATTTCAGGGATCAGTGAATTGAAACTATACACTGGCATAGTGATATTTGCCCACTTACTGTTTAATAATTTCAAACATGCTAGCATTTTTCAACTGCTGGTAATCACTGAATTGACATTTTCAGGTAGCTACTTGCAAAAACTTCCAGATCTTATTTTAACTAAAAGGATTTAATTTAGAGTGTATCTGTACACGTCTACACACACATATTGATATTTACACCTTTAGGTATTTGCAGATACACATAACTTGGTCACTTGAATCTGTGATATTCCTTGCAATGTTTTCATGTTAGCCCTAAAATTTGATATTCAGACTAATTTTCCATCAGCAAGTTGCCATTAATCTGAAAGGTAATGTTTCTAGGAACAGATACATAGACATAAACTAATGTAAGACAGAGGGGAAGAGTTTTGCTGAAGTGCTTTATTCTTTTAAATTTTCAGATGCAATTTCATGGCATAGAAGCTCTTTGTGCCTTCTAGCCACTCACAAATCCACTTGCTTGAGTCTAACCATGCCACTTTGGATCTTCCTCATGAAAGAAATGCAAGAGGTCTCCAAATCCTGATCAGGGATTTCATGGAGGCCCAGTAAACAAGATACTTTCTTGTGTTTTAAGTTGCAGTTATCATAGTGACACTTTATGAAGACTCAAAACTGAAAGAGACTATGAAACTTTACACATCTCATCCTTAAACAGCCCCAGCCATGAACAGCAGACAGTATTTAATATGCAATGTGTAAGGCATAGCTGATAAAGAACAAATCATAAGCAAAACTGTGTTTAGAGCAGTCACGATTCTGAATTTCTAGTAAACTCAAAAGATGTTACCTGTAAAGGCATGGAAATTACACTAAATAGGACAAGCAGCAAATAAATTTGCAAGCCTAGCAGGGCATAGTAAATTTACAGATGTTTGCAAAGTGCTTAGCTTCAGGTAAAAAAAAAAAAAAGCTAAATCTTCTCACCAAAGTAAAACAAAGAGGAAAAAAAATGGTTTTAGGAAGGACCAGTTCTGTCCCAGCAATCAGATAAAAAGTAGCAGGGACACACTCTTAATGTGCTGGGTTAAAGTGCTATTCCCCATCCCCAGAATTTCCTTAAGTGACCTCTTCACAGTGAAGAAAGTTAACGTAGGTGATTTTTTGCCTATAAGTTCACAACTGCCCTCACAATCCTATCCATTGGTGTCGCTGCAAGGTGTCTGTTAGCAAACAGTTGGGTAGTGGCATAATCTTTAATCAACTTGACCCACATAATGAGAACCATGAGTGAAATCCTGATTCAAAAGCAGAAGTTTATTAATTGGATCAGTCTGACTGGATCACCACTATTTCCCGTAAAAAAGGAAACACTGGGGACATGGCAGTTGCCAAATAAAAGTAAGAAAAGGTGTGATTTTCTAAAGAATAGCATGGCTTGATATCACCAAACCCATATAGGAATACATCTACAGAGTTCAACTTATCCTCCTTTTTTGCAAAATTCTCTATTGCTTTATTGAATGAACTGTTGCCCACTAAGTTAAGAAAAGGATCTATCTGGCTGTAAACTATAATCAGTGTAATCAATGAAGAAGAAAAAAAAGACAAGCATTTTACTTCCATGTCTGTGAAGTTAGAAGAGTACAAGCAGAAACCTGGTGGTGACTAGCCTCTAGAAAGTCACGAAAACGCAATGTGTGCTGCAAGTCACAAGTGCTTAATCTATTTGTAATAAATATCTCGTTGTTCACATTACCAACATTACATAATGTGATAAGCTGCCAACTTCTAGAAACATCCAAACAAGGCCATTTTTTAATCACATAAAACTTTAGTTAGCTAGAAATGCTAGTTTTTGGATTTATGGACTAAATGTCAACTACTTCACTCAAAAATGCTAGACACAAACATCTGAAACAGAAATTGTTGATGAGGTCATGCATGCTCACTGCAAGCACATCTGGAAGCAAGACAAGCCAACAGCCTGAACCATTTCCTTTGAACTTGACGAGCACAGTATGCTTCAAGGAACACAATATGCTTTTATACAAGTTCACACCTTTCAATTGCACACAAAATCAACTGGAAAATAAACTGCAGAGTCAGGGCATCGCCTGATGTGTAATATTGCTATCCAGTTAAGGACTAGATCAGCCTTTCTCCTAAGATGGATCTGCAAAGAGCCTGTGGCCTTTGTATTCCTGGGGCTCTTCCTTGGCTGGGATCAGAGCACAGTGTACAAATACAGGTGGGGAGCAGTTACCATTCTGCAATTTCTGAACAAGTGCTGCTCTCCCCAGCCTCTATCCACAAATGACGTTTTTATTCTGGTCCCTGAATGATAACAATAAACTATGTCCTTTGAGGTTTGCCTACAGGCTCAGGGAGAATAGCTCAGAGTGCTGTGACAGTTTCCCTCACCGCAGCAAACCCAGGGGCACAGCAAAATTGCTGCCACCGGTTCTCTCATTTTATTAAGCAGTGATGTGAAAAACTTCTCCCTCTCCACCTCTTCCCTGCTTTGGCCCTGGGAGATGTGTGGTTTGTTCCCCAGTTCTGCGGGAAACGTTTTCAGAAGATCTGCAGCATGAAAAATGCTAGGAGATGGGAAATAACTAATGTACCTCTAGGTGTGATTTATGTCAGTACCAGTGAATTGGTTTCTATATGAATACCAAAACCTGAGATCATTCCAAGTTACTTGCACAATGACTGCCTGAATCACTGGTAGCAGCAGATCCTGTTTCCTTTATTTCCTCTCTCAGGTTAGACTCTCAAACAGGCCCTTCGGTGCAGTAAGAGACACAAGAACTATTTGGTATTTACACTAAAAATGAAATAGATTTTAAAAAATGTTCTATGATAAGCACAAAGAATGTAAGAATCACCACTTCAGCAGTAGCAATTAAAATAAGATGCTCCATTGTCACTATTTATCAGCATTACATATAGCTAAAGGAAAGTGGAATCCATTAGTCATTCAGTAATTACGGAATAGGGCATTAAACATCAGTTTTCTATTTGAAAACAAGGTCAAAATGAAAACAGACAGTAATTGTTAGCATACATCATCTTAATTTACATGTTATTTTCAGGCCAGATGCAAGAAAGCTCAACGATCAAGTCAGACAGATGAAATAGTATTTAATCTACTTTGAATACCAGATGAAAAAGAAAATTATGATATAAATAAAACACAAAAATTTATATAGGAATAAAAAAGCGCCAGTTTTCACTGTTTACATTTGAAGACAGGAATAATTGTATTTGAATTATTTTTCCAGGTACAATCATTTTTACTAAGAATATGAAGAAATAAAATTGTGGAAGGGCAGTGAGCCTCAAAATATCCATTGATAATAAACACAGCGGAAGGAATAAGCAGGCAAGGTAACTCTAAAAAAAGATGACACTGATTTCCCTGGTTCACAAGTCTGCACAAAAATCTTGTGAAACTCCCCGTTTACCTATATTTTAAAGGCTACTTTGCCTCTAAGTATTACCAGAGAAAAATGCTTAAAGCTCAAACATATTCTTAAAAACTGTTAAACAGGCATAAGCAAACATGTGAAAGTTTAATTTTCTCCAAGAAATGTGATTCTTCCGTTTATACAAAAATATGCTGATATAAACAGAACCATGATAATTTATATTAGCGGTAGAATTTTCTCTTACTAAACTCAGTTACTGCCAGACTGTTTTGTACAAATAGCTCTATAAACATTCTGTTAATCCAGCACCCTCACATGAAAGAAGTAACAGTGTTATTTCTAGCTAGAAACGTCAGGACCAAGAAAATCTCAGAAATGAGTGGAATATTTATACAACATATTCCAAGTGAACATCACAAAAAGTATTTTGGAAAACCACATGGGATTTTTCACAGAAAAGTGCTGGAAGAGGTGGGATTTTTTTCTTGCAGTCAACAAGTCAAATCCAATAGGACAGCCGCTAAAAATCATTATACTAAAGGTCACACTTGAGCTGTCACAAGCAACAATTTTAATTAACACCCTAGCAGTCAGCAATTAAGTCTGCACATCTGATAGCTTTAAACATAGACTGGAGAACTGCATCAAACTACAAACATTTATTTACATGGCAATTGCTATGGACAGGAGATCAGGTTGGTTTTTTTTTTTTTTTTCCCAGAAAGCCAGTGATCTTGTACAAAAACTAGGAAATGCAAAGGTGCTCCTGCCCTGGAGGATTTAACTGTTCCTGTAATCATATCCAGTAGATGGATGCTCTGCCCATATTAGAAATTAACTTAAAAGCATCCCTCAAGAGAGACAGTAGAGGCTCTAAGATCATCTATCCCAGGGAATGGGTGGAGGTGGGCAGGAAGGGAAAGCAGAAGGGAAGGAAGTTCTTTTGTAGTGCTGCCTCTCATGACCATGGAAATAATGGCAGCCACAGGACTCTGTACCTTCTACACAGCTGAGCTGGATCCACGTCTAGCTGTGAAGAAGAAAACCCCGCTGGTTACTGGTTTGGTTGGGATTTTTTCCCGTA
This sequence comes from Lycocorax pyrrhopterus obiensis, assembly GCA_014706295.1. Taxonomy (NCBI): domain Eukaryota; kingdom Metazoa; phylum Chordata; class Aves; order Passeriformes; family Paradisaeidae; genus Lycocorax; species Lycocorax pyrrhopterus. Next base: position 42,155,446 of record JACSVZ010000006.1, read on the forward strand.
GTAAATCTAATATCCCGAGCCTTTAAAATCATGGCTGTTATAGATGATGAACAGAATGTAAGGTTTATGACATCTCCCATATGCCAGTTCAGCATGGAATATTGCATCCAAGTTTCTTTTCTTTATCTTAAAGTGGCATTTCTTTACCTAAAGTGATCATAATTCTACATGCCATGAAGCCCTTGAGTTTCAAAACTCTGGTAGCGTGCCTGCATCCATGTTGCTCCTGCGATGGACCAGGCACAGGCAAGCGTGGTTGGAAAATCAGCATCCTCTGGCCATCCTCCCTGCAGGGGCACTGGAACAGCCTGCGCTGGGCCCGGAGGGCCCTCCTGAAGCCGGAGGGACGTTTCTTGCAGAGCTGACTGCTCACTGAGAGCGCGGCTTCATGCTGGCCAGGAGAGGGGCTGGGAGGGCAACAGGTTGTGCAGGGCAGGGACCTGCCCCTCTGCCCCTGCTGCTGTCACCTGCTTGCCCAAGGCTGGTTGTCCTGCTACCGCCTTTGCACCTCCTAGGGAGCAGGACTGAGGCATTAATGATTTACTATACATAGACTAGTGAGGAGTATGCGCCTCACTGACTAGAGCGTACTTGCAGACTTTAGCCAAACGTGACAGGTGATCTAACAGGTGGTGGTAAACTAAACAGATGATCCTCCCTGAGCAGCTGCATTGGTGTATCAAAGTGCACTCGTGCTGCAACCACACTATCTTTAGAAATATCGTACTGCATTGTCAATATTTTAGCACAATAGTGAGTTAAACGTTTAGTATTTTTGTCAGTACCTGTGTGGAAATAAGAGATAATTCGCCCCTATTCAGCAAAGACACTGTAAACAGAAATAAACAGCACCCTTGTTCTTTCAGTCATAAACAGATCATGGCCACTGTTAACACAACCGTGAACAGGGACATTGGAATAAAAACTAATACTGACTGGGAAGAACTGCCATATTAAAGCACATCTGCAAATCTGAGGAGCCTGAGGATATTGTGTTTTGGTTTTGCCAATTCCTTATCCATCAGCAACTTTCTGGCACAGAGTATATTCCTGGAATATTTAAGATGAGAATGCTGAAGACTGTGATCTTTAAGAAATTAAACACAACCAAGGAAATTAATAAATGCCCAAATTAATTCAAGTTATTTCAAAAGCACAGTGAACACATTACTTTCCCTTGTCTGAGTCAAAAGAATAGTGGCTAGGTAAGTAACAGTCAAGCATCTGTCAAGCAGAAATTGTGCCTGACTTGGGTACTGGACAGAAAAAATTACCAGTTTTCTGTCCAGTATCAGGTATTAGAGTGGAGCACATCATGTACCTTGATTTGAACAGTTCTATCAGATGTTATGTAAAAGCTCTGAGAATGCAGTCTAAATAAAAGCACTGTAAGACACAGGAAAATTGTATTCAAAGGTTAATCAATTGTTCCCTGAAAAGTAAAAAGTATGAGATACTAAAATGTAAGTAAAGGCTAGTATCATGCAGCATTTTCATTAATTATTTACAGCAATTAGAGAGTACATTTATAAAATTTGCAGATGACATCTGGCTGAAAAATGCTGCCACCTTGTTGGAGGACAGGGTTAACACAGAGACCAAAATCAGAGAAATGCCTCAGAGGGGAAAAACCTCTCAGACACCAAGTTCTGACACTCAGGTAGGAATAAACACCACAAGATGGGAAAAAGCAGGTTGAGTAACAGTTCTAAGATCAAACCTGGTGAAGAGCAGACAAAGAAAAGTGGAAGGGAGAAAGGAGAAATTATGGTTGCAATTTGAACATGTTAACAATATCAAGCCACGATGGCAAAAAGCTGTGACGTGTAACTGGGAACAGAGCTCGCACACTGGAAGGGGATCCTTCCAATAATCTTACTGCTGCACTTCTTGGTTTTTGAAAGACTGTAGCCCGACTGCCATGTCTTGGTGTACTACATAGATGTAGTCCACTCAGTGAGAGATCAGCATGGAGAATGCTTTGGAGAAATCTCATTGCAGCCTTCCAGAAGCTTAAGGTGGTATATAAAAAGGAGGGAGAGGGACTTTTTATACAGGCAGACAGTGACAAGGCAAAGGGCAATGGTTTTACACTGAAAGAGGTTGGGTTTAGATTTGATTTTAGAATTAAATTCTTTACTCAGATGATGGTGAAAGACTGGAATAGCCTGTCCAGAGAAGCTGCCCATGCCTCATCTCTGGAAGTGTTCAAGGTCAGGTTGGATGGGGCCCTCAGCAACCTGGTCTAATGAATTGCATCCCTGTCCTTGGCAGAGGGGTTGGACCCAGATGGTCTTTAAGGTCCCTTCCAGCCAAACCATTCTATTATCAGGAAAGACAAAGAGAAATTACAAGCAAGTTACAAGCAAGGGAAGATTGCAGGAGCTGGGGTTGTCTAATGTACTGAAGAAAAGGCTAAGGGGAGATTCAGACAACATGCTCTGCATATATAAAGATTAGCTGCCACAAGTAGGAAAATAGACAGTGTTGGTGGTGGTCAGGGAAAAAGTTGTGAAACAAAAGTAATTTATTTTCCAGCACCCTTTTAACTCTATTTCCTTCACAAGTCTGAAGTGACTGGAAGACAACATTTTTATGTAAACTAATGATTTTAAAGAATAATGCTTCTAAATAAAAGCTTTGTTATCTTCATGTGCATCAGTTTCATTAGCAATATTTCAAGACGTATCTTATATTTGTCAGTAAGACAAAATGTTTTAATAAAACAAATCAACTTGCAAACACATACAGTATTACAGACTAAGAACTAAAATCACTATCCACCATCACAACAGTAAAATGCAATTTATGATGACATGAAGTTTAGCACCTGAACGAAAAAACCTAATAATTAGTAACAATAAAATCATTTAGCTTTGATTAATAAAGTCCTTTGATTTTCTTACTATTCCAAGAAAGGCAGAAACAAACATTTCCATATTTTCTTTCATGCCAAATGTTTTCATTTTCCACTTGGTTGAAGCAAGTTAGGGTAAATGTTGGACATACATTTTGAAAATTACTACGTATTGTGATCTACCAACATTGCCTTTCTATTTGTGTTAAACATTAGCACCATCTAGTGGTCCAGAAGGGCCTTTCAAACTTTAGAAAAAGCTGTGGAAAGTGATCCAGCCAAAATGATGCAAAATGATACCGACAGTAACACGTAGTTTTTCAGTCCCTGTATAGGCAAAAGAAGAGAAAAAGGAAAACAGCATCTTGTCATTATCGATATCCCTTTAAAAAAAAGTAAAACAAAGTACTAGGTTTCATTTAGGCAGAGATTATTCTAAAATGTATGAAAAGAATGAAAGGCTTAGAGAGTTAGAAAGATTTGGATAATGAACATGATGATCTTCTACTGTGGTGCAACACTAATCTGTAGTAGGAGACACAGAGCTTCTAGTTCTAGATCCAAGGATGCCTGACACACAGTGACCAAAAATATTGGGAAAGATCATCTCAAATAGCAAATAGGTACCTATGGATCCTGGATAGACTGGCAAAGAGAACCTGGTATTACATTGCTAGCATTCAGTGCTTCAAATTCCACTAGAAAACTAAGTTCTGCCCTATATGTTAAAATCCAGTAAATTAGCTTGTTGTAGACAATCACTGCTCTATCAGTTTAGGATCTTTACATTACACTGTAATTACAAAGGCAAATCAACCTCTGTTGCATTTTTGCATCCTTTGTTGAACCTGACCCTAAAAATGTAATCTACTGTTGATGTGATTATTGGGACAACTGCTCATTCCCCTGCCCCCTCTGAAAGAACTGGCTCAAATGAAAACTGTCTTCAGGCTGTGCCTGGCTTCCTGCCTCCTGGCTGTGCTACAGTCTTCATCTACATCTACTGCTCCTCATACAGTTATGGAACTAAAATCTTCATTCCTGTAAAAATTGTTCACAGTTCTTCATGTTTCTTGGAAAACTTAAAATTGCATGATATCACTTTCAGTTTCATAATGCAATACTTGCAAGGAGGAGAAATCTGAGATACAGCTGTAAACTAAGTCATGCTGTTTCTAGGGCTAGAGACAAGCAAGAGGTATTAGGTAAGAGACCTAATAACATTACCTTGATTTCCTTAAATACAAGGACTCCCCACATTGCAGCAACAAGGCCAGGACCCTAAAGAATAAGATAAATTTGTACATTACATAATTTCATTAAAATTTACTCCTTCTCATTACTGTTCTCAGGGGGGTTGAATTTTGTCTGGATAATACATTTACGTCTTTCCATTCTGTAAAAGTAAAGCACTCATGACAAAAGCATAAACATCAGTGAAATATTTACTAAGTAAGACACAATAAAATCTTCAGGAAGGGCTAAATGGTCAAGAAACTACTTTTTTTTTTGCAGTAGGCGCAACTTCTTTCTAAATTACACTGCGGAGTCTGCTCCAGCTGTTACATGTTCTTTCGGTAGACACCAAACAACATGCCTTATTTTAGTCCAAATTAGAGTGCACAATGTTTCCTAACATTTCCTTTATTAGCATGACTAACTAGTTGGACAAAGTTTGATTTTATTGCTCAGTATGATATCAAGAGACTGAAACATAGATGTATTTCCTCTATAGCTGGCATCTGGACAAAGCACAGAGCCAGCCAGGGAGACAGGTCAGGGAAGCTCCTGACTATCTGTGATGTTGTTGTACAGGTTTCCTGGCTAACAGCAAACAGTGATACACAACAGCAACTTCCAGGCACTCTTGATAATACAGTTTTTCCCCTGAGGGAGCAATGATCTGAATTTTCATCTCTGATGAGAAAATATCTGAATATGAAACAAAAACTGGCTCTGTTAATGCTTCCCATTAGAGCTGTTCTGAGAAACACTTGACAGATGTTTGGCCAGTGACCTTCCTCTCTTCATCCTCAATGCAGCTGATGGGACACAGATATAGACAGGAAACAGTGTCTCATGCTGAATGTATGTGTGGGTGCTGTTTCCTAGTAACATTGCCAACTATTACTTGAGAGGCTATTTCACTTTCTAGATAACATGTGCTGAGAGAGGAATGCACTTTTAAAAGTGAAACAAAGTGTTAAAGGGATGTGATGAATGCCTCTCTGAACATTTTCTCCAGGGTGAAATAAAGCGGCAGTTCTGAACCTGTGGCACAGACAGGCAGTTTCTCATCATTGCTGTCCTTACATTTTTCATTTTGTGATTTTATATCCTTGCCCTTTAGGCATACCGATAACTAAGCTACTAAAGCAGCTTTCCATTAATCCTCCCATTTCTAATTAGAATGATCCCAAGTTTTGTTGTTTTTTTTTTTTCATGGCGTACTGCAGAGTTTCTTTTGACTTACTGCATCTTGAGGCAAAGCTTAATCCCTATTAAAGTTGTTTCATTAGTTTGCTTCCAAAATACAGCTGTTAAGCAAAACTTTGGTTTTAATATTTATTAACTTTCATTTGCCACCTTTGCATCACCAACTAGCACAGTGTCAAGAGAGTAAACGCCAAGTTTACTTCTACCTAGTGATTGGAATTTATGCTTTAAAGGTTCATCATGAATAGGAACAACAAAGAGACAGAACAGGCCAACCTATTTTCCACACATTTGCATAAGAACATTATTTTCAGTAGTACATAATCTGCTCTGTTTGTTCAAGAACTGTAAAAAGAAAAAAAGCCTGACTTAATTAAGCAAAATGACTACTAGGGGATAAAACTCACAAATTCAAAAACATCCAGACCAAAATATACCTCCTGGGATGAAGGCATAAAATAATTCTTTTAATCACTTCAATTAAATAGTTAACATTGATATAATTCTGCTTACAAAGCTTTGGCTTTTACATAACCTAAAGACTCACACTCTCAATTCTTCTGGTTTTTCTTATGCTTGACATTGACCAAGATGGTGCTTGTCACAGACACTCATGTTCCTAAAAATTCAAAGACTATCACAGACAAGCAGAGGAGGCACTGCATACTCTTGACTAAAAATTCTCTAGACCCATCATAATTTCAATTCAATTCCAAAAACAGAGAGGTAAAAACCCATTCACTTTCAATTCTAGTTAGAGATTTTACTTTTTATATACTTACTGCAGTAATTATTGGAAAGCTGACGACAGCACTGAGATAGTGATTGGCCAGGAACCAGCAGCAATTGGCTACTGCCCAAAGCACACCAGAAGCAAATCCTAGAAAAATAAATCCCAATCAAAAACATGCATAGCAAGGTACAGGCAGCAATTTGTGGAAGTTTTACACGTAGCATAATACAGAAATTGTATGTATGTATTTTAGTATGTTAACTACTTTAACAAGCTGGCTCTGGCAATCTAAACCAATGCTCAATGGATGAAAATCAGCTACTTCAATTGAAGTAGCTAATTAAAGTTCACAATTTTCTGGGCAATGTGCTCTCCACTGTGGCCAGTCAGTTTTCGAAAATCTGCGATGTCATTTTGTTCTAGTTTCAGAATAGAACAAAAATTATCACTGCCTCCTAACCTTAATTAATTAACCTAATAGAAGTGCTCCTTCAAAAGAGACAAAAAGTCAAATGAAGATACTTGAAAGGTGAACTACAATTCCAACACACAACTTGAACTAATCACTACAAAATGGTCCAAAGAAGTAACTTAAATTAACTACTAATTTAAAAACATACCTGGCAATATGGCTTGAGGATAAACATACGGTTTATTTTTTCTGACTGCACAGTAGATCAAAAAGTAGATGGTACTTGTAAGAAATATTCCACTGAAGTGTGCAAAGACATAATCTAAATCTGAAAGAGAAATTACAAAATTATGTCAGTAAAAATACCAGTTATTAATTTTAACAAAATTATTTTCACTGACTGCATTCATATGGACAAAAATGCGTAAAGGTGCTAGTCCTAAGAATTCAAATTCAAATCTCATTGTGAGGAACTCGGCTGCCAGTTTAACTGTGGATGGATACAATCAATAACACCTATTAAACATGAATTAAATGCTGTGTTGACGCCACCATTTATTACAGGCTTCTAAGCATTTCTATGAGTTGTTATTTTTAGAACTCTATTACATTACCGAATTAATTTAATAAAAACTTGAGAAAATCCTCAGCTGAGGCTACAAAACTGGGGTGGGGAGTTTACATAATTACGACCTCTCTTGACCATCTACAATTATGTTTCTGTATTCCTGTATCCTTGTTTTGTCCTGTACATTTACAGGCAAGACAATGGCACAGACTACGTAAGCAAAACATGGCTCAGTTCTGTCCTTTTTTAATCTTGAAGGATGTATTTTAATTTTGATCACTATAATTATGGACAATAACAAATCCTTTATGGATTTTGTATGTGCTGAAGAGAGTATTTCCAACATGGTAAAGCAGAAGCATGTAGCAAGGTGATCCTTGTCTCCTTGGAGCTGTAAATTCTCAACAGGAAAGGCAGCTATGGTAAAAGACAACATCTGTTTTGCCTGGCTAGGGAATATATACATTGCAGTATTCAAGAGAAATTGTATATGACAATGGCAACATTATGTGTTCTCAGCAGTACTTTGCTCTTAAGCAGCTGCAGGCATTACCTGATAAGGTATAACCTAAACCTTAAGGAAAACATTTCTGGGGGAATGTAGTTTGAAATTGGCAATTAGGCTTATGTTAAACAGTTTCAATTTAAAAAACAACATGGTTTTAATTACTTATGTTGTCGTAATATCTGTTCTCCTCATTAGTTATGACCAATATTCTCTTCCTTTATTGCTATTGGCAATTGGCAAGCTCGTGCCCTTGTTTAACTCCTTCTCCACTCATACAAACTCTCTATTTTGAGAATGCTAATATTTAATGCCTTCAGTATGTTAGTCTTAAGTATGGTAGTCTTTGGGATGTTTCTCAAGTCTTTTTAATGGTGTAATTCACCTCTAAGAAAAAAGGAGTGCTAGGGCTATGATTATGACAACATCTAAAAGTAGTACAGAACTGATAAATTGTCATGGTATATTTTCAGGCATATCAAGGTTTTCACCCTATGCCTTTAAAAAAGCAGGAGAACACAATGATGAAATAAAGTAGAAGTGGTCTATTAGCCTTTACCAAACTGACTTGCTCCTGTGTATATGGTTTCATTTCTTCTTCCATGATCCTTGATGTAAAGTACTGGTATAAAACTGGAACCGTAGAGTATTCCAGCTACTACAGCCAGGCTACAGCCTCTTTAAAAAGAACAAAAATTGGAGAAAACGGCCTAGCATGAATTAAGGAAGTAGACAACACATGTAAGCCCAGTACTACAGATAAAAACTGTACATCATAAAAAAATTGCTAGCTATAAAAATAATACATTTTAGCACACTTTTATTTTCTAGTAGAGAAATGGTTCACTTAGTTTCACTATACTTTGTGGCCAAGTGTCGCTAGCGAGCAGAGACGGAAGAATAAAGCGACATGGACGGTTTAGGACGAGAAGAAACTGACCCTTTATTAATTTACAAATTCGCTTATATACCTTAGCACGCTGGACTGACATAAGGTTATTGGTTCACTGACCAACCACCCCCCAGAGGGATTGGCTGAACCCAACAACACTCACTTCAGATATTTTCTCCTCGGTATCATAACAATGCCATAGTTTACAAAATCTCCCAACTGTTTTCCCATAGCGTCCGTGAGAAAGCAAGGCTTTCACACAGACACTGTCAGCAAACTGAGAAATCTCTCTGCAGCCAGGCTTTTAGTATTCACAGCCAAGCAACACAGACAATTCCTGCCCCAAAAGCCAGCAATCTAGATTAATGACATGGGAAATTAACTAACTAGGATTTCCTAAAAGCAGAGCTAGGGGACAACAAATAAAAATTCAATTTAAAATGCTCCCACCCTCACCTTTGCTGTTGCAATCTATATATTCTTCATAATTTCCCAGATTCATTGCCTCTTCAGTCCCCTTCTCCATCTCCAGATCACTGTGCTCTTGGTAGTCTCTGCTCCCCACACTGGCTCCTTGCTAGCTTGCTTCAGCTTTGGAGCACTTCTACTGCCTCCTTACTGCCAGGCCTTCTCCAGATGTGTTTGCTTGGAAACCACACCTGGAAGCATGTCATTAGCACAGGCTTCTTCTATGCTGGAGTGATGATCAACCAGCTGATAAAACCCAGCTCTGTAATTACTGAGTTGATATTATTTACTTTGCCAAATGATATTTTTTCACAGGAGTACCTGATACCTAATTGGTAAGGTTAGACACACTCAACAGTGCCAATGGAATAATCTAAATACCCGTGCAATTATTCATACATAGATTTGCACGCTACAGTACTATGTAAAAACCTGTTATTGATGAGTGTGTGACTTTGCTAGGAAATCACAGGACACAAAGTCTGCTCTGACACTTTTTAACCACTTTCTCTGGCTACTTGCTCTGTACCAGTAAAAGAACTGTTAGCAACTTACATGAGTCTCCTTTTTGATGGAGAAAGTTTGTCCACCCATGAGTCCTCAGTGGTATCTTCAGAATCATTAATAGACTGCAAAAAACCAAGAGTCTTCATGCAAGTTTAGTTTAGTTTGATTTCTTAAAATGTGCAACCAAATTGTCTTCTGCGCTTTAGTCTGGTAGACTGGTACCTCTAGTGAGTATTGAGCACAGCTAGAAAACTCTCAGGGCTCTGTTCAGGCAGCCACTGAGCACTGACCTCTAACAGTAAGGTACAAGGGTAGGAGGAGCCTGTGGCTCTCCAGCTGTCGTTGCATACTCTGCCATTGGCTCCCTAAGGAGTGACAGCCAATCGGGTACCCCTCACTGGCCTCCAACCTATGCCACACCTGATGATGACAGTCAGCAACTCTTGACAGTCTCCTGGCTTGGCAACCTGGCAAAAAATCCAGCCTTTCACCTAAGCACCCTCACAGCTTTATAGCTAACATTGAATTGAAATTGCTTCCTCTTCTCACATACTCTCTGAAAGTAATACTCTCTTTTATATAATCTCCATCATAATGAAAATGGACTTTCTAAGTCATCTAAAGCTGACAAACAAGAAAGAACACTTGGGAATACCTCTTCTGTTGCTAATATTCAAAATGATATCCAAGATCCACAGATTAAGATACAATCAATACATATTTATGTTGTTTTATGTAGTCTACCACAAATCCTAGCAAACATGACTAACAAACACATTTTTAGTTTTAAAATGGGTATGTACTTTCACTGCTGTAAAGTAACAACTGTAGAGTACTTACACTTTCTCTCAGTAAAGGTGTGCTTTCTAATGAAGCTGAAGAACTCTGGACTTCAGTTTTTATAAAAAGAAATATGACAGCACTTAGAAGAGAAAAATACACCAAATAAATACCATGTCAGTTCACAAGGTCATAACATTTAGTGTCCAGAGACAAAAGTTTTATCTGGAGGCATATTTCTTTGTTTTCATTATTACCCTAGAGTCACTTCAGTATATTTAAAAAATGCAATTGCTTTAAAGTCATAACTTATCACGATTATATATATATAAAAGATATAAATATAATAATTTAAAGTTATTAAATTAACTTAGCTAACAGACAACCTAAGTGGAAGTAAGGAAATAAACCAGTTTTTGTAGCACTCTATAGATTTTTCTTCCCATGTAATGTGATTGAAACATCTTCTTTAAGTGTGTAGTTACAATCACATTAACAACAGATGCTTTAGCTAACAGTGCCCTTTTGTATCAAACCACACATAAATGGAATACATGCTTGAAAATTCTATATGGAACAGTTTAAACCTGCACAGAATTGCCTCTATGCTCACGGAAAAGCGTTAATTTTTAGCCTTCTATCATATGTGAGGGATGGAATACTGCTGCTACAGGGCCTTGTGAGCACGTGGAAGGAGAAGGAATATTGCTCAGTGCTACTCAGTGCATTAAGTGAATAAAATGGAGAAGAAAGGGTAATATTACTACTCTTAACCCTGCCTACAGGAGATGAGGTAAATACCTGCAACCACAACTAGAAGGATCTGTTTTTCACTTTTATGAAAAACATTTTAATGATCTAAGAATTTCTTCTCCTAACTGTAAACAGAACGTTTCCATTTGAAGAAGGATTCATCTCTTACTGACGGAGTAAGCATAGGTATAAAAGGACGCCAGTTTCCTCCAGAGGAAACACATAGATTCCACACAGGAGGTGAAAATGAAAAGCCTGCTTCTGAGCTCCACAGAGCAACATGCACAGCCTTTGTGCAGTTTGCCACGAAAACATGTTTGGTCACCATCTTTTTCCCTGTTGGTCATTCCTCCATGGTATCTCAGAAGCAGGAAGCAGGTGGTGAGCTGCATGAATTCATCAGGCAGGAATAGCAGTACCGCTACTATTTTCTCAGTACCTCCCAAACTCATGTGCCACATGTAATAGGAATGGGTACAAAGCTGCAGACTCTTAGGAAAGAAGAAAAGCAGAACCAAAACCCATGAATCTAAGGCAGCAGCTCTCTCCTACCAATCAGAAACAGCTTCATTAGCTCCATGTTCTTAATAACCTCCTTTTCTGAAAGGCATTTCGTGCATTTTCTGTCAGCACGCTTACAGTAAAGCCCCTAGGATTTACGGCCATCTTCCCAGCTACCCAGCTGGAAAGCAAGAACACTGCTACATAACAAAGATCCTCTTTCCTCTGTGTTTGGACCAAAATGTATGCACTCATACAAATAAAAAACAAGCAAAAAGAAAGAATAAAGTCCTTCCAAAGATTGTGAAGGAAGACACTGTGTGGGAATTTGAAGTGTGACTTAATACTTACAAGACATGGAGCTATTACAGACAGAAAAACATGCAAAGCCTCTGGCCTTTCATGGACCCCAAAGTATCAGGGAAGGGGTTCTGTGGCATCTTCTACAGTTATGAGATTAAGATTTGTACCTCTGACTGAGTGAAGTGGTATCAGAAATCCGAGGTTTTCTCAGCAAGATTCTTCTAGTCAGTCTGTCCTCTCACAGCATTTGGGGAAAGTGAACCATTTGAATAACCTAGCTAGGGAGGTAATCCGTGCATCTCTGCTTTGCCTTGAAAATACCTAACAGCACAAAAATATATTTCTGTGTTTATGGATAATCATTTCACCCCTGTACTGGATAACGTCTGTTTCTATGTGAACACCGACCAGCTAGCTGTGGATAGCTCATGAATTTGGTAGTAAATTGATTTGCCAAAAATTCTCCAATATATTCATTCTCTTGTTAAATCATCCTAGTGGTTGGTTATTAAATATACATTTTACATAACAGAAATGCATTATAAGAATCAATTTCTACCTTATAAGTGAAAGTCCAGCTCCAATATAATTTAAGATTGGTCTTGATACCTCTTCCGGGTCAATTCCAAACCAACCAAACCTGGAACATTTAACCAGTTTCACTTAGCTGCACTGACTTTATACAAATAGTTAAATTATAACCTAGCCTTTGAAGTCTTGACTCATGTAAATAATTCTGCTTAAGTATATATTTTCAGTATTAGATCAGTGCTTCAGTTGGCTTGCAAAAAGCTATGTCTACTTTACAAAAACAACCTTTAATTTAACGTGCATTGTTTTTTTTAATATGTATATTTAAAATTGAAGTTAAATGATTTTATCAGATCACATTGCAGAAGAAATAAATACAAATATGTACTAGTTTTACATTAAGAAATACATTATTTATCGACTCACTAACATCACTGGGCATTCTTCTTTCTATTAAAACAGAGGAAATACAAAAAGCTAAAACAGTTAACTTGAGTACTTTCCACTGAGAAGGAAAAAGTTGTAATACATAGGATAAATCCTCTTCAGTGGTAGACTTGGCAGTGTTACGTTAATGGCTGGAGCTGATATCGTAAAGGTCTTTTCCAATCTGAATGACTCTATGATTCTACAGGTGAGTTTTCACTGCAGTTATTCATGAAGAATTGGCAACGTTAATTATGTAATGACTTACGATTTAAAACCTACTTACCTTGAACTTGCCCAACCTGTCAGCAAATTAAAAGAAGCCCATATCAGAAGACCAAGAGCTAAGCCAATAGTTTTAACAATAGTGACAACTGTAACATTGCCTGAAATACAAAATCCAAAACCGAAATCAGTTAAAAAATATAATGTGATCTTGCATATATTTGATTTAAATTCTGTGCCTGGTCAGAAGGCAAAGAAATTTAGGAAGCTACAAGGTGATAAGAAACAGTGCTTTTAAAAAAATAAATACACTGAACACAGACTTTTCCTCCATATAATTTTAAACATTATTTTTGGTGTGAATTTGCCTCATAAAATAAGCATAATAAAACAGTATTTATCATAAGGGTACAGTTCCATTAACAGTGAGGCTTTAAAGAACTGAATAACTACTAAGTAACTACTGTCCTATATATGGAAAGGTTTCAAGAATTGGAATATCTTTATCCTCACCTGTAGCCCACACAAAACCTCCAACCATAGCCAGAGGCCAAAACCGGGGGCAATTCTGGATCAAATTGACCACTAAAGAAACTATCCATATGGAGGCACAGAGAATCCACTGGAAGAACATGCCTGTGGAAAAACCAAATGCACACAACAAAGAATTTGTAGAATACTGCATGTGTGAATCTCTTACCAGAATATGTTTATCTCAGATACAGTAGTACAGAAAAAAATCAAAAAGGTGATTCACACCTCCTTTGTGAATTTCAGGGAACCATGTTATAATTTAATCAAAGGATGTATTTTTAGGGTGGGTTATAATTCGGTCAGTCTTTTCCTTACCATGCATTCTTCCTACAGAGCTGCAAAAGACACTTTGCTGGACAAAGTTTACACAACCTCTGATTCTTAAACGCATGAAAATTTTGATGGACTTCTGACAAAGACGATATTCAGTTGCTGCAAACTTCTCCCACCACCCCAGTAGCTGCTAACACAGATGCACTCAAAGGATGAAACTTCTTCAAAACTGAAGCTTTTCCACTAATCCTGGACACTGAGGATGGTCAGTGACAAATCTCTTCTACCTCTGTAGATTCTTGAAGGGTCAGTTAGGCAGATTAGTTAACTTTATGCCAGCTGTGCTAGACTTTCCCTTGAAAGCCTAAGCTTGTCTTGTTAGGGTCATATTTGGCACAAAGAGCAGAGATTATACCCAGACTGCAATGCAGGTACTATATTGCAATAACATAATGGCAGATTTGTTCATCTAGAGATCTGGTAATTGGTTATGCTTCACGTAAACATGGAAATCTAACACAAACCTAGTAAAGTGATAATATTTCAAGTAGGAAATAGGAATAATTGTTTCGTCTTACCAAGTCACCATATAAAATTATTAGAATTTCAGTTTTTGTTTTTATGTTAGGGCCACAATTGAAAGGCAATGCTCCAAAGTCCAACAACTTTTACCTTATTTATAAAAACACCGTACGTATCCGAGAATCCCCACAAGGTTAGAACAAAGGACATTTCACTTTCCATTGTGAAATTCTCATGAAATGTACATCATTATTGTCAAAGTGCACAACACATAAAAAGGCTCTTCAAAGACATGCCACATCCTGAAGCACTATTATTGCTTTACACCCTAACAACAGCAGACAAAATTAGACATACTCTCTGGATTAAGGCTGCGATGATGGCCTTGAAACTCTAGTAATTTGCTGGTAAAATATTATTCCTATTAGCAAAAATAGCAAACCAAATAAAAAAATATAATTAAGTTTACCATCACCAGTATCAAATTTCTTGACAGGCACAAAGTTTGTCCCAAATAGAAGGACAGCTACTGTGGAAGAGGTAAAGCCAATAGCTAGATCTGTTCCATTGCTGATGTTAACAGCACTGTAAGCTTTCCCGATATTCATCTTCGTTCTGAAGGTGCTTCTTTTTGTGGGGTTGTTTTGCTGCAGATCCTGACAGAATCTGAAATCAAAGAGTGGAATTAAGTATGTGGACTATTAAATAATACCAACCTACTTCAGAAACATGAAAATTAAAGGACCCTACTTATCACTCTCTTAAAAGCTGAAATGAACTGCAAAAGTGTACTGCAGAACCGCATGAAAACCTGCCATAAAACATGAATAATGTGACTTAAGAACAGATGCACAACAATTCCCAATATTGTATGTTTTGTCTGAAGACACAAAAAGTGAATATAGAGGTGCACTCAAAGGTTATGAGGACTCAAACCTGCAAGGGCTATGGGAAGCACTGATGCTTTAGTGAGATGCTCTATCAGAATATTCCTTATTCCTGTAGCCAAAGCAGGGGATCACAATGGGGTGTGTAAAAAAAAAAACAGGGTTAGACAAAATCTCAAGTGGCAGAAGCAGGTACAGCAGACCCATCGTCGAGCAGTCAGGAACAGGTGCAGAGATTCTATAGGTGCCACAGTGGGATCAATACAGAATCATAAGGTAACCACAGGGATTGCTCCAGCTAATACAAAATACGAAGAAAGGTTCATTTTTCTGTGAGGAGCAAAAGGAAAAGCTGCCTCTAAAATTGCTTTGTCCATTCCACATAAGTATAATAAGAAAGGCAAAGGTAGTTTTAATCCCAGAATACCTCTGACTTTTCTTAAAGTGGGAGAGTCATCTTGAGGTTACACTCAACAGATGTGCCACACATATACTTTTGATGAGTTACAGCTTTGACAGAAAAGGTGTCTCTGAGGACAAGCACAATAACATGAACTTTGTGTATATAATCTTCATACCACACTTGAAAGACTACATATAAGAAAAGCATTTGGAAACTTCAAATGGCAACAGGATACTTAGTACAGTTATAGCAATATACATGCAATCCTCTTGTCAAAGTAATGCTATTTACACTGAATCCAAAAGCATCCCAGTGCAGTTTACCTTTCCCATTGTAGGTGGACTAAGTACCGCCTGGAGAAAAAACAGCTGAAATAGGATGGTGGAAATTTTGCCAAGTCTTGTAAGAGGTGTTGTGACCACACTCTCTGCAGAAGAACTGAGCTGCTGAACATTCTTTTGTCTTATTTTACCAAGTCTTACCTTCTCCACACTCCTTAGGACACTGAGAACTGTATCTGCTGAGTTTATGCTTTCATCCACAGCTTCAGCAGGGCCACCAGTGATTGCTGAAATTATTTGCATTAGCAGATGAAAAGCTTGATTCCACAACTAATATAGCAATTTAATTTCTATAATTTTCCCCTTGAAAGACATCAATGTATTTCTACCTTGAGCATTTAAGAGAAACAGTGATGACATTTAAAAGACAAGTCATTACAGTGGCACAGCTGTTTCCATTTATATTGTTTTTCTCCCTCACTCTTCATCCTTCTTTCCTACTTAGAGAATACACTTCTCCAAGAACTTTTCACTGTATTTAAGACTCTTCTACAAAGTGTGTTTTACCCAGGACCTGTAGACACTGAGCTGTGCAAATAATAATGCTACGATTTCTTCAAAGACTTGACTTCACAGGATACACCAAGACATGCTGTGAACAGATTAAGACACATAAAAGCTGACATCAGCTTTCTTCATTCCATCAAACTTGACTCTCTGAGTGAAAACATTTAACTCATCTAGTGGACAAGTAGGGCACAAGAGTTGGGTTTTGCCGAAAGACCTTCCTGCTGTTAAACGTGTAGAAATAAAGCTGATTACACTGCAGCTCTGTGAATGCCAGAATCACCACTTCTGCCTTCAAATTTGAAAGGTTGTTAGTATCTTACCTGCATAATGACTCATCTATTTAAAGTGGTTTGCCAGTCGGTTTAGTTTTGCATAGAGAAATGCTACTTTAAAAATATTTCAGTTTTGTATCTACTTACAGAACTGTGCTGCGGGGCAATATATCTTCCAAAAATCTGTATTGTGCACAGTGAAGACTTTTGCACAATCGGAGAACCAGAACCCTCACCCCAAAAATGGAGAGGAAACACAGCTTCCACTTAACTAAGCAAGAGTATGCTTCATTCACACTGGTTAGAACTCTGTAACCTTCCAAAGCTTGTGAAACTTTGTTCCAAATTTGGCTAAATTTCAGACCCAGATTTCAACTCAATTTCAAATCCTTCAAGAGAAAGCTTAATCAGACAAGGCCTGAAGCAACCTGCTCTAACTTTGATGACAGCCCTGCTTTAAGCAGGGAGTTGAGCCAGTGACCTCCAGAGGTCCCTTCCAAGCTAAATAATTCTGCTATTGTATGATCAAATGTCAAGAGCAAATAATAAATTGGCACACAGCTTTAAGTTGACTATACTTTTTCTACACACTTTCCACATCAGAGAGCTCCTGAAAGTCCACTAAAAGCCTCTTCTCTTCAATCCTATGTTATTGCCAGATGTACTTGGATATGTGCCCCCAAAGACTTAGAGGTAACAAATGCCAAATCAAAACATATACTGAAGCTGCTATGATCTTAAAGCATAGTGGTTGTATCTGAAACTCAAGCAGAGGCAACTGGAATTGATATTGTTATTGAAGACCTTTTTTCGGCTAAGCTGCCGTTACTGGAACGGCACTTCAGGGTTCCCATGCAGCAGAAGAAATACAATTTTGCTGTTGGATGTTGGAATTTCGTTGGCACACACTGCTCTTACCCTAAGTTCACTGGCTGCCCCCACTGGAGTGTTGTGGGCTGCATTTTCACGCTTCCCTCAGAAATATGACACCATTTTCTACCCACAACAAATCACGATGCTCACTTATTGCAACAGCAACACATCGCTGTGGTCTCTGCAGACAGGGACGAAATCAAGAGGCCTGTTGTCTTTGAGAGCTTTCACCTCAATGGTGATCCAAATTGTTGCCAAGATTCCAAAGAACCTCTTTGCTAACTGAGTGGGTATTTTCAAATGTTGCATGTCACATTGACTGTTTATTTGCACGTTTCTCCTATCATCCATTTACCATTAAGGGTGGATACTTTCACTTCTAAGTTAGGACACTCCTATCAGTCCCGAGGTGCCTCAGAGAAACGTCCCCAAAGTGACACCACAACCCTTGACGGGGCCCTTGCTCAGGAAATGTATCTTTGCTTCCCTCAGGTGAACTCTTTGAAAAGACGTTCTTCGGGCACTGTTTTCACTAAGTGCTATCACGCAACAAGGAAAACGCTCAGCTGAGAGCTCCACACGAGCCGCTGTGGCTCCGCCGGGCTACGGGCGGGACACGGCCCGGCCCTCGGCCCGGCCGCCGCGGCAGGGCAGCCCAGCTGCTCGGCACCGCACCCCGAGGGGATACGCGATACCCCGCTCCAGTCGGACGCCTTCCTTCCCACAGCGCCCCGTGCCCGGCTCACCGCCGCGGCGAGTTTTAGAGCGCTCCGCTCCAGGGCGGAAGGCGGCCGGGACAGGCCCGTACCGACAGATCCCCGGTCCCGTCCCTCCGTGCGGCGGCAGCCTCGGCGCCGCCGCCCGCCCCCCTCCGCCCCCGCTCCCGCCGCGCTCCTGCCGGGCCCCCGCACAGGCCCCGCCGCCGCTCACCGCGGCCTCCCGCCCGCGCCTGCGCTGCCCCGCGCCTCGGCCCGCCTCCAGCTGCCTGCTCTCATCCGCCTCTGCCCACTGGCCTCCTCCGCCCTGTCCGGGAGCGGGGCGGAGGCGAGCGGGGGGTGGTTTTCGACTGTCTTCCTTTTGCTGTCATGGCGGAGGGGATGTCTCGGGGCGCTGGCTTCCCGTCTGGCGGGGAGGAATCACTAAAAGAAACCTTACATTAATGCACTCGTGTCGTGAGTGCATGCACCTTTGCCCCTCCCGGCCGTAAGCACGTGGATGAGACAGTTCCCTCCCGAGTGGAATTGCGGCTGTGGACTCAACAGGCCGGTGCTGTGACCGTAACTGAAGAATCACAGAATGGTTGGAAAAGACCTTTGAGATCTTCGAGTCCAACCTGTGACCTAACACCACCATGTCAACTAGACCATGGAGGGCACTAAGTGCCACATTCCCGTCCTAAGCACCCCCAGGAACAGCAACTCCACCACCTCCCAGACAGTCCATTCCAGTGTTTAATCACCTGGTGTGTGACATGTCCAGTCTTAGACACCTCCAGGAACGGCGGCTCCACCACCTCCCTCGGCAGTATATTGCAATATTTTCTGTGAAGAAATTACTCTTAATGTCCAACCTAAACTTCCCCAGGCTGAGCTTGAGGATATGTCCTCTCATCCTGACCCTGGTTGCCTGGGAGAAGAGGCCGACCCCTACCTGGCTCCAACCTCCTTTCAGGCAGTTGTAGAGAGTGATAAGGTCTCCCCTGAGCGTCCTCCAGGCTAAACACCCCCAGCTCTCTCCGCTGCTCCTCATAGGACTTGTGTTCCAGAAAAGGCACCCAAGTTTTGGCAGCACTTGCCCAGGAACACGTGGTTCAAAGATGGGGCTGCTCTCAGAGGGGATAGCACGGCTTCCTTGCAGCTCCTCTCGCTCCTGAGGTCTCCCTGGCTGCTGGAGGCTGTCACAGGGCTGGGGGCTGCAGGCACCTGCCGGGGGTGTGGGCATCTCGGGGAAGGCAGGGACATTTCGAGGCCATGCAACAGCTGCTGGCCCTGTGGGGCGCAGCAAGGCAAGGAAAACCCCCGAGCCCAGTCGGGGCATCCAGGTTTTTTTCTTAAGCACAAAAAATACCACCTATTGGTCTGGAAACCCCTGTGTTGTTTGGCAACCAAAATCAAGTAGGAAAAAAATCTTTCACATGATGTCAAGAAGAGATCTTTGCAGATTTCCCTGTAAGGATTTGATCCAGACCAGTTAAAGCACAGACTATTAGTCAGCATGTTTAGTCACGAAGCAAACATTTCTCTCTGTACTCTTGAAGTACAGTTTCCAGATGGCAGCTCAAATTGATCTCCTTACAAACACAGCACGAGCCTTCTAAAGTAATGCTTTATATTTTGCAAATCAAATCTACATCATCCGTAATAAGGGCTTACTTTGTTTCTCTGAAGAATAAGTTGTCGGTAGTATGGATTTGGTAAAGCTAGGAATGCACCATTTATCAATCATTTTAAAATAAATGTCTGTTCATGTGTCATTTAGAGATGAACAGCAGAATGTCTCTATGGAGACAGTACAGCTGTAATGCCTCCAAGAGGAATAATGTTCTGTATGCTAATCACAAATGTAGCCTGCAAAAAAAAGGATTCTAAAGTGCAAGTATATGTGTTGCGTTATTTTATTCCGGCAAAAAAGTGTTAGGAAAAATGTTAATCTTTTACATTGAACTGCCTGCACATAGAAAGCAGGAGCACACACATTAAGGAGCCTAGCCTGTAACCACATCCTTTCAGGTGTCCCGACATAAAGACAAGTCAAGACACTGGACCTTATGACCGCTGGGCATTGGCACACTCCACCTGTCTCTGCAAATTGGCCAGAGACTGCCTGCTGGGAAGACTGGCAGCAGTGCAGGCCACCAGCTGCTTCAGAGTCTGCAGCTTGTCCAGCACCAGCAGAAAACCTCTACAAATGCAGGTATAGGTGGAGGTGATTTTCAAAGTTAAACAAAAAAAACACACAAAAAAAACCAAACAAAAAAATTGCAAATAGTTAGTCCAGCTATTCATTCACATTTACACATTATACCTACGACTGTGAAGGACTGGAAAATACTTCTTAAATTCTCCTCTTCCATTCATTGCTATTTACCTATATTAGTTTTTATATTCCTGTATTCCTAACCTTAGGAAGGTACAACATGGACCATGAAATATGGGTATATGAAGAAATTACATGAAAAGCTGAGTTTAATGGATGCAGATGGATACAGGTACAGTTTAGAGCAAGGAACAAGTACAAAATCTGACAGACATTACAGGCTAGCTGTAGGTAGCAAAGTGAACTAATGTAGGCCAGAATTTGGTCAGACAACAACCACTGTTCAGTATGGTTGTTCTGAAAGTTTGTCTTAAATATTTTATGACCACAGAGGAAGTACTGTTTCAGCTTGGTAGTGCCCTTTAGTGCTTTGCAGCAGCTTTGGGTTAGAATGATTCCGGAAAGAAGAGTAGTACCCACCTGAACAAAATGCATTTTCTTTGTTTCTTGTGAAACAGGATGAAATGCGTTTTTTTCCAGACAATTCCATAGTCATTTCAGCCTTCATTATTTTGTGGTATCTGCTAGGGCACTGGAGCTGTACACAAGGGCTGAAATAAAAAAAGTCACTTGATATTCTGCCTTTTAAAAATCCAAAATTAGAGGCAAACATCTGTTAAACTAATAAGATACTGTATTCTATTTAGTTGATTTTCTACCACCGTCCATTCCAAAGAACATAGCAGTACATGAGTTCTCTCTTCTGAACATGAGAAATAAAAGAAATACTATTGCTATTATCACATTTAGAAAGCCTCAAAAAACCCCAGCAGTCAACACTGTACATCAGTGTGTACACCATGTTATGATTTCAAGGCTACAAGTGAAATGAGGAGTGAAGAATGATTCTCCATATCCTTTTAGAATTTCCTCCAGATAATCTTTAAAGAGTAGCAGTAGAAAGATCACATAGATTACAGAGAATTTCAGAGAACTGTTATAGCAGAGGAGAGCTGTTAGTAACTGGAATGTACTGTGCTTTGGTGCTGCTTGGTTGTAATAGATGGGTGCTGTGTACATGCAGGAACTGGGTATTTGAAAACAGTGTGATACATTTCCAACTCAAGCAACTTGTCTGTAGCTTTTTGAAGAAAATCTCTTTGTTTGGGATATGTCCCATCAGTTAGATTTGAACTAAAAAAAGAGAGAAGAACTGAAGTGAATGGAGGTATTTCATATAATCCCAGTTCCTCCAAAAAACTCAGATTTAGAAAGAACAGATGATAGGAAGGCTCTTTCACGGATAATGGGCACGGATTCTGAAATTTTAACTTGACAGTACATATTTAGACAAAAAGTAAAGGTAAGTGATGGCTTGTTTAAAAAAATCCACTTACAAAGTTTTATAAATTCAGATTGGACCAATATGAAACATAAATTAACTTCTTAACTGTCTCTTTAGTGTTAACTATGAAGAAGAGAATATTTCTATTACTTTGAATTACAGTGAACATATACATTTTATTATTTTGTACTTAGACTAGGAAAGGAGTCAGATGTCAGAGCTTTCCCCTTAACTTTTGTCATCCTCAACTTTTCCAGCTGTACAGGGACTATACTATGCCTCGCTTCAGAAAGCACAAATAGGAGACACTCATGAACTCCTGAGCTGTTTAGTAGCAGATTAATGGCATTTTAAAAGTCGCTATTTGTTTTTTCACTTCTCATCACAACAATACATGATTCCCAAAAGTTCTTAAATCCAGGTGGTGGGCAGTATTTTAAAATAAAAAAAAAAAACCAAAAAAAACCTAAATGCAGAAAAGGGAATTTCTTCAGTACATTTGCATGCAGTGCACTAGGGGGCCCTCAGGAGTTAGAAATAGATGGAATGCACTTTTGAAAGGCACATACTTCACAGGACTTTTCATTACAGAATTTAAAATAGAAGTTGCTGTGGTTTTGTGTGTGGGGTTGTTTGGTTTGGGATTTTTTTTATAACGTGAGATTCATGTAAGTTTATAGCAGTTCATATGCAACCACCTCTCAGTAAAGTTAGCTTCCCAACAGTTCTTAGCTTGCAATGAAATACCTAAATGTGAACCATACTTAAAAGTGAAATATGTTCTAGATGCCAGCTTTTACTCAGTTACTTTTATTAACCTAAGGAGTCTACCAGAACAAAGGATGTGTCAAGCTGAATAGGTAAGAAATTTTATTTTTATAGCAGTATATATACAATGTGCATTCTTTGTTTCTTGGAAAGGATATATAAGCCACTGTCATTTTATTTTAAAAACTATAGCTAGATTTTTTTTATGGTTTCACAAGAGTGAAGAGAATTAACCATCTTTCAACTTTAGTGTGTGTTTATGAATTATGGGAACTATATTCATAGTCAACCAGGGAAATTTGGCACTCTAGTATATTTTTGTATTAGTGAATATGTGCATATTTAACTACTGCAGTCACTGGTTCGTATTTGGATCATTTACAGCATTTCCATAACATGAGGTTTAGTTAAGACTTTGTCTCGTAAGAAAAAGATAATGATCTGGGTTTGACAGGCTTTTTTTTCTAGTGCTGGAATATATCCAGCTGAGATTGCAAATTGAGCCTGTATTTAATTGTTTTGGTGTTTGATTTATACTGTAATGAGAAAGTAAAAGATGTATCCTGAAAAATTTCTACATGCATACTGTCTCATCTAGAACTTCTTTTCTCTGAAAAATACAGAGGCACAGATGCTATTTGTGAGTAACGAAAGGAAATGCTCCTATTTTCTTTTTGCAGTTTGCAAAGAAGATACATAGATCTTTTAGACTACAAGTCAGTAAACTTTGCTTACGCATCTGGCTCCATTCATTCTCTGAAGCCAATCACTTCCCCTGTGGTGGCTGATAAGAATTTAACAGTTTGAGAAGGTGGAGTGTCAGCATCCTTAGTGCTGACCACTTTCCCAGGCATATCAGTAGCCTCTGTGCATCACCCATGCTGGAAGCTACTTGGAAAAGGAGAAATAGAAATTGGGGAAGGGAAATCATGCATCATCATCCTGGTTGGAATGTACAGAAGAC
Source organism: Lycocorax pyrrhopterus obiensis (assembly GCA_014706295.1). Classification (NCBI taxonomy): domain Eukaryota; kingdom Metazoa; phylum Chordata; class Aves; order Passeriformes; family Paradisaeidae; genus Lycocorax; species Lycocorax pyrrhopterus. The sequence goes on from JACSVZ010000006.1 coordinate 42,179,011, forward strand.
TTTATGCTGTTTTCATCATGTGGATTCACTAGAGAAATGACCCCTTTTGATCAGCCAAGTAAAATCAAAAACTTGTTTATTTGCTGCCTGTGGCCCTCACGGGTACTGAGGCTCTGGACTTGCAGGCGCCCAAGGACAAGGAGGAATCTGCTAGTGGGCACTGCCTGTGTGATCTACCTGGGATTCCTTGTCAGCCAAGTGGGTCATGTTTTACCACAGCACAAAGGAGGACATCGAAAGATCAATTCCAGGAGTCTCCAAGATGCAGCTCAAACTCCTTTTCTGGGCATCCCACTGGATGGCACCCTGTCACCACCCAATTTCCAGGAACCCCAGCTTGGTAGCAATGGGACCTTGCTGCCACCCAATGTAGTTTATATCACCCTGCGGTCCAAGCGCAGCAAGCCTGCCAACATCAGAGGCACAGTGAAGCCAAAGCGCAGGAAGAAAAATGCAACCCCTTTGTCCTACGGGCAACACTTTCCAAAAGCCACTTTTATGGGCTGGGAAGAGGCCTTTGCCCAGCAGCCAGGGAGGGCCACACGTGTTGCAGGCACAATGGGAGCAGCAATCGCTCTGGAGGCAAGAAAGTACCAACTGGATGAACACAGACGTAAAGGAATGGCTCTCAAGGAGAGAGGTCACCAGAGACCTGGGAGGATTTCTGGAGCTGTAAAGGCACAGCTCCAGCCTGAGGAAAGCAATATCAGGATTTACAGTGAGAGCTCTCCCTCATGGATGAGCAAAGATGACATCCTAAACATGCGCATGCTGGCAGATTCTCCCATAGAGAGCATTCAAGAAGTACCTTCGCACAAAGCAGTCCTGGTAGTATTTGCAAGAGGTCCCAGCCCTACGGGAACTGCTTGTAATCAAGGACGCTGTGGAATTGTCAAAAGACCTCTCGACATGAGTGAGGTGTTTGCCTTTCATTTGGACAGGATCTTGGGGCTGAACAGGAGCTTACCTTCTGTAAGCAGGAGATCAAAGTTCTTCCAAGGTAACACATTCCTGTGGTTTTCAGCTTGCAGGTGGGGTGCAGAGGTTTCCTTCCCGCTCCGCGTTAGCCATGGGGCAGCAGCAGCCACCCCCTTTAACTCCTGTGAGCCCGAGAACTAACCCCGTTGTTACAGGGAAATAAAACCAGTGTCTGTGTGTAACTTCTGCAGTGGCGTTACCCTGTCCAAAGGATGAATACCCCAAAGTTTGCCTCAAATATCGTAGAGTTGCTGAGGACAGTAACAGTTTCCTCACACTATTCTGGAACAAGGAAAAAGAGAAAGAGCAGTCCGTAGATTGCATGACATTGTACAGACTGCCTGAAATGAAACCGATGAAAGAGATTCCAGAATCTCTGTGATTCAATGAGCATTTCTGATTTTTTAAATAAAGTTCTCATCTTTTAGAATCAACGTCAATAAAATACTGTTGAAACTTGGCATAAAAATTAATCTCTCAGGTGATAGGAAAGGGGTCAGATAATCTACTTGGAGAGGTAGGGAACCTTCCTGCAGAAGCTTGAATCTTCTTTTGTGGCACTAATCCCCTTGGGAACTGAAAATTTTTTAAAAAGTGCTTCCCTTTCCTCTGGTAGTTAAAACCCAAACAAACTACATTTCAGTGAATCCTGCTGTACATTTTGAGGTTCACTATACACATCTATATATTATCCAAAGAAACACACAGAGTAAATATCTCAATATGCCTGTTACATGATTGGTATAGAGTTTTCAATTCAAAATTTGATTTTTAACCTTTAGTGAAATTGAAGGTAGAATTCAGACATGTAATTTGAATTAGAAGTCTACTTTCAACATTGCTACCTTCTTGAATATGTCTTCAGCATAACTCTTATTTTTGTACAGTCACAAATCACAATCCAAAAGGACTATGTAGCATTTTAATGAATCATTGCAAAAGTAGCTAGCTATGTTTTTGCTGTTCATTTCTTGCTTTGAAATCAGCTTATACCAAATACGTTAATATCAGTTTGCATTTCTTAAAAAGAAAAGTAATGCTAGAATGATTCTGTAAAGTTTGACAGCAGGAAGACAACCTCGTGATCTCCAGTGTCTTCCTGCTTTGTAAAGCTTCCCTTTGGCAGCCTGTACAACAATGGGAATGTATCTCTAGGAACAACAGTTTGGAGGCTTCTGAATATTATTCATACTTGCAGAGCATGGAAGATACATTATGCCTATTTTATTTTTAGGAACAAGATCTATTGCTATAGAGCTGTCATGAGGCATTAAGGCAGTTCGGTTGGGGGAAGTCTGCACAGTGTGGCTGCAGAGATGACAGACTGCAAACCTCGGAAAACTGCTATTAGGCTAATTGTGCACTGTGTTGCTCAGTGTCTGTCACCTTACAGTATGCTTTGGACTGTCTGGGACAGAGTGTGTCATTCTGCCCTCTAATTTTCTTTTCCTCATAACTGGCTAAGTTCCTATTGCAAGAGGAGTGTTGCTAGGTGATGAGAAGAGAAATAACACTATTTTGGTCTCACTTCATTTTTTCCAGCTAAAGGCTGAACAGAGCATTTGGAACAGTGACTGTACCTTGTCCCTCATGATTTCTTTAGCCTCGAAATATGCTGGAACTCAGATGCCTAATAACTACTTGAACTCTTTACTATTTACATGCTTGTGTTTGGCATAATGTGAAAATATCTGTGTTTAGAAAATGAACAAAAATATATTCTTAAAAATAAAATGAGCAATTAGCTCATTTCAATGACCTACATGTGTTTAAGTTAAGATGGGTGGGCACTGTAAAGGTTTTTACAGAGTGGCTTGTGTGAATCAGTTATTCACATGGGAAAGCAAGCAATGCAGGATTAGAGACTGTGCATGTGTGTATGAATGTACACTGTTTCTGGGCTGACGTATCTCTCTCCCCGACACATCCCTTTAGCTTGCCTCAGTTGTGATGTGATCCAACAAGACATGTTTGATGTAGCATTAAAATCTTAAAAAATGGGCTTTTCAAAACTGTCATTCATTTTGTTAAAAGCAGTTTCAAAGAACTGCTTAGTAAATCCCTGTACAGGTTCTATTTCCCTTATTCCCACAGATCTGACACTGACTTTTTTTAAAGTCTAGCAAAATACTGTATTCAAGTTCCCTGTCTGCTACCCTCACCTTCCCTAGTTAATTGTCAACCCCTTTAAGTGTTAACTGAATTTTTTTGTGGTTTGTCTAATTTTTCCATCATCCATCATGGATGGAAAAATTAGGTATGGTAACTCTCTCATACTTTTACAATGAATTGACTGAATGTAAAAACCCTGGGTAGTGTAGGTAGGAAAAGCCCTTTTGAGCTGAGCATAACAGTCTAAAAGAGCATGATTTTGTGCATACGCAAGCAGTTATTTGTTACTTCCATTGCTACCTACGAGATGTGAAAAATGTCTCCAAACACCTATAAAAACGGACAAACCTGTAAAACCCCAAGAAATAATCATAAAGTATTGTCTTTTGTGGAATAAATGGAGCATGACCCTTATGTGTCTGAGTTTTGGGATGGTCACATTAACACCACAGCACTAAGAAACTTCATTATTTCATAACCCTAACCTGAGGAATAGAAGAGACATAAGTGACCTTGCTTGGTGTCACAGCCCTTCCTTGATGACCTTTGCACAGGAGCTAAGTCAAGTGACTGCATGTGTGGCCTCCAGCTCAGCAACTGCATTTGCTGGGCGGGATGATGGCAGCGTTTGTTAGGCTTGAGCTGCAGCTGGAGTTCTGTGGACTGGGGCAGGCTGGCTTCTCTGTCTCAGCTGGCAGCTGTAAGGATAGCACCCTGGCTCCTTGGATACTAGCAGTGAGGCTGAGCTCTTTATTCAGCTTTTGGTACGATAGCTGTTGCTATGCAGTTTTGTTGCAGCGCTTGCTGAGGGACTGAACTACTGCATGCTGGTGGCTACCTCTCATCCCCTCTGGTTTTCTGATATCCTGAGTCTGACTAAATATGTTTCATCCTGTGCTGAGAATTGAGAATAATAAGCACTGGTGTACTCCATTCAGCTTTTTTGTTTGTTTGTTTGTTTTGTTTTTGTTTTAGCTCAAGACTGAGCCCACTATTTGTCCAGAACCTCCTATTTTTCCTCAAACATGCAAGAAACTCTTCCTTTGAGTAACACCTTTCGTGGTTGGTTTAGTGTAAATAGATGAATGACATGATAGCTCCACTGGTTGCACTTGTTTTACTTTACTGTCCTTTGCATGATCAAAATGGTGTCCTGTTTTTTTCTGTGTTATACCCTGTGCTATCAGCCTGCTCTTGCCATCCCATAAAAAGTTATGCAATATGAATCACTAATGTCAGGGCAAAGAATAAAAATCTGTCACTCCTTTATGCATTCAGAGTGCTCTAAAATGCTTCCATGTAGTGCTGTACCTCTCAAAGGGGTACGAGAGACATATTTCCAATATTCTGTTGGGTAGAGAAGTTCATGTATAAGCAGTAATGCAGTCCATAGTCTAGAGAGCAACTGATGCACATTTCATGCATTCTTTAATACTGACATCCATATGAGCACAGGACAGAACATTGCCATGAGGTGCATAGGGAAGAAAGAAAAATAAATGGCCTAACCTCTCTCTGCTTTCTGCTTCTGTTCTGTATATTTTCCCTAAAAACGTAAACTCTGACAATCATGGTCTGTATGCCATTTTCCACACTAAATTATCCTTTCCTGCTAATACATGGACAACTAAACTGTTTCTTGCAAATGTGACAGTGGTGAGATGTACTGCCTTACAGTGAACAATGGTGAGTTGGAGAAAGGGTTTAACTACCTCATGAAAGATTTTCTGGTTTTCACATTGATCTTCTGGGCATGTTTGAAAATATTTTCTTTCGAGGAAGTTAGAAAAAATGCTGTAGCTATAAGTCAGAGCACAAGATGAGAGAGTGTTTGCCAAAGCAAAATGTGATTCTTAACCACATGTAGTTTAGAAGCATGCAGTTTATTTTCACAGTGGTATGGGGTGTGGAAATCTAAGACGATGCCTGTGTTGAAGAAGCCATGCAGTGATACATCACATAGCGGCACATGAAGCAGTTTGAGTACCTTGAGGTGGTCTAGTCTCAGCAGCCTGAGGTTTCATCTGTGTTAGCTTATTCAACTTAGCTAAGACATTTTTAGAAATATTTTGATATTCAAAAATGTGTATGAATTACTTGGAAGATGGTTTCAACATGAGTTTTGAAAAATCCTTACTGTACAGTTTTGAAGATTGCCTTTGGATAGTTAAGTAGATATATATATCTAAAATAGCATATAAAAATAAAATGAAGCCAGTCAGCTCTGAGTGAGATTCAGTGCAGTGCAGGTGCAGCAAGAGAAAAGCAGTAGCCCTCTGTGTTAATATATAAAGCTGACTAGAAAAGAAACACAGAATACACTGGACTTTTTCTGAAATGTACTCAACCTTCCCAGTTGTGGCTGTAGGTCTCTTCACTGTTGAGGTACCTTCAGCCCCATCCTCATGAGGTTTGAATCAGAAAAGCTCCACTAATTTCATTGGGGTCATGCAGCTGTGAATCAGACCTCTTATCTGCTTTAATTCAGCATCTTCATGTTTTTCCTGTAAGTGTCAAAAATTTGAGTCATAGCTCTTTACTGAAGCTGCTGTTTCATATTCCTGTAATCCAATTTATATTACAGAGTTGAAAGATTTTTTTTTGGCTCATCTTTTCTGCTCCCATTTCCTCTGAAATGCAAACATTTCCGGTATTTAACTAGTCTTTTAAAAATGTTTTTGTATCTTAATGGAAACTGGCACGATATTATTCATAGTTTTCAAGTATTTGTATTACTATTGTTTATCATGTCCTTTTTGGGTAAACAGGAGAGGTTTGTTTTCTTAGAAAACTGTTTATGTATTTAATTTGTGGAAGAATTCATGAATAGTTACATAAGTTGTTACTGGAGATACAAAAATAATAGACCAGATTTGGTCCCGAAGAAAGCTGTCCTTTTTTTTTTGTGAAAATTTCCAATGCTTTTATAGACTTTCTCCAACTGTCTTGAAAAAGAAGCCCAGCCCATAGCTGACCTAACTTGGCTGAAGTCAGCTACAGAGGTAGGTGATAAAGCCAGAGTGAGAGAGCTGGAGAAATGGGTAGGATTTCCCAAATAAGTTACCTAAGTACTTACTCAGGCACCTCAGCAGAGAAGAAGCCTGATTTTCAGGAGTGCTCAGCACATTTTTTCAGTGGAGGAGAGTGTGGAGCATGGTGCTGATAAAGGTAATACTGACCGTAAAGAAAGAGAGATTGATGCTCCTAGTGGAAGGACATTCTGTGTTTCTAAGGAAACACTGGACAGCTGGGAGGGAGGTTAAAGAGGTTGTGGGTTGTTGGGTTGGCTTGGCTTTGGAAGGACCACCTTGTATGTTCAAGGCACGGCAGAGAGAAGATCAGGCACATTCTGGTTTGGAAAGGAGTTGGCTTTTCTTTGGGCTGGGTTGCATGCAGGGCCTGTCACACTTTGGTGAGTGGGAGATGGAACTTTGCATGTTTCGGTGCTAGGTACAGGCAAAGATAATTTCTTACCTGTTGTTTTACAATGGTCAGCATCTTTGAACAAGTTGCTTTTTGATTCAGCTGTATGGAGATTGTTTTTCACAGTCCTGGCGGCTTACAAATGGAGCATTGACATTGGCAGCTTTCACCTCGGTGTTGGCACTGATACCTGTTTTCCATGTGCTGTTTTCTGTCTGGTTTGCTTCTGAAGAAGGTGGCCTGGACCTCTTGTCTTCATGTGTTTTTAAAAGCTTTTTTTCAGATCTGTCTCTGTCTCCATGGGCATGTGGAAGACAAAGAGACAATTTAGGCTGCACTTAACTATGCAATAAATTGTGCAATAATGTAGACTCAGTTCTTTGAACTTCCAGATGAATATGAGTAATTTTTTAAAGCTTTATATGTGTTCCAACACTTTTTAGTAAACAGCAGTTAAACTTTGCAGTTTAGTGGTTCTTCTTCTCTGTACCAAGACATATTTTGATCTCCTGTCTACACACTCTAAAACATAAAGGATTTCTTTGTTTTAATGTGTACAAGCCACCATCAGTCGTGGGTCCTTGGCAGTTTAAGCAGCAGTAGCATTGCATCAGGAATAAAAGGGAGTTTCCTAATAAGATAGATATGTCTGTTACTTGATGTCGTGTGAAATACATTTATCAGTTCTTATACTGGAAAAGCTTATTTTAAATTCTTTGACGAGGTTTATTCTCACAGTGAAGCTGAACACTAGAATTCACCAAAGAGAAGTCCTCTGTCTTAGTTTCAGGGAAGAGAAGAATATTTTTTACACAGAACTTAAGCATTTGGCTAAAATATCTGCTATACAAAAGAGATCTCATATCTAGGTAAAAACCTCCGAACTTGTCAAGCTGTTTATTCATGCTAAGCTCACACTCTCTATTATTCTCATATATCCTTTCAGAGCTGTGGAGTCATACATTATAGGTTTAAAAAAATAACAAAATAAATCCACTTTGAGTATAGGATTTGTGGTGTCTCTATGTCCATCATGCAAAGAGAACCCCTTTGACATAAGTTTCCAGCTCTTGAAAATCAGGAGTTCACTGGAATCAGAGGGAAATTACACCGTTGATTCACAGTGGCATTGTAGGCTTTTAACCTACCTAGAAACTTTTTAATAGTTTGGTTTAGTGTATGATTTTGTACATTAATCTCTTGCTTCAAACAAAGAAAGCCTTCCATACGTCAAAGGCATTTATGCCTATGCTTCCATTCCTGTGGTGGCTGGTTATGGATGTAGGATAAGACCACATTAACCAAAGGCTGTCAAGATACTAGTCCCTGGCTGGTACTCCTGCCAGATCTGTAAAATGGTATAATTACTAATGCTTAGGCAATGTCTAAAGAACAATCAAATACAACTGGCAGTATTGCACTATACTAATGATTTTTTTTTCCTTTTTTTCAGGCGGTCAAGCCTGTCCTGTTATTCTCTGGGATTCCTCACTGAGTCCAACAGATAATAGTACCCATTCTTCAGTGAGGTTAACATGGGGACAATATCAGCAGCTATTGAAGAAGAAATGCTGGCAGAATGGTAAAGTTCCCAAAGCTGAGTGGGGCTGTACTGAAATCCATCATCATGAGTGGTCCAAGATGGCACTCTTTGATTTTCTATTGCAGGTAAAATGTTTACTGAACACAACTATTTGCCTCAAAAGTCATGTGAGCAAACAGGATTTTTAGAAAAAGTAATTTTAGTGTATTTCATTTTCTTTTTAATGGGGAAGAGAGGTATTTGCATAGTTTGAAATTATTTCTGGTTATTTCTTATGACCAAAATATCCAATATGCAGTTTATAATCAGGCAGGAACCTAACTGACTAATTTCGTTTTAAAGAGGAAGCAAGGGCTTTTGCCTTGATTTATTTCACCTTGAGGCAGGTGTACTGTTTCTCCTTCACTCCTTGTTTCTCCAAACAGAGGTCTTGAATGTGTTCACAACTGTAAATCTCTGTTTACTGTGTGGTCCTTCCTGCCCCTCCCCAGCCCCAAGAGGTGACTGAAGTGGTTTTGGTGAGCTGCAGTCTGGAGCAAGGTAACAGTTGTAGTGGCTAATTCTCCTTTTTTTTAAAAAAAAACCCAGAAACCTAGGCAATGACTTAGTAAAGAAAGAGTAGAGCAGCAACTGATGAATGATAAATGTGTTGTTCTTTGAGTAAGTACTGCGCATCATCGTTAGCTCTCCAAATAACACCAACCTGGGGTGCTGCCCAGTGCTATTGTGTGTGGCCACCGTTACAGCAATTGTGTAGTAGAGTGTTAATACATTCCCTGCATTAGCAAGGCCTGAACTGCACCACCCATCTGGAAGATAATTGTATGGCTTCCTGAGATATGGCACTACTTTAAGCTGTCCTTACCTGCCAGACAGGTCCAGGTGACTGAGCTTCCTGCAGCAATTACAGGTTTATTTGAAACTGCAGCAAGCATTAATTTTATGCATCATGTTTGGTTGTTCATATAATTCAGTTTTTAATAGAGTCACATTTCTTGTACAAATCATGTCTTGGCTTATGCTTAGCCTATCCCTGCTCTTCTCAGTCCTGTGCTGGAGTGAATGAAGGTCTTAAATTTTGCTTTTACTTAGATTTTTGCACATTTTTTATGTTAAACAGAGTATTCAGTTCTTCTCTAAAAATAGATTGTCACTTGTCTAATAACTCCATCTATAGTCCCATTATGAGCAAGTAATGCTTAGAAATGGGTATAAAGTCATATGTGGATTAATCTGTGGCTAAACATAGTAGCACCCCTATAGGAACAGTACAGATTGTGTCAGAGTTAATGTTTTTATGCCATTGTTCTCTTCTCATTTAACAGTTAAAAAATTCTCATGAGTTCTATGTTGATATCTAATTTCGAGGACTTCTAAAGCAAGTTTTTAATATTAATAATAGAACTATTATCCAGAAGGAGTGGTTGGTTAAAATAAGGTACAACAGGATTGAACTTCACATGACAAGAAACAAATTACTCTTGTACTAGTAGCTGGTATCAGAGTGATTTATATCTCCAGTTGCCTACCAGACAAGCACATGCATACCAGAAAGTGAGTGAAAATGAGTCTCATAGTTCTTAAAGACTACAATTTTATCTGGGTGCTCTCAAAGTTTATCAGCAGCAGAATATAAAAAACTTGAAAACAATAAAAATGTCAAGAAGGGGTTCTTTATTTAGAAAAATAAAATCTGTGCTTCATGAGTCATTCAGAAATAAAGAATAATGGTGAAAAGTATTCTCTATTAAACATAATTCCTTCAGAAGAACAGGTTTGGTACCTCTGATAGGTCTTCCTAATCTCTGGTTGCAAATGCTGCAAAACATAAGAGCAGGATATCAAATGCTTATAGTTAACCTTTTCTTGCCTTCTGCAAGAACTCAAGCAAAATGGACTCTTTAACTTTGGGGGTTTGGACCTCTTATGTACATAAGTGCATGACAAAAAATTATGCTAAACTATATGCATCAATTCCAGAGTGGTCCATCATTATGTCTTAGCACTGAAATGTTGCAAGATGATGTGAAGAGGTTGTCTGTAAGAACATGATCCTCCTTGTCTATTTAATGCACGTAGTAAGTGTGGTGCAAAGAAATTGGGTCTATACATGAAAGGAGTCTTTCTAGAAGGACTCTGCTGTTCTGCTTTACTTTTTTACCTTTGGATGGGTTGAATAAAAGATCCCAGGAGCTAGAGCACTGGAAGCAAGTGAGGCTCTACAGCCTTCAGATAATGAATGCTGCTCATGAAAGGAGAAAGAAAAATCTGTTCCTTTCCTCAGGATTTTGATATTTGGAAATGAACACTGTCAGCAATACTACTAGTAATAGAACTACATATAAAAAAACCCCTAAACAAAATCAAAAAACCCCAATTCTCAGACTTTCATTTGATGAAAGAGATGGCCTTTTCATTTCAACATGCAACAAAGTTCTACATCAGGTGGAGTCCTAATGGTTCATTTTGCTGGGATGTTACAAAAATAAAATTGTAATTTTAGAAGGTTTATGTGAACAGTAATGGTTTTGTGCTTAGAGCAGTTTGAAGAGTTAACAGTAAACAACAAAGGACAGAAAAAAATTATTGACCTTTGATCAGCTACTCATTAAGTCTTATATGCACCAGACCAGACTTCGATTCTCTAAACATCTGTTAGCAGGAGCAGATCTGCTCTCTGGGAAGATGAGCTGGAGCCAAAGGCAGCTCTAGGACAGGCAGAGCCAGCAGCAGGAGAGGCAGCCCAGCAGGAAGGACGGTGAAAGCCACAGGCCCCATTTGTAGCCCAGTGAGCATCAGGCATAGACAAAGCAGCTCCAAGGCTGCCAGGCAGGAACCTCAAGCAACAACCCAGGAACATCCATGTAGCAGAACAAAAAGCAGAGAACCAGCCCCACACACCCCCTCCTCTGAAGAGCTCAGAGGAGGACTGAGCTGCCTGACCTTAAGGGGGGCTCCTGTGCCCAGGGGCAAAAGTGGGGCATGTGGAAATCCCAGGTGAGACTTCTAAGGGCAATCCAGGCCTATTTGTGTGCTCAGGGCTGTAGCAAGGTTGAATATTTACTCTCATCTAGTCAACAGGAGTAGAAACACTTTCAAGGAGTGATTTATCCTTCCTGTATTAGATGGTTATCCTAAAATGGCATCCATTGCTCTGGACGTGCCTTGTTCTTGTCATTGTTTATGAAAAGGAACAGAAACGACCAAGTCAAAAGATTTGCCTAACATTTTCTCCACTGAAGTTAGGCCAGATGTATGTATTCCTTCCAGCTAAGTGCTATGTGATGAATAATCGAGGTTTTGCATGGGAAAAATAGTCTAGACCTACATGTCATAAAAGTGTATACCACAGGGAGGCTGCTGTGTGATTATAAATACACTATTCTTACATTTTATAGCTTTTGATGGTCTTAGAGCATCTTAGACTTTATTGGTCTTTTCAGTTATTTTGCATACTGTTAGTCTAATAGATCCCACAAAAAGAAGACCGTCTGTGTGTGTCAGACTGTGCTATTTCTATTGTTCTCCAGCAGAGAAAATGTAAAAAAAGAAACTTCTGAAAAAGAAAATAGAATTGTTTTCACCATCCCATTATTCTAGTTACACAGTGGTATTGTTCCATTATTTTTAAAGAATTTCTACTGATGTAACAAATCATGGCTATAAAACGGATAAAATACACAGTCTAAGAAATTGCTTCTAGCAGTACCTGAGGTATGGGGACCAGGTCTTCAGTACCATTTCACTGCTCTCTTTAGTTATACTTGTCCTGAGCTTGCTTTCCTGTCAGCTGTGTTAGAGAGTGATGTCTTACAGTGACACTTTGCCCCAAGTGCTTCAGTATTGTTTCCACTTGGTACTCTGCTGTACTTTGTTTTAGATCTATAATCGACTAGACAGAAACTGTTGTGGATTCAAACCTCTCAAGGAGGATTCCTGCATGCAGCAAGGACTGAAGCTGAAGTGTGATGATCAGGATGCTGTTGACCTGACACACGTCGTTCAGAGAAGGCATGACCAAAGGCACTTGGCCTTTATAGACAATAAGGGTTTCTTTGACAGAAACGAGGACAATCTTGACTTCAAAATCCTACAAGGAATCAATGAGTAAGTTTTAAATTATTAATTTTGTAAAAAGATTGGTAATTTCTTCCCAGTTTGAGTGTGAGACACTAAGCTACTGGAATAGATATCATTGGCCCAAGACATTGCAGGATGTATCTCAAAATGGATGAGTAATCCCACAGCTGTAAAAGATACAATTAATGTACATATGATTAGGCATGCATAGACTTCCTTTGCTGACTTGCAGCCTATATTTGTACAATTGATTGCTAAACCACAACATAAATACTGCAATTACTGCAAGAGTAATGGCAAAAACTGATGAATTTCTTTGTGCTTTTCCAGATTCCCTGCATCTGCAGTTTCAGTGCTGAGGAGCCAGCGTTTACGTGAGAAGTTGCTCCAGTCTTTGTTCCTTGACAAAATATACTGGGAGAGCCAAGGAGGCAGAAAAGGAATTGAAAAGCTTATTGATGTAATAGAAAGAAGGTCCAAAATTCTTCTTACTTATATAAATGCACATGGAGCCAAAGTATTGCCCATGAATGAATGAAACAGTCTTGTTTCCATCTGAAAGAAAGTCTTTAAAAAAATGTTTTATGGGGCAAAAACTGACAGTAAAATTGATTTAATTCATAGCATTATTTTTTTCCCAAACTTTCAAGTTTACTTTTAAATAAGAAATCTTACATGGTTTAAAATCAACATTTAAATGTCAGCTGCAACTCAACAGAGTGTAGTCTCTTCTATGTCACCAGTGAAATGAAAAATAACCAAATGGTACAATAAATAATGTGCAGTAATATGTAGGTACCATGAACACTCTTTCTGTTAAACTGTTTGGAAATTAGCAACAAGATTTTCAGTACATTAGGCTGGATTGCTCTTACTTCCCTAATTGAAGTCAGTAGAAGTTTTTATTGCAAATTTAAATGGGAAAAGAGATGTGTAAGCACTTGATGCATTGATGACACTTGCTGAAACATATAGTACAGGAATTTGTCTTTTTATTAGATATACTAAAATGCCAACATTTCCAAAGGCTTGTTTTACTTTATTTTATTTTGATCTTTTGAAATCTGAGAACTAAATTCAGCTCTTTTAAATGCAGGAGTGTTTGTGCTGCACATGAGAGAATTTTCAAAACAGAGCAAGGGGAACATGGCTTTAACAGTAATAATTTTGACAAATACAGTTTCTATGTGTCCAGTATGGAGTACAGTTAATCATGAGTCACTCATTACAATGTACTGTTTTCATTATAAGTTGTTCTGATGTGTGGGGGGATGATCTGAGATTTTCTTGATTAACTGGGTATTTTTTAAAAAAAATGGCTTTAGCTTTGTGTGAATATGCTGCTAAGTAAGTGTACATGTTTCGTTTGTGCAAAATTCTTGACAATATTTTCTGAGAATATTATCAAAAAGCAGGCCTCCTAATGACATGAGTGTTATTAAACTCAGCAGAGGAAATGTTTATTCTGTATGCTCAGCTCTGGCCAGCAATTCAGGCTTGGGTTCCCATTAAGATTGACCACTGTGGGGTGATGATTCTAGCTGATGACTTGCCCCAAGTGTTCCCACAGGTTGTTAGGGAAGGTTGTTAGGGAAGGTTGGATAAGCACTTCAGATTTTTACCCTTGAAATGCTTCAGAAATAAAATATCAATTGATATAGCCTATCATGACATACACCTTCTACCTGTCTGTTTAGAAAGACTCTTACCATCTTTCTAGAGAAATATCATCCTTTTGCCATGAGGTAATGGTAGAAGTTGGATACTTTCATAGCTACTCTTGTCTTTATGTGTCATAAAAATATATAGGGTGTGAAAGATTTTTGAAAGTGCTTGTGTAATGTTATTTATGACAAACTAAAATGTCTCATGTCACTGTTGATGTGAATGGGTGAATTGAATGTTTTAAATGACTACAATTCCAGTGCAACTAAAATCAGTTTTCTTTCTTAGTATCAGAAAACCCATTAACAATAATTGCATTACTGGAAGAAATAGATCTCATTATAGGCAGAGTTAGAAACACTTACTAAAATTTTAATACCTTAGCCAGCTAAATAATCTTTTATTTTATTTTGTCAGCAAAGGATGGACCAATTTTTGTTAAGTTTGTTAAAACTTCCTAGAACTTAACTAGTGCCTTGAGAGGATATGCTTTAGAGTGCCTTGGACTTTTTAACAGCACCAAGGTAGAATTTAGTAGGATTTTCATTTTATCCCTTTCTTAAACATGTTTAACTTATTAGCCAGATAATTTTCATCACAGAAACAAAAATATTACTTTGTCTTGCACTGTGAACAGAGTCTAGAGAAAGAAATAATCCTCAGGATCCATTTCACATGCAATTCCTGTTGCAGTGGATTTCACTCTATGATGGCCATCATTTGCTAGCCTATCTCACAGGTTTCTTTCTGCTAGATACCTGTTCAAATGGATTATCCCTCACTGCTGGGAGTGAGAGAAAGGCACGACTCTCAGCTGCACTGAATTTAGCAGAGGGCCCAGCAGAGTTATGAATGTAGCTGATTATGACAAGGTCCCATGAGAACTCTTCTCTTCTATCTTTAGACTGCACATCCTGATGCTGAGTGACTGCCTCACTTTGCCCAGTTGTAATTTTTTTCCAGAATTGGCTCATTGCCAAAGAAGACAAGGAAATCCATTATCTTTTCAGGCTGGGTCATTTATTTTTATGGTGGTAACTTGATGCATTCTTCTCCATTTCTTCTGGACATGGACTAGTGTTTCCTTGAGCATGATACATGCTTTTTTTTTGCCTGGCAGTTCAGTGCCAGCTCTTAAAGCAGCAATGTCATTGCCTACAAGTATGAAATTGCCCTGAAGCTGACCTGAACCAATGCCTCTCAGTAGTCCTGGGTTTAAGAGACCTGAGTAGCCAAAATGCTGTGCAGTACTTAAAAATTTGACCAAGCATGAAAAGCATAACTATAAAAAGCAAAATTTCTGGAGACTTTCAAAGGTCAAAGGAATACTCCCTATGCTGTGTTAGCATGCCATATTTCTTTTGTGTATGAACACTCTCGTAGTCTTCAGGTAAATCAAGAGAGTCTTTTTGATATTGGACAGTGAGACAGGATTGCAAATTGCTTCTAATTCTCTAATGTTGATAACAAACTCCAGAAAGGGCTTCTTCCCTGTAATATTTATCCTGCCGCTGAGGAGCTTGGTACTTAATCCAGTATTGTTAATAATGCAAAATATGCTTGCAGTAGCTCTTATGAATGCATACCAGCCAAGTTCTAGCATTTTTTTAAATTAAAATGAAGAATTCTGTATTTTTTCAGTGCATAAATTTGCATAAATGCTATAGTAAAAAATTCAAAAGGAACACTTTGAGTTTGTTTATTCTCTGCTGCTACATGTAAGATACCTGCTTCAGTAACAGGGGTAAAGTTTGTTGGGAAATTGGTTCACATCCTTTGGAAGTAGCATGACTTTGGACTGACAGGAACTACACTGTAGCTAAAGTAATATTAACTGAGTGGAAAAATCCTGAAGAAGCCTTACTCAACCTATGGTGATTGATAGAAAGCCAAAAAACTGTGCTTTAGTCCTCTCTGCTGGGCTGTCTTCCATTTCTGGGCATATGGGATCAGACAAAGATTCATGTTGCACATTACGTGGAAGAGCGTAACCAACAGCAACAGTGCAAAACCTGTGGGTGGGAAAAGGTGGTTATGTCATTCTTGAATCTGCCTGAAAGCCAGAACCACATAAAATGGAATTGCTAAGAAAGTCAAAAGAGTTTGCTGATTTCATAACATTGGAAGACAGAGCTTAAAATAAGTAGCACAGGCACAGATGCCTTAAAATTCCTTGGGAGCCTGCCAGCAAGTTAATAGTCTTAAATGTTCCAGAAGCTGAGGACGTGAAAACTGTGGAGCACTGTGAGAGCAGTTTCCTTCTTTTCTTGTGCAGGTATTCTATAATACACTATATTAAAATAAATTTAAAAAAAAATATTAATTCCATGGTTTCAAACTTACAAATACAGATTTAGAGTACAATAAAAGACAAGGTTTCCATAGCAGTTCTGGGAACGCTCTCATGCATGTGTGTATGTATGCAAACACAAAAATACATATATATGTATTTATACTTTGGCTTGTTTCTATAAAATGGTCAATTTGGCTAATAAAGAGTGAACTGTTTATATAATTTACTGTTTACATGTAGAATTGTATCTGTGAGCATAAGTCCAATTTCGGGTATACACAAGTTGAAGTTTAAACAAAACATTATAATCAATGAATCTTTTGTTCTCAAAGGATTAATTCTTCTTTTGCTAACACATTTATATGATCTTAAAAGTTTTTTACTTAAAATTGTAGAGAAAAACAGCAATATGTTTGTATCTGTGCTAAACTTCCAGAGTGATTTCAACTCAGATGTTTTTTAAAGTTTTATACTAGATATTGAATTTCCATTTTATTTTGGAATTTGTGAATTTTAACAGTCTATTTGTCCTTTAATTAGTAACAGTAACAGTATTTTCACGAGTAATGACTCATTTGAATCTCTGCTGCTATTGTCATGTAATATGTAGGAATATACAAAATAAAGAAATATCTTTATCAGATTTTCAGTTCAGATCTCTAAGTTGTAATAAGAAAACCACAACACATATTGTTGTAATATGTGGATCATTAGTTACTGTTTAGGAGGAACTATGGCCTTGAAACTGCTTCTTCATAGAAACAATCCAAAACAGATCATAGGGATCTTTCTGTAGAAATATTTTCTAGCTATTTACTCATGAGACTTGCAACTCTTTCTCATTAAGCTGATTCAGTGTAGCTGTGAATCTCCTGGTTACTGCAGCATTGGTATTTACTGCCTTCTTTAGGCATTCTGGCGACACTACTTACACAAACATCGAGCAGAAAAGGCCATGCCCATTTATAATGCCAGAACAGAAGTATTGGTCAATGACTTGCAAACTTTGTAGCATGCCATGAGCAAACACAGGAATAGCAGAGAGACACTGAACTCCATGTGGAATAGAGACTCACACAGAGTTGAAGTAACCTAAAAACTTTTGGCCTCTGAAGTTTATAGTATTTGCCACCATCCAAGAGAGACTAATGGGAAACACAAAGATGCTGGAACATTTTTAAACATTCTCTTTCCCACACGGAGGAGTTTGTTTTATTAAAAAAAATTACTTATTTTTTCACATTACTGCATGCTTCAGGCTAAATTCTATCAGATACATTTGTGAGAGTTAATTGCAATTTCACTGAATTATCCCATTTCCAGGATCAAACAATTTAAGTCAGTTAGGTTAATCTGTATTCTCAGAAGTTGGGGAGCTGAACCCTCAGGTCAAAGGGAGACCTTAGGAGAGTGACAATATATTAATAAGAAGAGTTTATTAGTGTGAATATAGAACTTAGAATGTAAGTTCTCTAAACAATATATATGGGATCCAAGAAGGATCTACAAGTGTTCTTCAGCAGGATCTACAAGTGTTCTTTGAAGACTCAGCCCTTTTCACCTGTATTTCTGTGTGTCAGGACATGCAAAGAGGATTAGAGAAATTCAAGGATAGCAAGTTTATATATGGACTTTGTAAGAATTAGGCAAGCTTTTATCCTCTAACATTCCTGATACAACAATTCTGGATACTAGGGAATATAGGGGAAAGGGGCCACAGATAATGCCCCAAGCTCATGTGCTCTCCTCACAGCATCACAGTCTGAGATGTACTGCTGGGCTGGGTGGGACCCAGCAGGGAATTCCACATATTTTTGTATTTGAAGGCTATTCAGCCACATGCAATGTTGTAAGCTCTTCAGGCTTCCCCTTATTTATAAGATTATATATATGTAATTCTCTTTATCTGCAAGTATGGGGATGCTTGGTTTGTTGTGAGTCTGCTTAGTCTTTGATGAAAGAAGAGAAAGAAAGCAGATGGCAACCTTCTAATGCCTAAGGATAGTTTTCCAAAAGCAGTTCCATGGATTTTGTTCTTTTGGAAAAGACTAAATGAACAAAAATGCAGAAACATTTTTTTCCCGCTGTGATGCATTGTCCTATCTATATTTGGCGGTGGGTATACCAGTGCCATTATTTGACTGAAATAAGTGGCTTTCTCTAAAAATTAGTCCAGTTTCAGTAGTTATTTCCTTTTTAGTCCTCTGCAGTACATTTACTTCTTACTTAATCATTTGGTTTCGGCATTCACTGTTCAGGAGCATTATCTTTATTTCCTTCAATGGAAAAGCCGGCATGGCATTCCATGGAGGTCTGTTAAGCTGTACAAGCACGCCTTATCAGAGGTATTCTTTAGATGGCTGTGTGAAAAACTTAGAGATTTGGATGGAATTTATTAACTGTGTGAAAGCCAGCCTTCTGAAGTGTGAGAATTATGCCTGACAGATGGTGCAAGCTGGCAGTCCAATGTGCTCCTGTGCTCTGGGAAATCTGAAACAACTCCAGGTCACACATCTTAATTTTCAGATATACGTGAATGTATCCCATACTTAAGACAGGGTCTTTCTGGTCACCTGGGTTTTTTTTTTTTCCTACCTCAGGTCTCCTGAAATAGAAATATGCAGTCAAAAATAAAAGTGAGAACTGGCTGAAGCATACTGTGAATGCAGCTGTGGCATAGTTGCAGTAAACAGGTGATACCCAAACAAAAGCTAGACCTGCCTTATTAGAACATCATCCTGAAGGAAGATAAAAGGATTCATCCTGTTATATATGACAAGACCTAACTTTAAAAATCCTCATTATATGAGGAAAATATCTGAGGATTTTTTCTGAGGCCCAAATGACTGTAACAGCTCTCTCCCCAAACTCCCATTCACTCATTCTATTACTTTTCATGATCACATGGGCAATTCTTCCATCACAGCTCACTGGCCTATAATGTGAAGGTTTTTGAGCTTAGACAGCTCTGTATGTTTGAATACCCAGTATACTCCTAAATTTTGCTGACTCTTTCAATGTAACAGGCTTAACTTTTTCTGCCTCAGGGACTGAATCACTTACATGAAAAACTCTGAACACTACACCTGCAGTTTTTATGTTGCATCTGATCCCTACAAAATGTGAATCTCTTTTGCAGCTGATCAATAACCAGGAATTTTTCTCTTGGTGATCTCTAACATTGTGAAGCATCATTGTGATACCAGTCATTTCTCAGATTTCAATGACAAACATGACATCTTTTTCGCTTTCTCAGGTCTTTTTCTTCCATATAATATTCGTGTTATAGCAGATATCACTGCTACTATCCAGAATTTCAATTGCAGCCTGGATGGAAAAATGCTTGGAAAGAATCTCCCAATTTATTTCTTTTGTATCGTTATTAGAGTGCACCCAGCTGAATTTTTGCAAAGAGGGCTCAGGTGCGAGATAGATTGTTATGAGAAATCTCAGAGGCCTAGTTGTTGAGGTTTTTTTCTTTTCTCTAATAGTTCAGTGAAAGAATGTTAGACCTGTTATCGCACAGGTAATCCACAAAGTACTGTTGGCTTCATCTTGACTGATCACTGTTGTGGCCCTCATTTCTCCTGCTGTGGGTTCTTTTTCTCCTGTGGGTTTCTTTTGTAGTTGTTCAGTTCCTGCTGAACTTTTGACTAGGAGATTTCCATTACAGGGTTGTTAGTTGAGAAGGCTTTGTGGCTTAAAAGGGAAGGGGAAATAAAACCCCCTTTTATATACATTAAAATGCAGTATGCTGTTTTCTTAATAATCAGACTTTTGTGTTATAGTCAGAGAAAATTGTGTTATAGTCCTGTTTCAGCGCTGTTCTGCCTTTTTCTGGCCTTCTGCAGGAAAGATACTCAGCTGGCTTGGCAGTTCCCCCAGACTCAGTGCACTGCCAGCTGCCTGAGCCAGTCCTTCTAAAGTTACTTTCTGACTGAGCTGTGAGGCTCTTTCTGTCCCGCTGCAGGAGTCACTGCGCTTGGGCTCGCAGCTGGGCCTGGGCCGACTCACAGGATTTGTACCCCATCGGGTAATGCTGATAGCTCTCTTGTACTTGCTGTTGGAAGCAGTGCCATATGCCATCAAACCCTACACTTGCACTCGCACTTGAATGCTTGCGTGGCTGTATCAGCATGAACTAAGCCAATAAGGCAACTCATGCGACAGAAGCGTTGATGTATTCTGAGAGCCGCAAAAGGTCAAAGAACAAAAGAGATTAAATCCCCATTAAAATCACAGCTTTCCACTTCATTTTGCTTTGCGTGCTCGTATGTCCAAACTTGAACTTGAAATGCTAGTTTGCAAGTAGCTCTAATGTGCAAACACAGCTTTTGTCAATTTGTTATTGTTTGTGTTGCGAAGCAAGAGATCCGAAAGCCAAAGAACAACAGACTAAAGCTTATGCAGTGTCAACACCATACTGGGAAAGAATTCTTACCCTCTATCACAGTCTTATCAGAGTGATAATCTGCATGGCCATGAAGAGCTGACTCCTATTTTTTGTTACACTGTTGGCTTAGTGCTAAGATTTCTTTGATTTTCTGCTGTTAGCTTTACCACCCAGTGTAGATATCCCCGGGCTTTCACAATTGCTCTCTTTCCTGCTAAGAAAACAAAACTTACATGTGTTTCAGTACTTCTTGGCAGCCTGCCTCCCACATATAGTTTACGGTCAAATTGTCAACCTATTTGCTTTCCCTGATTTTAAGCATAGGTAATAGTATAATTAGCAAAGAAGGACAAGTAATTTTTTCTCTTGGTTTGGGTATAAGTCATGCCAAAAACTGTGTAAATACACCTTGTAAGAAAGGACTGCAGATCATCAGAGAAAAGCATACTTCAGAAGTGTAGATCTGAAAATGTGGTCTGATACTCATTCAGTTTTTAAAAACAACTTGTGGAGCTCAATATTGTGGCTGTTCTACTTTTTAAGGACTGGATGACGAATGTTTAAGAAAAGTAAGTGAATTTCCTTGACCAAATTTCTTTATAAACTACCACCCTGCCTGTCACTATGTGTTGACTAAAGCCTGGAAAAGTCCTGCACTTTGGATGACTTTCACTGTGGGATCCAGATAAAGGGAGGCCATAATTTCTCACGTCTGTAATCTGCTTTCCTCCAGCCCCCATCCCTGGGGGCCACTCTTGCAAGCTCTTGGAGCCACAATAGGCTTGTGTTGCAACCCAGTGTATGGTCAGCTTTGCTAGATTCCTTCCTTCTCATGCATATGTTTCAAGTCCATAATTAAGTCCTTACTTGCATTAGTGAAAGCAAAGGCTGCATTCTTTAAGAGTCAAATCTGAACCTCCAGTTGCAGGGAAACTTCTGCAATTTTTTCCCATTTCTCACTTGGCAAACAGATGTCACCAAGATCCGTTCAAGCATTCTGGAGTGAAATGAATATGGATTATGCAATTTTTGTATTTTTCAGTGGAGAAAAAACACTAGGATCCTCCAGAAAAGGACCCCTTTGGCCAAGTTTGCAGCTGTTAATTCCCGATGAAAATAGGTGGGTGATCTCCTCCAGCCTACATATAGACATCCAGCTTTCACCATATTCTTCTGGCTAGATTAGGAGTTTGCCCAGTTGGAGTGCTGTGTTTTGTGATATGCCTCTCACATCATGAGTCATAGGCAATAAAGGGGCTAGCAAGGTAATTTGGAAAGAAGATAGCTGATGGAAGATTAGGTAATGGTAGGTTGTATCTAGGTTCTGTCTCAATTTACCCAGCTCCTCCCTAAACATTAGCAATGTTTAAATACACCCCTGGGCATGATTTCACAAAAATGGAAACTAAATTATCCACATTAGTTCTTTATGTGTTCCTAATGGGTTTCTGATTCCCATTTATGCTGGTGGTTCTTTAAAAGAGAATTCTTTACAGTAACTTTAGTGTAAGGTGCTTCAGCATGTTAAATGATCCCAAAATATATTCTATACTTGCTAAAATAAGTACTATCTTCTCAGAAGCACAGTAGATAACACTGAATTGCTAGATTAGGCGTGGTGTGACACATCTTTCCATTAACTCCAGATATAAAATCTTGTATCTGGAGTTAATGGAAAGATGTGTCACAGAGATATCCTGTGAATGCTCTCCAAGGGTCTTACAAGAACACATGAAAAATGAATATATTCTTATCCATATGTGAAGTTTTTACCTGTGAAGGATTTCTTACAAAAAACATGTAGTGATAAAACAATGGAAAATGGCTTTAAACTGAAAAAGAGTAGATTTAGATTAGATACTATTAAGAAATTCTTCACTGTCAGTGTGGTGAGACACTGGAACAGGTTGCCCAGAGGTATTGTGGATGCCCCAGGTCTGGAAGCATTCAAGGCCAGGTTGGATGCGGCTTTGATCAACTTGGTCTGGAAGAAAGTGTCCCTGCCTATGGCAGGAGTGCTGTAACTAGATGACATTTAAGGTCCTTACCAACTCAAGCTATTGCATGTTTCTGTGAATCCACGTATTATTCTACATATTTTGCAAATACAGTTCAGAGTGGTTTTTCATTTAAACCAATTTAACAGCCTCCTATGTAGAAGGATATGATAAATTAGAAATTGCACATGTGGTTCTTGAGGAAGGACATTAGTGCTGTCTGGCACATATTTCACCTTTGAATTAATACAAATGTGTAATGTCTTGAATTTTTGTCTGTTTAAAGCTCTCTACTTGTTCAGGTTTCATAATCAGTTCAAAAGCTGCTAACCTGTGTACTACATTTTACATAATGCTGCAGTTTCCAGTTGCAAAGTAATATGGATCAAGTATAGCAGAATATTTACATCAGAAAAAAATCTTTAATTTCAGCTCAACATACATTTCCAGCTAAAACAGGATGTCTAAACTGTTTAGATGGAGCCATTTTATCTAGAGGTCATTCCTCATTTAAAATCTGGTAGAACATTCCCTGGAGACCTAATGGCAGGAGTCCCAGGGAATATGGTAACCATTGGCTCAGGGTTCTGATAATGATGGTACACACTCAGTTGAGAGTCAGGCTAATCTGTTCTTCCTGGCATGGTGTGTTAGAACTATGATTTCCAAAATAGAAGGTCATCAAGCAGTTTGCTCCAAGGAGACAATCAAAATCAAAACCCAAAGAAGTAAGAAAAGCAGCAATTTAAGTCTAAGTATAATGGAAAAGATGAATAAATGAAACAGGCATAGATACTAGGAAGTTTTCTTGGAGAAAGCTCAGTTTTGTGTAGGTGAGTTTTCTTACAATACGCAGATGCTGGAAAACTTTGAAAATTTACCATTTTTCAGAGTAGCCATCTGAAAAACTATCTTCCTGCTTGTTACAAAATGTCTGCTGACAATGTGTGTGCGAGCATCACAATGAATTCTGAGAGGAAAACTTCTTTTAATCACAAAATGGGAGTAATTTCTGCCTGACATCGCAGAGGAAAAACTATCAAAGGATAGAACTGTGCATTGATTCTGATGCTGCCTGCTCATAATACCTTTTTCTGGGCTCATTCATATAATTTGTTTGGTTTCTAATTCATTAAAGACATAGTCTTAGATGCCACATCAAATTAATTAACTAGTTACAAAATTATGCAATCAAACAGTTCTTAAAATGGACATTCATTACTTACCATTTTAGATATACTCTAGTAAAAGTATGGCACACTGAAACAGTTGGCTTCCCTTTCAGTTCTCACTGATGATATGATGCGTGTTTTTAAACTCTAGTTAGAAAATTTCACATGAAGCTGATGTTGCTATTGAAAAATATTTCCTAAAATGCTGTGAGTTACAGCTGACTTAGGATCTGATAGCAGCTTTGGAAGACAGTCAATTGAGTGATTGACAATGCTTGAAAATACAGCTTCAAAACAGCTTTGAAACTATCATTAGAGGATGTCCAGGTGAATACCTGCAGTGCCTGAAGCTGCAATCCAATTAGATGGTTTTAATTTTCTTGCAAAAGTAGGAAAATATTTTTATGAATTTTCTGAAGCATGAGAAGCAGTTACTAATTTTTGTTAGAGAGCATTAATCTTTAATTAGGCCATTCTGATTCAGAGCCAAGTCCTGGAAGGGGTGACACTTGCCAGCTGGTTGGCTCAGACAGGGCATGTTGGGTTGTGAAGCAAAGCCCCCAAGAGACCAGAAGGCTCCTAATGAAGCCCTGTGTGCTTCCACTGGCTCTTGTTAACACATATTTCCCTTTCATCTCCTACTTTTCTGTGGGTTTCTTCTGTATCTCTACAGGCAGCTGCTTTCTCATAGAGATAATTTTTTGTTGTAGCTCTGAGAGCAGACAAAATGTGTTTCAGTAGTTAGCAATATCAGTGTTAGAGCCTAGCATCACAGCTGTAGGCATTTTGTCTGTCAGGTAGTTTATCTACACCTACACAGGTCTACCTCCTTTTAAATGGGCCTGTTTCATGGAGCTTGGATATAGTTCAGAACTTCAAATGTATGAAACTTCTCACACACCCAAGACAGTTACATAAAAAAAGCATTTAGGGAATATTATGGACTGAAAAAAGCAGAGCACTCTAAAAGTTATATGCATTCAGATGGTTTTTATTTGAGTCTTGGAAGCACTTGTTAACTTGGAAGTATTCAAATTCGGATTTAGTTTGCATGCAGAGTTTGTCTGAGGTCTAGCTTCAGGTTTTACACAGGTACTGTTCTGTGTCATTTTCTTTCTGCCTGAAGGTAGGATGCAAGTAGTTAAAAAACTAATAGCATATACAAAGCATTCTCAGAAAGAAAAAATTATTTTGTGTGGGAATGTGTGTCCAGTTCAGGTACAAGTTATCAGGTCTGTTGCACTTCAGGGTGCCCTGCATGCCTCTCTGCAAACAGCTAGAGCACAGATTTGTAAGTGTAATTAAGTCTCTAATTGAATATAATTTGGATAGCACTTTGATTCACCTGGGAAAATGGTGACTCTTCCCTGGTGTACTGACCTGTGGTAATGACTACATTAGAAATGGAAACAGAGGTATCATGGAATTACAATTGATTAGGGTTCTGCACCTGAAAATTTGCCTGTTTTTCCCAAGTGTATCAAATAATGTCTGAAAAACTATCACCTATTTCTTGAAATTGCTTTGCTCAAAACGAAGATGCCTAGTACAATAAAGGGAGGCATACATCAGATACATAGACTTCTTCCTACATTCTAGTTGAATGTTTCCTTAGCCTCAATTCCTTAATCCAGGCTTGATCAGACTTTCAACAAATAGAGAACAGGTGGGGGGTTGAAATACATGTAATTTTGAGAATAAAATAGTGATGCCTTTAAAAATCATATGTTTTATAGACATATTTGAAACTAAGTTGTTTAAAAGCAAGAGGTAAGATCCAAAATAGAGCAATACTTTGAAGACAGGCTTTAAAAAAGGAAAAAAGAACCCCAGACAACAAAGCCCCATAGAAAATTAAAAATCCAAAGGGACATCTAGATAATTATGGTATTAGATTTATAGTTTTGTTTATTTTTGTATTTTAATTCAGTCATGCAGAACTCACCGATTGAGCTTTTCAATCTTGCTTTATAAACATTTTAAAGCTGACCTGACTGAAAACAAAAAACAGGATGAAAGCATTAATTAAAAATTGAATAAATCCTTACATGTCTTTTGACTACTCAACATAGGATGATTGTTTGAAAGATATTCCTTGTTGTGGAATAAAACATTCATGCAAGATGAGGATCTCTGTTTAGGGCACAGCCTTGCTTGTGTTCTAGCATTAGCAAAAACAGTATGATGATGCTGGAAACCTAACCTTGCATCCCAGAAAGCCATACAAATCATTGTTTTTAATAGTTCTCCAGCATGAAACTGGAGTATATTAGGAAATCCTGTGTCTGGTTTGGATACTATTGTGCAATTGTTGCACATAGAAAACCTCTAGAGCACTCCCCAGGAATCAGAATGAGTGACGGCCACAAAATGGATGGTAATTAACAGCATGTTTGAGGCACTCTTTGCTTTCCCAAATTATTTTCAACAAAGTTTTTGTGATGAACTTTGAGAGCATAAATTAAATAGGTTTCATAACTAAATGAACTTTTTTATGTTTCCTCCAGATCAGGTCAGGGAAAGCTCAATTGCTTCTATTTTCAGGATAATACAGGCAATTTTTACAGACGGGGACAAAACTTCACCAGAATCTATTAAAGAAAAAAAGGCTGCTTTGTGCAAACCCAGCTGCTTGGAACTGTGCCAGCACATATCCTATAAGAATTAATCTTGGTTTTTTGGGGGAATGGCGTCTAATTTACCGTAAGACACAATTTTCCATTTCTGAGGCGTGCTTAGTACACAAAGCTGTCTTAATGGAGCATGGCAAGTCAAGTCGGCCACTGGAAAATGAATACCATAAAGCATCTCCCTGAAAACTTTTGCTCACTTTGGTAGAAGTGATCAGTAAAGTTTCTCCCGAGCCTCTTGCTCTTCTGGGAAGTGAATGCAAGACTTTGTAAATCCTCTGAACAACTTAGTGTTAATGAAGGAGACATTGTGAGGCAAGGGAGTGTTCCGTTGTGAGACAGACAATGCCAGAGCCAAAATCTTCATGCAGAAGGGTGTTGACACCTTCCAGCCACACAGGAACTGGGAAACAATTGTCTTTTTTAGGTCGAGGTATGGGATTGTTTATCTAGGCTGGGCTGCTTGTCATACAGTTAGCTGAAAAATGGAACCAAGCAGAGAAGACAAGAGCAAGAGGAAGCGTGTCTCAGCACAATTCAGCTGAAAGCCTTGCATTGAAAGGCAGGTTCCCAGCACTAGCCACAGAGAAAGAATTGCGCTTCTAGGAGTGGGGAGATCAAGGAGGAGAACACTGGAAGACGAGCTTGTCTTTATCTCAGGGACCTACGGGCGTGGGGGCGGACTGGCAGCTGAGGCTGGTAGGGACAAGTGCTGTCCCCCTCCCTAGCCGGAGGGACAGAGTGGGTCCAGTGAAACCAAGCCAACAGCATGGTGACCACCAGGCAAGTCCGTGTAGTCACAAGCAGGCGCGAGGCCAGGCACAGCATGTATGCAGTGTGGCAAGTGTAATATACAGTATAGCTCAGACAAGGTCAGATTTTGTCCAGTGGAAGGTAGAACATGAACATACGAAAGTTTCTGTTGGGAGATGGCAGTGAAATGGACAGCTGCTAAGGATCACTTAGGAGGAGTGGAGGCGAGTTTGCACCAAATATATATATTAATCCTGTATCCTTTTCCATTCTTTGAAAATGCAGAAATGGAGGAATTTTTTCCCTTTTGCATGCCATTTTCCACACCAAGATAGTGTTCTTTTGGGAAAAATTCAAGACAAACTATAGAAGTAATTTGAAAGTTCACCATTGTTTCAAACAGTTCCTCATTGTCTCTATTTTTTAAACTGGCTTGAAATATCAAACCTCCAGTTTGTTTTGACTGGCCTCTGCCTGATGTCATCTTATGGGATTCTTGCCAGCTGCTAAAGTTGAATGAAGATATTAATCTTTTTCCTCAAATCCTCGCAGACATGTCCCCTGTCACTATGGACAGCATCAACAGCCAGCTTGTCACTCAGACCTGCAACTTGGCTGTCAGATCCAGCTTTGAAGTTCTGAGAAGTTTCTACAGGACACAGCCTTCTCTCTTCCACCCACAGCTGAGAGTTTCGTACAAGCTCTCATGTCATGCCTGGAGCCATGTCTTGTACCTGGGCTGTGCTTGCTGATTGCAATGTTGCCTTACATGCAGCCATTCATAATATCAGTGTGGGGATGGGGCAACCCTGGATGTACAAACAGACTGGGGAATGAGATGCTGGAGAGCAGCACTGCAGAAAGGGACCTGGGGGTCCTGGTCAGTGGCAAGTTGAACGTGAGTCAGCAGTGCCCTGGCAGCCAGGAGGGCCAAGCGTGTCCTGGGGGGCATCAGGCACAGCATCGCCAGCCAGGCAAGGGATTGTCCTGTTGTGCTCTGCACTGGGGCCGCCTCACCTCGAGTGCTGGGGGCAGGTCTGGGTGCCACAATAGAAAAAAGATGTAAAGCTACTAGAAAGTGTCCAAAAGAGATGTGTGAACATGGGGGAAGAGGAGAAGCCTTGTGAGGAGCAGCTGAAGTCACTCGGTCAGTTCAGCCTGCAGGAGACTGCGGGGAGACCTCACTGCAGCCTGCAGCTTCCTCATGAGGGGAAGAGGAGGCGCAGGCACTGGTCTTTTCTCTGTGGTTACCAACCATGAGACCTGAGGGAATGGCATAAAGCTGTGTCAGGGGAGGTTTAGGTTAGATTTTACAACAAGGTTCCTCACCCAGAGGGTGGCTGGGCACTGGAACAGCTCCCCAGGGAAGTGGTCGCGGCACCAGCCTGACAGAGTTCGAGAAGCATTTGGACAATGCTCTCAGGAATCACATCCCAGTGTGATTCTTGGGGCTGTCCTCTGCAGGAGCAAGGGGTGGACTCGATGATCCCTTCTAACTCAGGATATTCTATGACTCTGAAACTAGCAAAGGTTATGACCACAGCAGCTCTCTTTCTGGTATCTTTCAATTCCTGAACACACCAAATGCAAACATTGTCTTTCCTTTCAAGAGCTTTATGGCATGTCTCTATGACAAATCCTTCCTATGTTGGTGCCAAAACCAACAGGCCCTGAGCTGTGCAGTGCCAGATTAGAAATGGTGTCACTACCGCTGTGCTATTGTTTTCCCAGAGGATTGCCTCTTTTACAGGTCCATAGATAGCCCTAATTTTGTACTGTTCAAAAAGAAAAATATATTTGGCGCTTAGCAGGAAGTGCAGAAAGAACAAGGCCCAGTGTTGCAAAAAAAGAAGGTGGGATAAGTGGATTCGTGGTTCCTACTGGTCAGAAGGAGTTGCACACCCAATTCTTCACAGGATGTAACAGAATGACAGTAATATTTTGCTATAAGGCTAATTCAGAAACGTTTTTCCGTTACCAGTGGAAATGGAAGTTAACTTTTTGAGTAATATGTAATTTCTTTAGTATGATTAAAAAGATATGAAGGAGTGTACAACTCCAGCTTCTGGTTTGGTTTTTTTTCTAACTCTAACTCTACAAATGAGATGGTATCAAGCAGAGGCCAGTCAAAACAAAAAAGCCAGTTTGAAAACTGAATTAAAATAAAAAAGACCCACAAGGTGGGTGGAATCCAGTCCATAATCTGCATTAAAACCTGCATGGAAAGTGAAAATATAAATCAATTTTTGTGATTAATGAATGCTAATTATAATTTGCTAGAATATTCCCACAGTTTATGATAAATGTTCAGCTAAATCTCTAAGATACGGTTATCTATCTTTTGCTCTGTACTCAGTTTTGAGACAGCTACTGACAGATTTGCTCCTTATATTTTTAAAGTAGCCCCCAGATATGAGATTTCTTAGACAAAAAGAAGAAATGTTTTGAGTTTGCAAGATTAATTGCTTAAGTGAAAGTTATTATCTCTGTGGCAGTGCAGTGATATGTTGGGACTAAAGACCATTATACCCCAAGTGGAATTTTACAAATAACCAAATAGCAGCATTGTTTCAAGCAAAGGGAAAAGGTGACTGAGATTTATAAAGTTAATTTGTTCTTGTGATGCCTTGGTATTTTGCTGCGTGTGTAGGAGGATTTGCAAATTCAGTCAATAACAGCCCATATGGCAGAGCCTTGCTCAGAGCTGAATGAACCATTGAGAACATTCCTTTGAATAATAGCTTTTTAATACAACATGAAATTCAGTAAACATATTATTTGCTGAGTGCATTTAGCAGACTGCCTGGTTCTAGAGGGAGTAAAATCTGAAATGCAGCTACAGCGCAACCAGTAATTTTAAAGAAATGTGCCAGAAAGGTTATCCTACACATATGAATCAACAAGGTCTCAGATGGATGCTGATGTCAGATGGAGGCTGAGTGCTTTGGCAAGCACCAACGGAGCATTATTTTCTGGGATAAAACCCCCATAATCTTTACACACTGCAGGTACTGCTTCATACATTTCCTGCTCACTAGGTCAAATTCTCTGTAGTATCTTCATGTCCTTGTGCATGTCAGTGTTTGAATTTTCCCATATGCATTCATCGTCTTCTTGATGTGTTTTAAGCTCTGTAGCATAATGGCAATGAATTTTAGGGTTACCAGTTCGTGGCAATTTTTAAGTGTGAAGCCTTCTAAAGAGCAATGTTTCTTCAGTGTTCTGTGAGCTCCAAGTAGGAATTTGTGCCTGACAGGCACCACTCATTGTATTTTCCTTTGCAACATGCTTTTCTCCTCTTTGAATAAACAGTTCAGATCTTCTTGCTGCTCTTTCTTATTATATTGTTTTTGGTCATGGTAAGATCAGAGCAGCTACATTGTTCCTGTCAAGCAGCCATGAAGGCTGGGAGCTCAAAGATGGAAATGTGACAGTTTTAAGCATGCAGAGAGTCTGCAAGGAGCCTTTACAATTTCAATAGCTCAGGTGTCTGAACCCCAAGATTTTGTCTGTGAAAATCAGTTCAGAGGTAAAATACTGATTTAAAAAATACGACGATTAAGTATTAGCTTCTTTGCTGTGGCCCCCTGTCTTCTGTGCCCAACAAATGTGTAAATTTCATTTTTTTCCAAGACTTTTCTTTCCCCGTAACTGAAAGATCTGTAAATATGCTTTAAAAGGATTTAAAAAAGGCATCTCCCTTCCTTGAGATTCTGTTGTTGCAAGTTGGGAAATACCACCCAAAAAGGCAAAACTAAAACCGTCAGCTTTGGCAACATCATTGCAGCATGTGACTGGTAAATTTACTTTTTCTTCTGAAATGCGGTGTACTGAGACGGCAGCGTTCTCATGGCACTTGTCGTGGGGCCAGGGAGGGAGCGCCGGCCCAGGGCTTTTAATGGCATTATTGCGACAGCCGGTGCAGCTGCTGGACTGCACAGCGAGGAGAAAAATTTCCATCAAATTTCTGCTGTGTGGGGTGCGAGTGGGAACGTTTAAACCTCGTGTTTAGCTCCCAGATGCACAAACCACATGTCTGAGCTGACACACAGGGAAGCATTGTTCATCAGTTAAAAATTGGCATCTATTACTTCCTCCCTTTGGGCCAGACTGGGAACCATATTGTGGCTCCTTAGGTGCTCTGGCAACAAAATTACATATTGCCCCACGCTGAAGAATTAGTTATGAGTACAAAGGGAAGAACTGTGCGATGCAACAGAAATCCGTAATGCAAGATGCAGTGGGATGGGACAGGTGACAGGAGACACACACAGATGTATGGCTTTGAACTGGGTCTGATTAAGTGGATGTACCAGTGGATTGTACTGCACAATGCGCTGCCAGACACGCTGGTGTCTTTTAATTTTTTTTCCTTTTCCTTGATATTTAATAAATATTAGGAAAAATACAGAACAAAATGAAAACCACAGAGATCTGTCAATGTTTACAAGACCTCAGCTGGACTGTGGTCAGATCAGTTGGTTTTGCAGCTATTATTTCCCAGAATGACTTTCCCTTGTAAACCACAGCTGTGAGCAGGTGGCAGTGCATGTTCATGTGTTCTTCAAGTGGGGGAACGCCCCCTCTTTGTAGCTTGTGCATTTTTTTTCATGTTCGGCTGAAAACATAATTTACCATGACAGGCAGATATAAACAAGAATTTCGCAAGATGAAAGCAAAATACCTAGTCCAAAACTCCTAGTGTTTTGGTTTCTTTTCATAGTTATACTTGATATTTAAGTGTACTTTACAATGAAATACGTGTTTAGAAAAGAGGTCAGACTGGGTGAATACATTAGCTAATTT
This sequence comes from Lycocorax pyrrhopterus obiensis, assembly GCA_014706295.1. Taxonomy (NCBI): domain Eukaryota; kingdom Metazoa; phylum Chordata; class Aves; order Passeriformes; family Paradisaeidae; genus Lycocorax; species Lycocorax pyrrhopterus. The sequence continues at coordinate 42,210,856 of JACSVZ010000006.1, forward strand.
CTTTTTCTTCAGATGAAAGTAGATTTCTTTTTTTTTTTTTCAATTTGGAAAAAGATCAGGCCTCTCTCCCATTGCTACATTTTTTTCCATGGAGAATAGACTTGATTGTTCTCCAAACATTGTTTCCTGTTCTTCACAGAGGGGAAATGTTTATTCCTTGTTCCTAATAATCAGACATACTGTAATGAGTTGTTCACAGGGAAGACAAAAAATACAGGAAAGTTAAGACGGATGATTAATGTTTCTTTATGCTGAAATTTTAAAAGCAGTAGAGCAGAGGCTGTTATAGTGAAATATGTGTGATACATTGGAAAGCCTGGATAAGCTGAAGGATGTATATCACATGCAAAAGAAGAGTACGGAGAGGCATTTTTCTGCTGGAGAAAATGGAAAGAAGCAGTTTCTCTGTCACTGCTCATCCAAGCAGGCACAATCCTTTTGGTGCCTGTAAGAAGGGTACAAATGCAAAATTGGAAGGCAGTCAGAGCAATGCTCTTCAGTTAATTGCTTTAGTTGGGTTTGATTGAGAAGACCACAGTGCGTCATTCAAATGGTAGTTTAATATGTCCCAGCAGATATTTTAAACTGCTGTTTAGGCAAGATCTGTTGGGGTGAATGTTTCAGGATGTTCCTGAAGCCATAGCTATTCCCCGTGCATCAGACCTCGGAGAACCAGGGGTTTGCCTGCGAGAGAGACTCTGTCAGTTATACCAGCATAATTACCCCTGGAGCCAAGGCGCACAGCTGTGCATACAAAAACTCCTCTTGGAGTGACATAGGGTAAGCCAAAGCAAAATACAGCAGTTAAAGCCACAAGCCACGTGGCTTTCTTGCCTCAATTTTTTGACATAAAGTCATGTACCGAAAAACTTTCCCACACAGTCAAGACTAAATTTTTATTGTAACTTTTTCACCTCTACAGATCCTGCTCGAATAAGCAACCTATTCGTTGTTTTCTAAATAAAATAAAATAAATGTGTTAGCATTTATAAATCCCTTCAGTGACCTACAGTTTTTCACAATATGTTCACTTCAGCAGACATTAATTTTTGTTGTGTAAATGGTGGGGTGCTGATATCCCAGAATCAGTTTCCAATCTCTGAATGTCCTTTTGAGTCAGGGAAACAATATATATATATATGTGAATCTCCGCCATTTTTATTCTACTCAACTACTTATTTCCTACTGCCCCTACTTATATGGAGCACTGCTTCTCCCAAGATAAAAAAAAGTCTTTTTTTCTTAATCTCATTCTCCTTCTAGCTGCTCATCTGGAACATTCACTTCCCTTTTCTGCAACGAGTTTAGAGTAAGTGTTGTCACTATCCTGAAAAGCAGCTCATTAGGTGCTACTGAGGGCGTAGGAAAAGAGTGACAATTCTGTTGTTTAAACTTTAGGAATTTTTTTTCACAGATCCTAAATATCTCAAGAGCAAATTCAGAGATAATACATTTAGAGTGAAGTGTAATCCTGTTCTTCAAAGTCCTTGTTTTGAGAATTTCTCCCTCAGTTTTTCCCTTTGGAAAACTGTCAGGCAAATTAGGAGATAATTTATATGTGCTTTATATTCTTCCCAGATGTTTCTTTTCCATTCTATTAATTTAATTCTAATTCTCAAAAGTAATGGATTTTTAATGAGTGATCTAAATTAAGATATAAAATAAAACTAATTAATTAAAATGTAAATGCGTATTGAAGCAATGAAAACAGCAATGAAGAGGCACAGAGAATCTAAGACTAAAAAGCATCAACAGAAAACAATGATACTGTGTGGCAAAGAATTAGGCTGATATATTTCTAAAAGTTATGAATTTTTAAAATCAAATCTCTGGAGGAAAGGGGAGTTTTGTAAGGATTTTGTCTGTATGAATAGGAAGAAAATAATTATGTACATGACAAGTGAATGAAAGGACCTAAATCTGAGGGAGAACACCAAAATTGAACTGAGTTTGAAGAACACTATGGCTGCTACAAAGTATAGTTGCAAATCTTTTCTGAGGTGCTTGTATCAGAATTCCAGCTGATAAAACAAGATGGGGCCTGTGTTTCTTCATGTTGATTTAACTCAACTTAAAGAATCCCACTGAGTTCAGTGCACTATGTTATAGGGAAAGCATTGATAAGCTGGAAAGGCTTCAGAAAAAAAGCAGCACAACTGAGTGGAGAGCTAGGGTGTGAAGAAAGAGAAAGAAAAAATACATGAAACAAACCCAGAGCAGCATTCCTTCGTTAGGCATAATGAGAACAAAGCAAGTGGTCTCAGCCTGTAATGTCTGGGAGACAGCAAACCTCTACGCTTCTAAAAATGTAACTGGGAAGACCAGGATGGCACCAATGGTAGTTGTGGAGCAAGTAATAAAAAAACACCTGACAGTGAAAGTCAGAGCTTCTTGAGTCATGGCACACCTACCACATTAGCTTGGTATGTGACAGAAACTAGTCACTGGTCCCAGTTTCTGCCACCACCTAACCCAAGCTGAGGCAGGAGCCAGCACTGGCCTCTTCCAAGTACCAAAACTATGGCTGGCAGCTAATTGACAATATTTCCAAGCTCCATCAGACCTGGCTTTTGGGTCCCATGAGTGCATATCCAGGTGGAGGCAGGCAGCCCTGTGGCACACATGCACAATGCCAACCCCCTGCCTTCTTCCAGCACAGGGTCCTCAGGCAGGAAAAGTGTTTAGAGCAAGAATTTCAGTAGAGAAGGACATGGAGCTGCATCTGTAATCGGTGAATGTTTATTATGTATTTCAGTATTGGATCCTATCTCTAGATTGTAAAGAAGAGGAGGGGAAAATAGACACCATTTTCCTTCCTGCACAAGGGCATGGTTAGGCACAGAAGGGGCCTACATGTTCCTACAGCTGTGGACACCATTTCTGGCAACAGCTGTAGATCATGTGAGCAGAAGAGAGATAATAAAACAGATCTAAATCTGTTACAGAGACAGTAGATGAGCTATGTATGTATTTAATCTCTAACTGCTATGACTCTATAATATGAATGCTCAGGATTTTGCACATCAATATTTGCTATTATTTCATGTTTTGGGATTACCTCAAGTTTGGTAGTAAAAGAAAAGCTGGTTGTAATCAGAGACATCTGAGAGATGTACTGATCATGGACTTGGATGTGTTTTGAGCCTTAGGGAGAACACCAACATAAATTATAAAAGCAGTGGTTAGGATGAGGAGGATAGGAACACACTAGTTAAGTGACTTGCAAATATGTGACCAGTCTTAAATCAGCAACATTTCAGCCTGAGCTGAAATAATCATGTGAAAGTTTAGTACCATGTTTTCTCATACTAAAAAGGTGATGCTGTGTGTAAGCAGCTGTGAAAGTCTGAAATCCCTTCTAAGCCATGAGAAATGATTAGATCGGTTGACTCAGATACAACAGTGCTATTATTCACTGACTGGGCTTACTTGTGACACTGGAAAGGTCTGAATTTTTATAGGTTTATGGGGCTGAAAAAGAGACTCTCTCAGAAGATGCCACAGCCCTGAAAATGACAAGTAATGGATCAGAATCTGGTGATAAAATGTAATGTGAGGATTTGATGATCAACTAGCACCCGCATCCTATTCCTTTAGGATTTTTCTTCCTGCATGCTTCCATCTGGCCTGAATGCAGCTCAGCAGGGAGCCCTAAATCCTGCTGGTTTTGTGTTTATAGCAGCATAACCCTTGATTCAGAGCCTTTGATAGCTCCCCTCTGGCTGCCACACACCACACATGTGCAGGAGATACACACCAGCTGTGAAGTCAAGCTGGCAGGGACTAAAGGCTAATGAGACTTTGTGTAGCTCCCAATTCTCACATCGGTGAAGTGCTCCAGCAGCTCCTGCCAGGTTCAGCTGTGTCTTGCTGTGCAGCAGTCTTTTACTGCACTCACCTTCCCTTCCAGTGTCCTCTGCCTCCTTTTCTGTGCCCAGCTAGGCAAGACAAGTGGCTGAAGGGTTTGGTGCACTTACATGGGGTGGGCTCTTTGGGGAACAGTGGTGTGGATGTGGCCTCTCATTCAAGAACCCTTTAAATCACTGGTGTTTGGACAACAGGAGGGTATACAAGATTGTTTTAGATACAACTGCTTTCTATCTTTTACCCTAAGTATCAAGTACAGGCAAGAGAACTTAAGGAATTGCATTAAGTGGATATATTTTAACACAGATTTTAAAGGGAATAAATTTTAAAGAACTTCTGAAATGGTAGTGACTCCCTCTAATTTCTTAGAATTCTTGGTTGAAAAATGCAATTATCTTCTAAAGAAGTTTGTAAAGGATTATCACTATAGGACTGAGTTTGGCAAACATATGCTATATCTCTACATAATCTCAGCTAAGAAATCTGTTTCACATTGTGCATGTGTTGTTTATGGCTAATGGATGTTTTTTCACTTTCTCTGATAATGAATTATCTCCCTTATATTGAATAAATGGGCTTTGTAGTAAATGTGCTATGTAGTATTGTAGCCACTTCACATTTAACTAATGAAAGAAATGTTTTGTGATTCATTTTAAGGTGCTCTGAGAAGTTGGAATAAAACTGCTTTTCTTGGCAGTAAGGACAAATTGTACAATTCTTATAGAAGTATAAATCTCAACCCGTAGGTGTAGGTGGTTGCTGATACCTGCCTGTCTGCTCATTATGTGTTTTGTACCCATGCAATGCAAATGAGAGCTTTTCCCAGAGTCTACTGGGGGCTAAAGAACAGAAAATAATGAAGTGTCTGTTGTGCATGCCAAAGAAAACGACAGAAATACTAGTAGCTGCAGGAAGAAGTGAAAGAGGCAGAAGTGACACACAAGTGTTGTCACTGTTATCATTTGCTTCTGATTAAAGACCTATTTGTCATGACCAGTCATTTACTAGGTGTTCAAACAAGTGGCTGTCAGAGAATGCTTCACGAGAACAGCAGTGATGAGGTTTTGAAGATAAATGTACGTTCAACTTATCCTTCCATAGCTGCTGGAAAATTAATGTCAGTGCTAATGAAGAAAAAGTCTCTTGGGATAATAGGAAGCTGCAGAGTTAGAAATGTGGGGTTTGTTTACTCTCTGTAGAGAAAAGATCTCTCAATGTTTTTTCTGTCACTGCAGTTTTTAAGATACTTGGATTTATAAGTCCCTAAGTTCTGAATACCACATACCTAAAATAACTCCTAATCATTAAGAGGAAAAATTGTCACGTAAAAAAGAGCTGGAATCAATTTGCTCGTTATTTATTTTACTGCATGCACAAGACCTCAGTCTAGTTCAGTTTTCATACTAGGTAGGTTTTCATAACCTCCTGCAATAGTTGTTTACATAGTTTAAAGTCCATTGTCTTAGAATTGAAACAACTGATGGGAATGTATCAAAAAAAGTCACTTAAAGCAACAATGATAAGCTCAAAAAAGCAATAATTGTAACTCATCAACACTGAAGGCAGATTAAAAAGATAATTTCAAAATAGAAATTACTTAATGAATTATATTCTTGGTGTAAGACTGGATGTTCAGGAAATACTTTGCATGATTGTTTTTTATCATAGTTGTAGGTACAAACTTTTTTTAAAAAAAGAGGAGGCCTAAAATAAACTTCAAAAAATAGAGGGGTCTAAATTAACCTCCTAAATGATTTTCAGACACCTAGCTCCATGGATTCTGTTTCCTTTTATCAAAGCACTCTACAGCTCCCACTGACCCTCTTTTATTTGTTCCCCGGAATTTAAAAGTTTCTGTATCTTTCAATGTTTCAAAAATACGACTTCTTAAATTAGAATACTAAATATAGAGTTATGAGTTCAGTCATAACTGGACATTAAATACTAACAAAAGCGGAAAGCTGGCTCAACTTCCTATCCACACCCAGAAGAAATCATTATATATTAATTATTGCAGAGAAGCATTTGAAACTATATTGAGAGGGATTTATAATTTTTTGATAGCAAGTGTTCAAATACTCTTAACCCTTTACGACTATGAAGACTCAGGATTTATTAATAAATGTTGGAAATGTACAGAAATCATAAGGACTCTTCATAACTTCAGAACTGTTTCAAAAGTCATGGTATCAAGTGAACTTTTCCAGAACTGAAATGTCTTCTGCTCAAGCTATGAACTGGGTGGCTGCATAGAAAACACAAAACCTTTGTTAGTTGCTGTAATTAAAATAGCTGGAGTATTACAATAGAAGCATTTGTGTTTAGCAGTGTTTTTCAAAGCTGTTAACTAAAAGCTTGCTGCAGTCTTCTGGCATAGACAGAAATGAGACTATTATGTCAGTATGTCAACTTCCATTTCAATTCTAGATCCTTTCATGGAAAATGCTAGTGATTGCTGAATTCCTCAGCTGACTGCAAATAGGAATTCCATTTTCTAAATACTTATTTTTAAATTTACTGCTGTAAACATTGGACAAAGGTAGTCTTTTCAAGTGAACCAAGTGTTACCATATTCCAGAAAAGACATTTAGAAATTTAACTGCATTGAATGATGAAATCATGCATTTGATTAAGAAAAGTTATAAAGTCAGATGGATTGAAGGATCTGCTGCTGGAACTGGATGGTAGATGCTGGATTTGGCGCTCTGTCTGCCAGACAGTCCTGGCTACAGTGGGAGCAGCCCTAGGCAGAGAAGTCCTAGAACAAAGTGAGAAGAATCACCTGTTACCTCGAAATCTATAACCACCTGTGCAGAAAGACTGACAAGATGGGGGGAAACAGAGCTAACAGGGTTTTCCAAAACATTAGGGTATTTAGTACCCCTTGGCTTTTATATGAGAAGACATTTCTCCCCCATTCAGTTCTAAGTAGCTACTTCCCCTGCTCTGCTCCTATGAATAGCAAGTTATTTTTGTTAGCCTGAGCTGTTCCTTTACAAAAGTGGAAATAGCTTTTAATGTTAGTAAATATTTTTAGAGCAGGTCAAGTGAGGATACAGTGACTTTATAAACATTTATTAGTGGTTTCTTATCTAGATCCACTCTTGCAATATGCTTCCTATTTTTCTTACTTGCTTTCTAAAACCCACTTAGACATTCTGTTATCATCCTGATGTAACCTCCAGGTAATCTGCAGGACGAACAGCAAATTTTTAAGGACTGACTAAAGAGTACCAATTTCAAGTTGAAAAAAATCTTTTGTTGTCTAGATTTTGACCATAACAAAGAATTCAGTGTACGAGATAAAAATGTGTAATTCTTTCAGAGGGCAACTGGATGTCACTCTTCATTGGCCTTTATCAGGCTATGTAAGCATTGCACTGGTTGCAGCATGTGAAAGGAATGATCAGTGCACAAAGCACACTTTAGACTATCATTTATATCTATGAGAAAATGAAGACGGAGGGAGGACTAGGAATTTGCCTAGTAACTTAAATCCATACTGAATTCAGTGAGGCAGTTTTAGAGTTACATCTGTTCAAGTGAGCCTGGAAGCGAATGAACTGACCATTTCTCATCCTTCTCTCTCTCCATCTTGCAAAGTACAGTAGCCAGCTGCAGATAACTGGCTAAATAAAGCACTTTTTTTGTTTTTATTTCCTTGTTCGTGCATTTCATTTGCTACATGTGCTACATTGCTTAATTTACCATAATGATTTTGAAGATCACTTCCACCTAAACAAGGACTATTTAGACTTCCCTAACAGTCAGGCCACATACTAAGGTAGGATTACTTTCATTTTGCTTCCATTTCCATAATTAAAGATAGACCAATTCAGGAAAAAACCCAGAAAATTCCAGGCACTGAATTATTATCTCTGACACATAAATTAGAAATAATTTTGTTGAATTAGTGGTAGTTATGTCATTTTCATCATGTCTCAGATTCTGTAGGAGTGGAAAATTTGGAATAGGGTTTGTCAGCCGATATGTCCCCTCATGAAGGTTTAAAATGCCCGGGTTAACCTCAACAGGGGTAAATTTAAGGAGTGAGCCCTTTTCCCTGATAGTCATGTAAGAATGTGCCAAAATAGAAGGATAGAACAGACAATTCCAATGTAGAAAAAAAAAACCAACCCAAACCCCTGAAAGAAGCTGTGAAATTTAATAAGAATGCCATTTTCAGACCTGTGTTGCATGAAAATGAAATTTTTCAAACATCTATCAAAGGTTCACCTTGAAAATACAGATCAGAGACAAATATTATTAGTCAACTCTGTTCTCATTACATTGCTATTTTTCTTGTGAATGAGCCCATCAGATAGTCTGCTTGGTTTTGATTTTTTATTAGTTTAATATTTGTCTGAATGTGAGCTAAATTCTCTGATCTCAGAAGAAAGCTTCAGAACTCCTGTCACAAGAAGATGAAAACATGGAGAGATGGAAACGTGTTTCTGCTTTACTTTTTGTTCCCCCCATTTGATTATCTGGGACCCTGTGTCTAAAGAATAAATGGTATAGGGTAGTGTGACTCCATGTAAAATAAAAAATGGTGGCCAGTATTCATATTCACCATTAGAAGTATGAAATTATTTCTTTGTGTGCTGAAAAAAAATCCCTTATCTACTACTTTAATGGTACCATTATGGTCCACAGTGCACCATGCTATTAAAGCCGTTTGGTTCAGTCACAGCCACGAAAATTTTTGGGCAGAATCCCTTTTGCACTTGTACCATCCTTCTTGTTGCTTCTATCATTTCTTAGGTATTCACCTTCCACACCAGTGACTTGTTCCTGCTCCATAATGCTCCTGTTCTTCTCACCCAGGAAAGCTGCTGAGCATGGGAGAGTCTTTTCTAATGATCTCTAGATCTGTGCAGGCACCCTATGACAGCTGGAAGGATTTCTTCCTTCATTAAACACCCTGGGCTTCAGGTCTCATGCAGTGTAGGGCTCTGGTCTAGTCACTGCTGTGTGTCCCCATACTCACCACAAGATTAAGGCTTTTGTGACTTCATGTTTGCGCTTTACTTGTTTTTCAATGTTTGCTAAAACCTGCTATCCATTTTTTGCCCTCTATATTTCCACCTTCAAACAGCCGATTTAAAGAAAAACGTAGAAGAGAAATTTACAGCATTGGAAAATGACTGCTGTGTGTGCTGCTAATTGTGCTGAGATCAGGTTGGGGTAAGTACTCAGTATACTGAGTAATTCTGAAAAGGTGACATCATGTAAAACATCTGCACTTCTCTGACCCTGCCACCATTATTGCAGGTAAAGTTTTGGGACTGAAAAGTCATTACAATCATGCCGAATAATCTTGCTAGAGGGCTGCCTTTGGCCAGTTCCATCTTGATCTTTTCTGATGTGTGTATTAACAGAACTTTCTATTTTCTACACTGTCATGGATTACTTGTTAGACTTCTGCAGGTACAAACCTACAGTTACAAACTTAATTCCTTCATTTCAGGGTTGAATTAAGCATACAAATGCAAGGCTCTTCATCAGAGGAAAAATAACACAGAAATGTTTTATTATTTTCCTGATCTGACACATTTAAGTTCCAGCTGGTGAATAAGTTCAACTTCAAGTGATGTTCCCCAAGAGTATCTCTATCATTTATATGAGTGAAGGTCTTCTAAAGATGCCCAGTTGGAAGCCTTTTAGTTATTTAGCTAGTTTAGCAACCATTTGGTAAATGTCAAAGGGTGAAGGCAGCAACCCGGTCAGCAGGGCAGAGAGCCAACAGGGCAGAACAGAAAACAATGTAAAACTTGTGACTTGCAACTTGTAACCCCTGAGCACCCTCTCCAGATAGACATTTTCCCCTTTGAAATGTCTGCATCAAATCCAGGAATTCCTTTGGTGTTTTGTGTTCTACCAAAGTGTATAATGGCTTGTGGTGTTGACAACTCCAGTCAAAACTGCATTTAAAAGAAAAATATGAACGGTTCTTCATACACAGGTCACACTCTGTATGGAAAAATATGGAACATTAAGTAAAGTTCAAAATACAAATATGTTTCACAAGTCAGACTTCTGTGTGTGGCTGGACACATCTGTTATGAATAAGAAGTTTCATAAATCATTGAAGATGGGGGAAAAAAAAGAGCATTCTCAGTTCTCTCAGAAAATGCATTTAGTCTCTTTGCATTCAGTGAATGAGGTAAATTTTCAAAATTCTGTGTCTTTATTGCTGCATTGATACATACAAAAATCTACAGTGGTGCTTTGTGTTTGTTTGTCTCAAATCTCTGTTTAACTCCTGGCACTTCTATTTGAAAGAAAAATTTGAACAAGAGGGAGGGCTAATAATGAGTCAAAACATTACAGAATTGACACAGAGGAGTGTTTCTGGCTGTCATTTTCTTATACCTTTTATTTTTAAGAAGTGGAAAACTAATTTGCCAGCAAAGAGCCTGGCAACAGAAAGAGCTGGGCATTCGACAAGTTCTGATGAGAGCCACAGAGGGTACACAAAATGTCCTCTTCTTGCTTTTGCTTTGAGCAACTCTGCAGAATGTGACCTGGCCTGTGAAAAAGGTCTGGCCTTTCTGCAGGGCATCAGGCAGTATATCCATTCAGGCTGCTGACAGCACTGCAGGGGCTTCTCAAGTTGTGTCCATAAACAGCATTGCTGATGTTCTCAGCCCATTTTGTGAAAACAAACCTATCTAAAATTGAGAATTTCTTCTTCCTGGAGAAATTCAATAAGTGTTAGAGAAATCATCCATCTCTTTCTAAAAGAACTTCATTTCGTTGACTCCTCCCATAACTGAGCAGGGGAATAAAGCCATTACATATTTGGTTAAATTATGACATGCTGTAGAATTCACAAACAATAGCCCTACCTCATAGCAGTCTGTTTATCCTGAGACATTACTGACTTACTAAGATAATACTAAAATAAAAATCCTGGGTGAGATTCCTTGCTTGAAACTCACTTCTGAAAGTGAATTGATCTTTTTCTTTTTAAATGTAGCTCTGTTAAAGAAACAACAGACAAAGAAGGAAATGTTTGGAAAAGTTCATTTTACCAAATACCGGCATAATAGATATGTTGATATGTTTTATTATAACAATTCTGTGCATACAGCCCACAGAGCTTCAAAAGTAGCTAGCAATCAGATTTTTTTCAAGCATTGAAACATCACTGTAGAGGTATTACCTGGATGCATTTATCCAGGCTCAACAGTTCACATGCTGTGCAGGTCTCCAGTCCCATAGGACCTAAAAATAACATACACTTGGTGCAATCAGTACTGTCAAGCGATTTGTAAAAAGAAAGTCTCAGAGCTTGGTGATAAAAACAGGTGCTTAGGGCAAAGCTGTAATAAAAATGGTGGAGGAGAAATTAGGAGGAATTTAATATATTTAGTACTTCACATTCACATTTTAATATATTTAGAACTTCACATTCAATATTTTCATATCTTTTAGTAGCTAAAATGGATTTTAAAAATTGTATGTTGATCCTGAACCAAATATTTCCAAAAGACATATTGTCTCAGAATAAGCTCCGCCTGGACTTTGACCATGTCATCAACCAGTCCAAGTGCAGCCTTTGGCTGGAGGACAGAGATGGGTTCCAGAAAAAGGGTGAATGTTAATTGCTATTGATAGTTCTGTGGCTTATGTGGAAGTTCTCTAGTTGCTGATAGTAAACTGTCAACACTGGACACCATTCAAAAGTTGTAAATATTGGAAAATATTTTATAATTGCTTCAAAATAAAACTTTAAAAATGCACTCTTTTTAGAGAAATGTGAAGATACAGAAAATTACAAGGTGGCCTCTAAAGAAGTAATCAAAGCATACCAGTGTTATCGACAGGTAATTTAAAGGTAATTTTAAAGTACATGTTTTCATTTCCCGAAATTCCTTAAATGACTTGATACATCTTGTTTGAGACTGAGATTTGTGTAATGCCAACAATGTGCCAGTTTATTTCTCAGCTGAAGAAGCAAAAATTGGCAGCTAAAGGTGTTTTGCTCTGTAGCCACAGACGCCTTTAATCAAAGATATATCAAAACGTTTCTCAGCTTCCTGAGTGCACAGCGGAGAATGGAAACCTCTATTATTCTGAAGACGGCAGTGAAGGTACAGTAGCAACATCTGACAAATTTAGGAAGAGAACTACACCACATTGTTTGAATTCTCACATGAGAGCTCTTGGGCACCAATTAATTTACAAACGAATAGAAAATTAAAATGACTGCCTGTCCCTACTAATGTATTGCATTTTGAATTGCCCATGTTGAATAACACAAAAATAAGATATTATAGACTATGAAATAAATTTTTCCATCTCAAAGAGATGCAGAATGCTGGCACTATGATTATATTAAATTTTAACTCAGATACTTAGTATTTGTAGACTTCTTCCCGTTACAGATTTTTACACCAAGAATCATTTCTGTGAAGACTGTACTTAGAAAGAGCCAACTGATTTTTAACATTTTGATGATAAAAAAAAAGAGTTTCTAGACCTTGAATGTAAGAACAGAGATAACTATTAACTTTAATAAAAGATAAATCATGTGGTTTCCACTATTGGAGTGAAAGAGCCATTAATCTTACATTTATGTTCTGCAGTGTTTGCAAAATAGATAAGAAGGGAGCTTTATCATATCTCTTCATAGGAATTTGGTGAGGTTAGATTCCTCAGCAGTGTCTGGGAACTGGCAGAAATCAGGCACGTGGTCAATGTCAGGCGTGTGTTAAACCAGGACTTTGATCAAAGTGCTGTTACTGCAGAACAGAACTCTGTCAGTTCTAGGCCAGGAGATCTGCTTGGAAAGTGAGTGGGAAGGTCATGTTATAAAACCAGTGATTGACTACAACTTGCAAGAATTTTTTTTTGAGGCATATCCAATCAGTTGGTAAATTAATTGGGACCACTGATGGTTGCTAACTACCGCCCTAATTATGAGCACCATTGTAGCATTTCCTAGTTGCGCATGGCTGGCAAGATCAGGAAGAGGAAGGAGGCGTGGTCCAGTACTAACATCCATATGAAAATCAGAGCAACACATGCACACACACTCTGGCTTTTCTATTTCATTACTACTGTTCCATGATCACTGGCCATTTCACAGACACTGAGAAAACACTCTGAAAGCTGTTCAGACTATAGAAATAGACACCTGTGAAAGACAATATAGAAATTTAATATGAAATTGAGCTAGTTTCATTCACTCCTCTGCCCCCTTTGCTGCCCTCCCCAGAACAGAACTGCTTAAGATTTTACCTGTTTTGGGAAGAAGAATTAAAAAAATTAAGGTGTGTTTTGTTTAGAAGTCTCATTGTTATTTATAGCCACTCATGACAGGAGCATTTAAAATAATGTAAATATTCTTTTCCCTTCAGCTAGCACATAAGAGCTTCAAGAAATTTCCTCCAGTTACCATTGTCAGGCTCAGTGGGAGTCTGAGTTGCTGAGCAACCATTTTTCTTATTTGATGTAATTCATCTTTTAACTAATAGAATGCACTACTGATGGATTGGCCAGAGAAGAAAAAGCAAAAGAGCAGAAATTACTAGATACTGACTTGAGCATCTATAATATTAACCAATTTTGACAAATAAGTAAAGAAAATTTGTAAGCAAAAATAACTCCTCCTCATGAATTTATCTTAAATCTTACCTGCCTTTGCAAACAGTGTGTTGTTCCATCAGTGTGCTTGTGAAGCTTTCATAAGAAAGCTTTTCCGTCTTGTCGGGTCAGAAGACTGCCTGACAAACAAACCCTAATGGGGTAAATCATGTAGGCATTTACAGATGTTGAACTTGCATACAAGTTGTTAGTAAATGTAGAATATTACTGATATTTAGTAATTATATTACAAATGCCTTTAGAAGACTCCTCAAACCCTGGTAAGGGACCATCGAGGAGAGGAATGGGGAAACTCTGATGCTGTGTGGTCACTGCTTTGGATCAATTCCAGGTATTTTCAGGGGAAAACTGAGCATTTGCCCAGAGAAATTAGCTGCTGTAGTCCTCCTGACTGCTCTGCTTTCTTGAAACGATGGGAAATCATGAAGCTGGAGGGTCCTGGATTTTGAGGTGTTTGCATTGTGATGGATAACCTTCTCGTCAAAGGCATTCACAAAATCAATGACTTTGCAAAAAGGGAAAAAACTTTTTGATAGAGTCCTGCTCTGGGAAAAACTATACCAAGAATGAAATGCTAAAAATTAATGGATCAAGAAAGCTTTTTTTGTTGTTGTTTATTCAGCATATATGCCCTGTTGAGCTGAATCCATGACCCTGCCTCCCAGGGACACATAAATTTTTACAGCCACCAACAGTTTGCTATTTTTCTGTCAGCCAGTTCCCAGAGTGGGACACAACCTTAATACAGGGCACAGATTTTGGATCTCAGCTCTGTGGGCTGATGTAGCCCCTTTGGGCATGCAAAAGGGAGAGAAGATTTAGTTTTGCAAGATCCCAAGACCATCTATCTTTAGTCGCTGAGTCATGGTTGTTGTCACACAATCTTTGACTGTCAGCGATGACTGGGAAGACCAAGTTGAAAATAAAAATTTACGTGTGGAAACACAGGATCAGCTTCTAAAGAAGGTATTCTGGTGTAGTGATGGCAATTTAAGCCATCATTGTACTCAGTGGTGGCCAGAACGACAAGTCACAAACTGTCACATATGGAAGGCAATTTACAAACTAACCGTAGTAATTCTTGTGTTGGTGTAGCAGCTCGATTAATGCTTCTGTCCTTTTCTGTTCATAAGTGTGTGTGTATGTACAGAAATTGTTAATAGTCACTGAACAACCATCTGATGAGATGTTCTAGATTTGTAATAGGGTTGTTATTCTATCCAAAATAGTTTAATTTGTATTTCTGGTGGCAATCCATCAATTTGCATTCATTTCCTCTGAGGGCAAGGGACTTTTCAATCAGTTTCTTTTTTTTTTTAATTTTCTGCTTGCTAGCACAGAAAAGAACTTCAGGGGTTTTTTTTTGTTTTGTTTTTGTTTTTTAAACTAAACACAAGTCATTTTGGATAAAAATTTTGCACCTAGAAATTTGTGCTTTCTAGTGAGTGCAAATTACCAGAATAAGAGTAAGGAGGACTGTTCCATGAGCTTTATTACCTAGGATTTTTTACTGGGAACAGAGGCTGAGACTAAGAAATTATAATTTTTTTTTTTTCTGAAAAATGGATAAAGATATTTGATCATTTTGTTATCCATATTTATCAGATTAATCTAGCTATTAGAAGCCAGGCTTCAGGACAGACATGAAAGTTGCTGAAAAGGATATTTTTTCTTATGTGTGTTTAGCAGTTGTTACCTGGATAACTTGTGCTAAGTCTTAACTGCTTTACTTATTATCACTGAGGACTTAATCTTGAAACTGTTGTATGGAATTAGAGCAGCATGAATTGAATTTTAATTTTTACTTGCCAAGATAGCAAGCAGGAATGGAAATCAGTTTGTCATATAGACACAGAAATTGTGGGCAAATCCACTTACTCAAAAAATAGTAATTATTAAGAAAGCAAACAGCTTACTCCTGTCACCTGTGGCGACACTTGGAGAGCAATTTTTTTCATGGAATTAAGTATGTGGGCTAAAGAGGAAAAATGCACAACTTCTCTAATAGCTAAAAATATCACGTCCTTAACATATACAAAAATACCATGACACTGAAGACAATATTCAGCTTAAGGACAAGGAAACCATATTCATCACTCACATCCCTCCTAAGGAAGCTCTGCTGTAATTGCAGTTCACACTGGAGTTAAGCCCAAAATAGTACCAACAATGGAAGTGGACACCACTGTCATTTTTCCCTTGAGCATACAAAGGATCTGAATGCCACATAAAGCAGGGCACCGAAACTGTAAACTATAACCATGGGATTTTGCGAGCTTTCATCTATTCTTGTTCTGCTCTTGGCAAAGCTTTAAAGAAAGGTTAACTTATATCTGCATTTATCTGTGAGTAAATAGGAAAAATGTGCAGTGATGTCGGTAGCATAATTTGAAATAAATTACAGTGCATCTAATTAGTAAAATGCCCTTGTTTTTGCTTATTTTGGAGTGGCAAAGGTACAGGGGCTTCCTGCTGGTGCTTTAATCTTTTCCTATAGCCAGTATGAAGTCCTGTTTGAAAAGGGTTAAACACCTGCTAAAGTGTTGTGTATGCACATTTCTGTCATCATGCATTGCAATATCTATTCACTGTACAGAACCCATAGATGAGAAAGTTCAGCTTTAAAGGAGTATGTGATGTGATCCACAGGAACTTAATGGTCAAAAGCACTTCTCAGATCATCCTTTCTTGGGACAGCAAAACTATAAACAGCCCCAAAGAGTTCTCAAACGTATTGTTGGAAGCTCCTTCACTGGATGTGTTCTTACAGCTGCCCTGGGAGCAAACTGTAGCCTACAATCCACCAAACTATTATCTTTATTCTCCAAATATTCTTGTGCTAAGAATTATTGGTACTCCAGTGGTACCAATGAATGAACCTGAAATTTCAAGGGCACTTGGAAGTGTATATTCTTTCTGATGTAGGCTCTCAGGTCTTGGAAAACAGGGATAAAACTGAAGAGTCACAAGCAACTGAGTGTTATGGAAGTTATCTATGAGCCAGTACAGGTTTTCATTCGTCCTTCAGCCTTCTCTCAAATATACTTTGTTTCCAGCAAGACAGCAGAAGGATACTGAGGTTAAGAATATCCCACTTAGATGGAAATTTGTTGTGTGTGTGGTCCCCCCACCAAGCAAACAGCGACAGGCTGGAGAAAGCACAAGTGCATTGCTGAGAACTAATCTGAATTAGGTCACAAAAAGGAATTTTTAACGTCTGAAGTTGAACTGATGTTTTATGATGCATGATGAAAGTTGGAGAACAAGAAAGGATCTCGTGTTTTACTAAAAACTCTGTTGCCCGAGAAAACAATAGATTGTCAAAATGCTCATGTGGATTTAAACCATGTTTGTACTGGATAGTATCAAGGAATAAAAAGGTCTCCAAGCAGAAATCACACTTTTCATAATAAACATAAATTGCCAAGAAAGATTAATTTAAGAATATTGATAACTGAAACCCCCTTTAATTACAAAAGTACCCCACTAATAAAACAGTTACCTTGAAAATCAGAAAAGAAACATGGGCATCTGATATAAATTTTCTCATGTGTATTTTAAAAGCTGTTGTGAAAGCAGGGAGTGCTAAAGGAGAAATCTCTTTGAAATTCTTGCTAAAGAATAATATTTTCATTTAAATAAAAAGGAAAAAGCCTTTGTTTTGAATTTTGAATGTGTTCCTTGCTCACACTGAAAAGTTTGGCTCTGGCCAGCGTGGGAATCACCTACAGAAATGCTTGCTTAAAAATGCTGTTACCAACATTAAAATATTTCAGAAAGAATAAATTTTATTAAATACTTTAAATTCATGTAAAGTTTGGCTTTTCATTGAGTCTGTAGAGCAGAAAAATTTGTAGTCAGTAAGTCTCAGCTTGTTTCATTTTTTATTATTGAATAAGAGTAGACAGTAGCTTTAAAACAGTAGAAACTAAATATATAACTAGGCAATGCATTTCTTAGCTGTTTGAGGCCTTCTTGCACATTTCCATGACACAATGTCTGCAAGTACAATGGCATAATGCCCACTGGGGAAAAGACTGGAATGCTATTTGTTCCCAAAACTGCATTTCCTTGTAAGGGAAAAAGCTCAAGCTTGGCAAACCATTTCCAACATTTCACTGCATTTTCAGATAAAATCAAGGTTATCTTTTAAAATTTTTTTTAATTAATTTTTTTTTAATGTCAGAGGATTAGGGAAGGAGAAGTAAACATCTTTCTGTGTCTGGCAACACTGAACACAAAGGAGATTCTTCCTTTCACAAATCTGAAGAAGTTCATTCCTAATGGGTAATAAACAAGCCATGTCAAGAGTTATTTCTTAATTTATATAAATAGTTACATATTTAAACCTAACAATTACTTCAAGGCCTCCTAATAAAATGCTTCCTGAGGCTGCATTAGTGCAGGGTAACGCAGAGCTTCAATGATAAGAGAAAGCATACAGACTACTGCTGGGTACTGCTCTATAAATGTTTACAGGATAATAAACACCAGACTTAATTGCATGGTCTGACTAAATATTTATTAAATTCACTGCAGCTGACTAGTATTGCTTCCAGCAATTCCAGAAATGGCCTTGTAGGAAAGAGCTGAAAAATTTTATACTACGTTGATTGATACTGCCTCTGAATTTAGATCCAAAGTAACTGTTCAAGCATTTGTTAAATGCTTGACATTATGCTCCTTGCAGGAGCTATTCCTAAGGCCTAGGATAAAGCCAGAACATAACTTGAAGCATCATCTAGTTTGTTTGTAGGTCAGGATTTCCAGTATGTTACTTGAGCAAAAAAAAATTTAGCTAGACTTCTTTTAAAACGGCCTCTCCCTTTTCATAACTCCTCTTTTTATGGCAATGGGAAGATTTTAGAGATGGATAAGATTCCAGTGAAGAGGAGAGAAAAATGATGAAAATGGTTCATGTTTTAAGAGCAACAGCAGGTCAAAAAAAAGCAGAAGCAGGGGGAGATTAACCCAAGGGAGCAGTTCTATGAACCAGAACTGAAAACCAATTAAAAAAATCTGTGAATGGAAGGGTGGAAAATAAATTCAGGAGAAAGGGTTCTGACCATTAATTAAAAGGTAAGGTCTCAGCTGTCAGAGACATGAATTTTGATATTCCTGTGAAGCAAGAAAATAAGCCACTGGACTCACACCTCACCTCCTGCCTCAAGTGTTACTCTTGCTGTACACTCTTTCCTCCTGTGTAGGCATACAAGATCTTCAGACTTTGTAAATCAGCTAAATGGCCTCCATTTTTGCATGAAGAGAAGACATTCAACATGTGACTGAGCTGAAATAAGAATCAGCCAGACACAGAAGCCTGTAAAAAGCTGGTACTTCCTTAGATTTACCTGTCATCATTGTCGAAAGCTGGCCTGAGTCCTGTCCTGGGTGCACCTTGGGCAGTGTAGTGCTGCAGTGAGCTGCAGAGGGTGTGCCATCTACATCTGAAGTTAATCTGTACAGAGTGGAAAGCTTTCTGTGGAAATTAGGAGTTTGCACGATCTTTCAGTGCTGCTTCGATATCTGCCTGTACTCTACCACACAGAATCCATCCTCATGAAGCCAGCAAACAAAGTTCTCAGACATCTCAAGGACTACAAATGCTCAGTCCTGTACCTTACATGTCCTTAGTTTACAGCTGCATGATATAAAAATAGCCCTTGAAGAGTTTGCCTAATGAATCGGTTCAGTGAAGGAACACTTTACAAAGGGGCATACGAAACCTCTATTATCCATTTTTTCCTAATAAAGGAAAAACAAATCTTTAGGAAACATCTGGCTTCCCAGAATCTGTAGGAAGTCTATGGTTAACTCCCTCTACAGCAGCATAAGAGGTATTTGTTAGCTTGAATAGCAGTATGTTAATAAAGCAGTAGACATCATCTTGCTCAGGGAAATTGCACTGGCAGATAAGACACTCATGAAAAATGGACATGTTTACTCAGTGTGCCTAAAGCTCCTGCAGATGGGAAAATAGGGTGTTAAATAAGAGTGATGGCACTGAGCAGTGTGATCTGGTACTGAGTACAGTACAGCTGAACTCCAACATAACAAACAGCCCGAGTTCCCTCCTCTGTTTACAGCTAAGACTTTGAAAAGACAACATCTGAACTCAGCCTTACGCAATTACACATAATTAATACAAAATTAAGTACAGGTGTGTGGGAGGAGAAGGGGTGGGATGCTGAAAAAGGGTATTTTCTCATTTTCATCCGGAAAGTGACACCAGAAAAGCTCTGACTTTAAATTGCATTTCGGAAGCTTGAGAGAACGCCGACTTTTTGGCAAGACAGCTTTTTTAACAGCTGAACCATGGAAGAAGTTCCAAAAGGCATTTCACAGCTGGAAGTCTACCTACAGCTGCTCGATTCCAGACAGCCTTCAGGAAGAACCCGGTTTTAAGATGTTTGCTGCCATCTAGTGCCTTTATTTCTGTTTTCAACCCTTGGAAAAATGGCTGTCATCATTCTCAAATAACTTGAGGATAAAGTGGGTGTTAGTACACTATTCTTCAGCTACCACTGCACAGGAACACTAAATAAATTATGCTTTCCATAATGCAGGGCTTGCTTGGTGTAGAATCAGGATCGAAGGTCATTTGAAGTGGTAACAGCAAGGCCGTGCTAATGAGTCTTGGTTTATTTCAGCACAGAAATATAATTTCATGTACCCTGGAAATGGGTATTAGAACTTATGGTTCATTTTAGATTTTTAATATGGCTATGGGAAAAAACCTCCTATAAACAAACACCTAAAACCAATGCCTATCAGCTGAATTGAAATGAGGGTGTCTCGCCACAAAATATTGTTTCAATGTCATCCCCTGTTATTTTTGTTTTGGTCATAAACTTGCCATACAGCTGAAATTTAGGCTACAGGTAATATTTCACCTAAAGAACAATAACAATTTTCCAGTTATGCAATAACATATTTTGTAAAAGCATCATCAGACAGGTTCCTTGCTACACATGGCACATGTATTCGTTACTTTGTCTGATGTTTGCACCACTTAAGAACACATCCTTTAAAACAGTGTATATCCTCCAGAAATATTTTCATTTGTACTGACTCTGGGGAAATGCAAATATTTTAGTAAGAGCTGACAGACTACTCTCAAAGTATTTATTAGCTTAGAAATCAATGATCAGGAGTTTGTGAACAAGGGGAAATTAGATCTGTATGTAAGCATGTAGCTTTTTTAGCACTCAAGTCAAATGAGGCAAATTGTGACTCTAGACTCAAATGGGTTGTGTGTGCACATCAGTTTTGCAGATCTGGGGCCAGTTTTGCAAAGCCAACATAACTCTCAACATCCAGCATAAGGGCTCTGTATGTTCAGCATCCAGGACGAAAAGGTGGGTGTGTTGTCGAACCTTCTCCCCTTCCTGGCCACTTCTCCTGATTTCCCTCTGTCAAGGGCTTCCATTTACCCTCACACAGTCCTGAATCTCGTGCTTCTATCCCTTGCTGTTAATTTTTCCCATTTTTCAGCCTCATCTCATTCATCACTGTGCAGCAAAACAAGGATTTTCCCTACACTGCATTGTGAGGCAGTCCAGAGCTTTCTTCCCTCTTCCAAACCTGCTACCCAGTGCCATGGTGGACTTGAGAAAAAACTAAGTACAGTAAGGTGGGGAAAATTTGGCCCCATCCTTGCCATTCCAGACTTCAGTGTTCTGTCTCTGACTGCTGCGTGAGCACAAGCTACCCAGTCCCACCATGGAGCTTTGGGGGGATGGAAGATATCTGACAGTTTTCCCTGGGCTCCCCTGGTTCAGTATTTGGCAGCTACCAAGTCTTTTCTGAACTTGTATCAACAGCCATTTCTGGAGAGTGAAAACAGTCAAATGTGTGGAAGAGAACACTTTCAAAATCTGGACATATATTTGTCTTGGGTCCCTACTTCAGAGGTTGCAGTTGAGACATTTAGTGAAATGATACAAAACCACTGGTTTTATTAGGTGAAAGAAATGTATCTGACCTCATTTTTAGGAGCATTAGACTGTCTTTGCACATATGAGTCCTATGGATATAATTTTACAGTTACTGCAACAGTAAAAATTAAGTAACAGCTTTCCTGTTACACTGTAAGATCAGAATCTATGGCCGTAATTTATAATCCAACGTTTTAAAAAAAGTAAATTAGAATTCCTAAGTCTTTCAAAGTCTTGAGGATTTTTATTTAAAATTCTTGCTATGGCAGCTCTTAAATCTAATCTGAAAACACTTCAGATATTAGTAAATGTAGCAATACACATTATCACTATCAACAGTGCAAAGTTGTAAAATACTTGGGCTAAGAACCTTTCTGTAAGTATTTTTAGTATCTAATAAAATGATTGATAATACAAGGCAGGAAGGTTTTCTGAAGAATAACTGAAATAATCTCTGCTTATATTGGCTGTTTATGAAGTGAGCAGAAGAATCTGTCTCTACCATGGTGCCCGAGTATGTATGTAATTATAATAAACATAAGAAATCAGAACAGAGCCTTCAAGGATCAGTCTGGGACATGAAGTGCTTGAAAAGGATGGTATTCAAAAAGAATGATTGCAAGAGGAAAATAACTGTCCCCAGGTGTCTATTTGTGACACAGGAGGGTGTCCATGGGCCCTGGAGGGCTGTGGTTAATGGGTGCTACTACTTCAGCATTGCTCTTCAACTGAGACAGTCAACAAATGTAATAAGGTGTGCAGTCACATTACTTTATACAGAAGAGCCATGCAAACAATTCTGTTGACCATATTAGACTCATGTAGTTAGGGCAAACTGAGCAATAAAAGCAATCTTGCTGAATAGGAGTAATTTGTCCTAAATCAAATGATCACTGTTACATTGCATTATTAATGCAATTAGTGTCTGTTCTTACTTAGTTCATGTTAATGTGGATTCACAATTAGAGATTAATTGTTCATATTATGGATTTCTATTTTTGCAAGTCAAAGCTGTTCTAGAGTAATGACACATGCAGAAATACAAATCACATTAATTGGCATTCATTTGCCAATGATAAGGGTTTTTAAAATGGTAGTCCTTTTCTGTGTACTTCAACTGATCAGCTAACTGATCAGATAACAATTTATGCACAAATTTTTTGGTTTGGTTAAGGTCATTAACTATTGAGAGTAATATTCACAAATGTAGTTGTAGCCTAATTTCCCTTTAAGAAGCATTTCTTTGGCTTGCACATGCTTCATATACACTTCTGAAGTTTTGTTGCCCATGGCTTTGGGAAATGTTTTAGCTTGTCAATTTAAGCTCAAAATTTTGAGAGAATACCCTTGCACTGGGCCAGCCCTGGTAACCCATGGATTTTATCTTACACAATAAGCTACCGACAGAATGAGAATACCCTTTATTAGTACTCCTATTCAAGCTCATTTGAAACATTTGGAATAATATTGCATTTTTGGGTCAGCCTTTCCTACTGAGATGTGTACAGCTTCTATTTGTGCCTCACCTAGAGTTTTGAACGAGGGCCTGGGGTGTTATATATATGCTATATATATCTAAACCTATCCTTGCAGATTTGGATTAGAGCAGGCTTTGCTTTAAGTTGGTCAGGAACCTTGCTGCTTCACAGAGTGTGTGCAGATAAAGTCGTGTGGATGATAACAGTACTTCAAAACCGTAGCCAGAGCAGATTCTGTAAACTTCTGTCAAGTCTGTCAAGATTAGGCATCGTTGTACACGGAATCATCGTGGTGAGGACACACCTATGGGAGAGGGTAATATTTTGGGGAAAGTAAGCAGATCCAGATGGTCCTGTTAAAGGTCAGATTCTACAGCTTTTCTTGATTTATAAACAAGAAAAAGATGACGCGCAAGTTTTGAGAGCCTTTCTAGTGTAACTACTAGCTAAATACCGTCTGTTCTGATTCTCAATCATCTGCTCCTAATCAGATATGAACACCAACATGCCCGTTTTTGTTAGGATCTCTGCTAGTGTGTTTAGAAAGTCTTCTGAAAAAAGGTCTTTGAAAGCACAAATACTTCTTCCTAGGATGAGATTCATATTTAAATGCTGGGAAAAAGGGTCTCTCAATTCCAAAACCTACCATGATTTGTTATCAATACCCAAGTTCACATTTTTGCTTTCAACTTCTGTGGCAGATCATTTGCAGAGAGAAAAGTAATTTTAAGTCTTTCCCTGAAAGGTTATGCTATTACATTAGTTGGTCATAACACTACAAAATTGCCAATCCAAAAGGTAGAGGGAGATTGGAGATCATAACTTGAAAGTCAAGGCATTTGAGGGGCTCCTTTATCCTTTCTCTCTTTCCCATGAGAACAAGTACTTATTTTCATCTCTGACCTCCTTCGTTCTTCTGTCTTTATGTATACTTCTTTCTCTGCACACAACCCACCCCCAACCCTTTTTCCTTATTTGACTGATCTCATTTACCAGATTGCTGCATATTTGACCCGCAAGTGTTCGAATTGATCGAGGTTTGTCAGCTTTGCAGTGGTCAGTCAGGTACTTCACATCTGGAAGAGAGTGAAAAAATGTGAGAGGGATATTGCTCTCTCTGTACTATTTATACAACTCTTAGTTCACCTAGCAACTTCTCTAAAAAATGCCTTCTTGACTGAAAAATAAGAGAGTTCTGGGATGATTCCCCCCATTAAACACAATTTATCAGAGTATATATATATTTTTCCTTACTGTTGTTGTGTTGTTGTTTGTTGTTGTTGTTGTGGTTTGTTATCAGCTCTCACGGTAATTTGTTGGAAGCCTGAAACCAAATTACTTTAGTCTGTTGAAAATACCACCCTAAACTTTTTTTAATCTAACCAGGTGTTTGTTTTGAGCTGTCCCAGATGTGCAGATTCTCTCATTTGTATTTAGGAAAGCACTTGGTGTAATTTCTTAGACCTCTGCACTAGAGATATACAATGGCAAAAATGTAACTCACACAAAAAAAAGTGACTTAGAGTCACTCTGTGCCTTAACCAAGGCTATTTCATTAAAATACCCCGCAACATTAAGTGTTTGGGAAAACTTTACTGCTTCAAAAATAATTCTTGAACAACAGCCAGTAAGCACCTGCCAGTAAGCACCTGCTAGTACTTTTGTGGAGAGGACCATTCTAACCCATTTCAGAATAGGACTCACTGAGGTAATAATCATTCACCTCAAGCATCTCATTTATTGTGGAAAATGTTTCAAGCAGCAAAAGAGATACCCTGGAGAAGAAAATCCATTGCAAGCTGGGGGTCACAGCCCTGCAGCAGCCATATGCCCAGGTTACAGAGACAGTCACAGCCTGCTTTTGTGGCTGTGGTGCCGGTGGATTCCCTGACCTGTCTTCTGGTGCAGGTTTCTAACCAGGAGGCAGCTTTCTGACAGTAGCTCCTCTGGCTGGATCAGGGTGACAGAGGGCACTGGGAAGAGGCAGCTAGGTATAGCTACTGCCTTTACACTTTGGAAACCAAACAAAAGAGTCATCTGAAACACCATGAAGTGTTCAGTCTTACAATTAGATATAAAATGGTGTCTGTATTTTGGATTCCTGGTAATGGAAGCAAAAACATTTTCTCTGAGCACTGGAGGGCACTGCAGCACTGAGGAAAAAATGTGCTTCAAAACGACATTCCAGAAAATAATGACTGTTTGCAGAAATGAGGAGGGGCTGAGGGGATCTGAAGGCAGCAGAGCACCAATCATTCATTACCGATCTGGCACGCTCAGTTTCCTTTCAGCTGGAAGTGTTATAACTTTATATAGCCCTGCAAAGGGCTGGGCAAACCTCTACACAGGCAAGCTCTGTGGACTCAGATATGTGTTCCCTTTTTAAGTATGCCCATTTTCCTTCAGTACTTGAATTGATTTTTAAAATGTGTTACAGAATGTCTGAGACGTTAGTGAACGAAATACGTAGTTAATTCTGCCCACCCGAAATACAGAGCCAGGTAGACAAGAACAGGGTTCTCAGTTTTGCACTTTCAGTATGTTAATCAGTCTGTCCACAATACAAAACTCAATTAGGTCATTCTTTGATTAACTCAAAAATGTTTTCCTGAAATCCAGGATCAGGTGTCACACTACATTTTTATTATTTTCCAGACAAGTCTTTTAGCTCTTTATGAGCAGCTCCATCTCTTTGCATTTAGGGGAAGGAGAGAATCTCATTAGGAAGTGATGGTTCTCTCCTGTTTAAGAAAGCCAACAAAGATACAGAAAACAAAAAATATTCTTTCTAGTAGGAAAAGGGTTGATTAAGGGCATATTTAAGATTTTTTAAGAGAAATTCTTCCCCTTAATCTCAAAAGCAAATCAGACACAGCGCATAGGTGTGATGAATCTAAACAGTCAAAGCATGTATCAAAAATGTAGTTCCTTACTGTTTTGCTTTTCCTCCCACTCTCAGCATTTACACTCCTTTTCAACTCCAGTTGACAATTATCTTCCACTCAATCATTTTGATACATTGACATTCTGTAACTTGGTCTGTAAGTCTTGGTAGCATCTTAATTCTCTCACATTATGGTTCTGTCCGTTCATCCTCCATTTTTTTGGAAGACCTCCTGATCCTTTTGCGTGCCAGTCTCCCACTCCATGTCTCACTTTCCATTCCTGATCCTTCTGGCACATCTCAAGCCACTTTGGTTTAATCTTTGATTACCTCCTCTCTTTCACACACACTTTTCTCTTTGCTATAGGTTTCCCCGGGGTCAGAGCCTTCTTCCTGTTAGTTTAGGAGATGCCTGGCTGCAGTCCCTTCCTTAGTAACTCTGCTGAGGTCTTTCATCTGTTGATAACTAAGGGAAGGTTGACAACAAGAGAAGTAATCATCGTGAGAGGAGGTAGACTGTGGTGTGAAACAGGCAGATAGATCTCCCAGGGTTTCTGAGAATTTGCTCCCAAACTCCAATTTCACCCAAAGTAGCAAGACCAGTTTTTACCTTCCAGGTTGCAACAACCTCAGGGCATGCACATCACCGATTCCTAGGTCTCTGTCTCAGGGTGGCAAGCAATGATTTTACTGAGCAGAATGCTTTGCCACCTTGTGAAGACAAAAGGATGGCAAATACAATTACTTAGAGCAGACGGTGTTAGATTCCAGAGCCTGGAATGAGGTATCAGGAAATAAATGCATTTGTCTTATAAGCCTGTGATCTTCACTTGCATCTGGGCTGGGCTGGGCTATGTATCAGGTTAAGAAAGCAGAGTTAGGTGTGCTTTAAGCTGGTGACAAAGACCAAACCAAGGTCTTTCTCTGGCTGTAAATCCCATTCTGTGCCAGGTTTCAGCAATAAGCTGGTTAGGCAGAACTGAACATGAAAAGAAAGTGAAATGGCTATTTTGATTCAGTTATATTTATATCAATGTGAATTAAAAATTTGTATTTTAAGCTGCATAGAATTTTTTATCAGTATAAGTAAAGCTTTCAAAAATATCAGCAGGAATTCTCTATTTGAACCTCATCTTAACAGGGTTTAGCATCTCTGTTTCTTACAGTTGGTTACTTTTATTATAGAATTAGGTATCTTTCCAGCCAATAACTTAAAAAAAAAAAGTACCCAAGCTTATAAATCGAAGTAAAAACTGATTTCTTGCTGTCTGTTTACTAATGTCTGTGCTAATCAGTGATGAGAGGAGAGAAACAGGAGAAAAAGCCAGAGCTATTTTTGTGCTTGGCATCACCAATTCTGCCTTGTGATAACATTATGCTGGAACCATTCATTCACTCATTGCCCAGTCAAACTTGTTTAGATTAAAAAGATCAATTAAAAGTGCGGAATAAAGATTTCCTTGTTCTGAAGTGATGTAGCAGCTGGAAAATATAAAGTTCTGCTCACACAAAATACAGCTTCCAAGAAGATGGCAAGTCTGTACCTTGTACTACAAACTGAAGAATTTATTCTGACATAATTTTGATATAAAATTAAGCATCTTTTCATGCTCTAACTTGTTTAAATGTTCTGTTAAAAAATACCCATGCTGCCCTTCTTCATACTAGGGTGAATAACCTACTGCTGCAAGGGATGGAAAGAGCAGGAGATCTGTCCTTCAGGATGGTGCTGCTCCTCACATGCATGTAAGCATGACAGGAGGGGGAGAAGGCTGTGCCTTGCTTCCTCCCCTGAAATATGTTGTGGTAAATGCAATTTGACACGGCAAGTTTCCCCTTTAGAGCAAGAGAGACCTAAGGATTATAGATGGTGCTATGGACTGTTTTTTTGTAGGTAGCTGCTCAATTTTTATGACATGGGCTCATTTCCTGCCTGGGAGAATGTCATGTCCATACCACAAGGCAGTTCTCCCTCTGTCACATACCTAAGGTAGCTCCAAATTGTCTGGTTGTCTGTGCAAGTGTGAATTGTCTGGTTGTCTGTGTGAGTGCAAATGCTCAGATAGGGTGTTTGCCTTCTCTTTAGTCTCCTTGAGGGGTCAGGTTAATCAATCCTTTCAGTCTGACTATTGTACCCGATTCCGGAGATGGTTTATTTGCTATTAAGCTGAACATTTCTTTCTCACATCATGGATACAGACTTCTTTTGAAGGATCTGAAAAATGTTTCCAATTCAAAATAATGCAAATGTACATGAAATATTTGTAATTGTTTTCGACTCATAGTGTTAATGCTGCGGATAGCATAGGAAGCTGATTTGATTATGCCCAGTGTTATTCAGCAAGGGAAGTGCATTCACTCAATGTTGCTAGGCTACCAGCCTTATTTACAGATAGTCAGAACCTTCCAGGGCAGAGAGAGCTGAAAAGCTTCAAGAGCAGATGTAAGAAGGGGAAATAATAAATGGCACCGATGATGCATTAGAATTCATTTTAATGTGTGTTTTACTGTGGGGGCCCAGTGAGGGAACATGCAAGGAACAAACACCTCTGCACTTAACTAACCCATCACACTGCAGGCAGGGAGAGCAAGAGGGAAAGAAACCACTGGCACTGCACAGTAGTTAAATCAGTTGTCAAATTTAAGGTAGGTTTTTGATTTTGGAAGTCAGCAGTTGAAAAGCCACCAAGAATGTATATAAGAACAGGAAAGTGCACATAGAGAATAGTCTAAAAATTCACTGTTAAAAAATGCTTAGTTCATCAAGCCTAATGAAATTGGGTCTTGTTTGCATTTTGTTGTCACTGCTTCAGTTAGACAGAGACCTGTCCTGGGGCACCCCTTGTTTAACAATGTGGCTACCCAAAAAGAGAATCCTCGCCTCCAACGAGCCTCACCCAGCTCATTTTGGAGGCTTGACAAGCAATGGCAGTGATACAGCTACAAAGCAAACCTACCTTATCAGCACCTTACAGCACCTTATCCCTTGTCCCTAGGGTCCTTCACCAGCTTTGCCTCTGCCTTCTTAGGCACAGTGACCCAGCTGAGTTCCCTATGAGGGCTTCTCAGTACCATCTGGGCCTGGACACTTTTTACCCATTTTATGGGTTTCCCAACAAATAAAAGAAGGATATGCAGGGGAGGACTAGTGCACTCAAGCCTGAGTTACTGTATGTTGGGGCTGTCGCTTCAGTGCACAGATTCCCTGTGCTCCCAGTTTAAGCATACCCAGTGTGTTTTTTACTAATGAAACCATTTACCTGCACAGAAAAAAATCTCATTTACGGAATACGGCCCCATCAAATATGGGGAAGAAAACAGATTTTTCACAAGATAGCTCAAGTCCTGTCCTGTGAAAACCAAGTATCTGCATCTCCACAAGAAATCACTTGCACAAATGTGACAGTTTCTGCCTCAGATCTAATGGATGTAGAAACATGATTCTGTTGAAATTGCTGCTGGGGGGTATGTAAAGGTACATATGTTTGCACATCAGCCACCTTAATGAAAAAATCCTGCAGATACACAAGAATGGCTTCTTCCAGCTGAAGGAAGAGGGGAGAAAATTTGCGATGGTGAAATGCTGCGGTTGGGGTGCTAACCATAGTGCTCCTGTAAGCCTGATGACTAAAACTTGCTGAACACTGTGAGTCATATAAAGCTGTACCTCCCCTGCCCTGGCTGGCTGGGCCCGCTCATGTCAGTGTGAATCAATGCTGGAGAGGCGAGAGCATCTCGGCTGAGAAAAAGAGCGCATTAAAAAGCAAAGAGAGAAACGGGTAAAATGTGTTTACAGCCTGCTCTGTTGGTTTGCAGCTGGCATGCACTAACATCCATCACTTAAATGTTTAAGGCTCTATTACTCAAGCAGAGGAATGGCAGTAGCTGCAGGCACAGAAGCAAATTTTACTCCATTAACCCTCAAATACCACCTGGAGTAACTTCTCATCTTCTCCGGAGTTCCTTTATTTTATCCTGCTATAACAGAGGATAGAGCTTTACTTATCTAAGTCAGACACAGTGGATAAGAGGAAAAGAGGCAAAATATGTAGGTAATATCAAATGCAGGGAACCTGTTAATGCCTTCCAGCTCACAAGGAAGGAGCAGTGAGGCTGTGTATCCTTGAGAGGCTCCCACAAACACCCAGCAGCCTCTGAACTGTGACTGGTCATTGCCCATTACCCAGTTCTGAGCCCAGCAGCCTGACCCTTCTTGGGTTCTGGCTCTGGAGATATGGAGCTTCTCTCAGCCCGTGTTGCCCAGGTAATTGCTGGCATCCACCTTCTCTGCCAGGGGAGGGGTCCAGCAGTGTGTCTGCTGCTGTATCTCCCCATGCTGCCCTCCAGCTACAGTGGGCACAGCTGTTGTCCCAGGTCACCTTCTGCAAGCACGTGCACAGACACTGGCACCTGAGCCAGCTGGGGCTGGAGTGGAGGGCTGCTCCTCCACCACAGGGTCCTCACCCTGCTCTGCTTAAACCATGGCCCCTGTCAGTGCAGCTTAGGTGGCTCCAGCGAGGGTCAGTTTGCTCTACACTGTGAGTTATTCTGTGGGGCCTCATCCCTTCTGTGCACAGTGATGGAAAGCAGGTGCCTGCTCCATGCCACAGGTGTTGTGGGAGGCTGCAAATGCACGCTGAGGAGCACTGGAAGGTACTGGGACCTTCCAGACTCGCCCAGATTAAAGACCTTTAGGCACCTTTAGTGTTTGAAGAGTTTGGACTAGTGATTTTTGGAGGTGATTTACATCTTATCTGTCTTAATACAGACCTTAATTTCTCTGGTTGTTTTTGCTGTTGTGACTAGCAGCACCTCCTGGCAATGAACGTGGATGTTTCCATAGATACACCTTCTCCTCACGCGTTCCCCCTTACGCAGGTCTAGTGCTTGATATTGGGGGGAAGTTGCTTGGGGGAAACCTACATGGAATCTTTGGAACCTACATGGAACCTCTGCAGCATTGCATTTATGTGCCGGTTTGGCCAAAATCTAGTAATATATCTTCTGAGAGAAAACTGGGTTACAACCACTCTTCTCCCCACCAGGTTTGGGAAAAAAGGAAATTTTTCCTCGGAGGAAAGTGAAAGAGATAAAAACTATTTATTTTAACAAACACACAGGAAAAGGATAATGATGCTAAATAATGAAATGAAATCTCTCGCTATAGAGAGAAACCTGGGAAGATTTCAGAGTCCTTCTGTAGGTGTGGTCTCTCTCCTTGGAGCTGGTCGGTGAGGGCATGGGCCCATCCCCTGGGCCTCGGGGAGAAAATTCTCCTGATGTGTTCTGATGTTTTTGAAACAGTTCAGAAGAGAAGAAGGGAAAAAACCAAAGTCCCAGGAAACAAAGTTCAGCTCTCTGTCTCACGCCAAGAGGGGAAAAAAAAAAAAAACAGCTGGCTGAAGGAAAGCGAGCAGGGTGCTCTCTCTGTGTTCCTGCAGCCAGAGAACGCAGAGAGGAGTGTATCTCTGTGTCCTTGAGAAACTGTTTTGAAAAGTTCGTTTGGTTTTTTTTCCTGAAGCTCAGTTTAAAGGCACAGAAAAGGCACAAAATTACTTTTTGGGCATAGAGCATGATAGGGGATACACATGATAGAGTGACCCCAAGGCAATTTAGTATGGCATTAAAGTACAGTCTGTGATGAAATATTTGGGAAGGAAATTAAGGTGTCAGCTGTTAAGTTTTCTGTATGCATGGCTGAATGTCCCCAAAGAGTCTCAGCTTCCATGATGAGTGAGTTCTTGAGATTTTTTAAAATCTTTTTGCACTCTAACATGTAACTACATGTTTTAGCTATGATAGAAACATTACCAAAGAGGAGTCCTTTAAAGTTTATTTAGAAGAACTGAGTTGTAAATTATCTGTTGATCTCAGCGTAATTGCATGATTGGAAATTTATTACTTCCTAGGCCACTTATTACAGAAAATATAGAAATTTTACATCATAAATTCTTTTATTTAACCTCAGTTTATAATTTCTTTTAAAAAGTAACTTCTCACTTTCTTTAAGACAAATCTCATTTTCTTTAGTTACAAAATAGAAAAAAACCCTGAAACCCCCTCTCCTGTTACTGAAAGTTAAGTTTTTTTGTATGTAGTTGAACTCTTAAGAGAGGGGCTGTTTTCTTGATTAAGAAGAGTAAATTAATCAATTTAATCAGGTTTTGATCAAACACAAAACAATTACTAGGCCTTAATACACATGGAGGGAAACATTTAGCCTGGATAAAGAAGAAAAATGCCTTCAGATGTGAGTGAATGTGAGCTGGGAATTTTTTGATACCCTGAAACACTTAGATGAGGTACTCACTTATTTCCCTTATAGTCTCAGGCCCTTTGTTCTCTACAATCCACATTCTTGTTGCATCCACTGGTCATCTGATTCCTGCAACACACCCTATCTTTGGACTGAAAATATCAACAGATTGCTGTGAAAAGATAATGAGATTTACTGCGCTAAACCCAACATGTGAGTATTTCCTAGGTGTCCTCTCAGTAATTAGGACCCAGTGTTGAAGAAGTGGAAGAAGACAACTTTGACTAATTTTATGGCCTTCTTGAAGCAAGAGAAAACAAACCATATTTGTATCAGTTGTTCAATGCAGTTTGGAATAATTTCAGACTGTTAGCTTTCAAGTAGTTCCCATGTGAACTTACAGTTTCTGAAGTTTCTGTTTTTAACAATGTTTTACCAGATTATTTTTGTTTGTTTGTTTCCCTAGGCCTAGCACAGATAAACTATTGGAGTGAGAGAAGAAATGGAGGACCTGCAGAGATCCTAGAATGCAGATAACATTCCATAGTTATTTTAGTGAAAGCTTTTATTCCGAATTTCTGTATTTTTTTTTTTGCTGGCTGCATCTGGAATAATTTTCTAGGAAAGAGATTCCCTTTTCCCACTCAGTCCATTTTCTTTTAAGATTTTTTTTTTTTTGCTTTGTTCTATTTTGGAAAAGTAATAAGATGCAAGTAGGCTACCCTTATCTGAAGTGGTATTATAAGTGGGACAAAGTCTGAATCTCTTAGCACAAACTTGGACAAAAGTAAAGATCCATTTTTTTTTTTTTTAACAAAGTTTTACAGCTGTTTGTATTATGTAACAACACAATACATGGCTAAATTTAAACACAACTTCAAATAAAAAAGGTAGCATTAATTCTTTTATACCTCGCCTGATTTTAAAATAAACAATTGTGAGGCTCAATTCTTTCTTTTCTTGTTTTGTTTTTTTTTTTAAGATGTTTTTCTGAACCCCTCAGCTTTGCAATGCACTTGCAAATATTGGAATAGACCTTTGCATTACAACAACAGGAGTGTCTTATTAGAAGCAGACTGTCTTATGGTGTCAATCCACTCTGCCTGTGTTCAGAAAGAGCAAGTGCACAGGGCAGATGCACAGTTGGATAGGTACACAAAGGTGAGGACAGCAAGCAGTTAATTGAATTTTTTACTCCAGAGGATGTTTGGGCTGTAGTTTCTGGATGCAGTCAACCTCATCAGGTTAGGTACCTTGCCTGTCCTCCCTAGACAGTTCTCCTGCTCAGTCTGATGTCTCACTAGAGATATCAACCCGTTCTGTAAGAGAGAAACCCTCTTATTTTCAGTATGCTTCTGTTGTTGCTCTAGGCTACAGCAGAGTAGAGCTCTGGGCTCTAGCTTGTCCCATTTTTTCCCACTACCTTGTGCTAGTGATTCACAAC
The DNA here is from genome assembly GCA_014706295.1 of Lycocorax pyrrhopterus obiensis. NCBI lineage: Eukaryota > Metazoa > Chordata > Aves > Passeriformes > Paradisaeidae > Lycocorax > Lycocorax pyrrhopterus. The sequence goes on from JACSVZ010000006.1 coordinate 42,244,337, forward strand.
ATCTTTGCTGTCAAAAAGCCACAGCTTTTAGTGGGAAAGCATGAGACACAACCGGGTTGAAAGGAGGAGAGGTGATTTAAACAAAGGACTATGACATATCTCCATCTGTGCAGTTCAGCTGTCACATGTGGCCTCCCGGATGGGAACTAAAAGTGTGCTAATAGGCTGCAACATTTCTAAAGTGTATAAACAGCAAAGGCTTCTTTTGATATATGACTTGCAAAATATTGTAGCAGCCTTTAAAATGCCACAACATGACAAAGAGCAGTTCTATGTAAATTATGGGGAGAAAGTGCTGAAGGGACGTGGAGAGAACCTTAAAGGAAAAAAAGGAGGTGGCAGATTTGTCAGCCATTGAAGTTGCAGATGACTGAGAAACATTGAAAATCAAATAGGTTAATTAATTCTTGTAAGTGTTATCTAGAATTTAATTTGATTGTCTTATTTTGCTGTTTTGCAATCTTGTCCTCTGGAACCCTGTACTTTGCCAAAGGAAGGAGCATTTAAGCCTGTCAGGTTTCAGACGTAGCCAAATGAAAATGGATCTGCTTGAGGTATGTACTACCTCAGGGCTTCAAAGTCAAGCAAAAGTGTTCTGTTTGGATATTTCTGGGCCCTGAGATGTGTTTTGGGAGTTTGGGAACTGCTGCACATGTCCTGCCTAGCCCAAAGGACAAGGAGAAATTTTGTTCCACTGGATGTTAGGTCATGGTAAACTTTCTCTGGTGGGCATGAAACAGAACTGTTTTCTGTAGGAAGGCAGTAAGTGGAAATTGCCTTATAGGAAGTGTTTCTAAAAACAAGTTAAATATTTCTCTGGCTAACCAAAACCAGCTTTTGTATGGTAAGTGGTTTAGGTAGTGCGAGCTTGTGTATTTCCAGTGTACTGTCAGCAGAGCTAATAAACTCTCTCTTGTGCTAGGCATAAAACAGACTCTGATTTGTGAAGGGAGCTGAAATGTCGTACGTAGCCATGCTCCTACAAGAGCTTTACATGAGGACTGCCAAAACATGTGAGGGTCATGGAATATGACACACACTCTTTCTTTTGAGGTACAATGGTGGATTGAAATATTTCATGGAAACACAGAATCATTAATGTTGGAAAAGATCTCCAAGGTCATCAAGTCCAAGTTTTGACTCAACACCATCATGTCAACTAAATCAGAGCACTAAGTGCCATGTCCAGTTGTTTCCTGAACACTTCCAGGGATGGTGACTCCACCACCTTCCTGGACAGCCCATTCCAATGCCTAACCATCTCTTCAGTGAAAAAATTCTTCCTGGTGTCCAGCCTAAACCTCCCCTGGTGTGGCTTGAGGCTGCATCCTCTCATCCTGACCCTGGTTGCCCGAGAGAAGAGACTGAGCCCCACCTGGCTATAACCTCATTTCAGGCAGCAATAGAGAGTGATAAGGTCCTCCTCCCTAAGTCTCCTTTTCTCCAGGCTAAACAACTCCAGATCCTTCAGCTGCTTCTCAAAAGATTTACTCTCTAGACACTTCACCAACTCCACTGCCCTTCTCTGGACATGCTCCAGCACCTCAGCATCCTTCTTGAGGTGGGGGGCCCAGGACTGGACACAGTACTTGATGTATGGCAAAATGTATTAAAGATTAGAAGAGAAAAAATGTCATTGTTTCAGAAGATATCTAAACATAGCTTTATTTGTTTAATTTTTCAAGAGACATTATATTGTTTGGTATTTGCTCAGCCATGAGAACACTACTAAGAATTGCTTGGGATATAGCATACACTGTTCATTCTTAGGAAGAGGAAGCTGCAGCTGATTTGGCAAGATTGGTGTCTGAATCTGAGATGTAAAGTTGCTGCTAATGTGGCACACAATCCATCTTGTGCATGCACCACCAATAGTAGAGCTGCAGGCAGAACAGGCTTCAGAAGGCTATTCAAATGGCTCATGTTTTTCAAGTAGAGTTTTTGGCAGCTATTAAGGCAGCTAAACTGCATTTTTCGAAGAGATCACATTTTATTTAGATTTTATTTAGCTGTTTTCTTATGCAAGTAAACAAATATTGTGTTGCCAGGGTTGCTTAACCGTTCCTCTGACGATAGAATGACTTACGAAAATCTATGATTCAGGCAAGATCTTGCAAAGGTTTGCACCATCTCATGCTTACTAACAAGGAGACACTGATATATTTTTCAGCACTGTTGACACTTGTGCAAAAAGATGTTTTTGTGCCCTGCTACTGAAATGCCCTGTAATGGCCATATTAAAGTCGTCGCAATGGTGTGGCTATGCTGTGTAACTGTGAACAAGGAAATTGCTTATCTGAGGCAATGGATTTTTGCCTCAGCCTATTCCAGGGGAAAAAAAAAAAGTCCTTAAACTCATGAAGCTCACTCTGATACAGAAAGTGATATATGTAAGTGAACTACTAATTATTCATTCTACAAAAGCTCTATACATGGGCATAGGGAATGATAGCAAATTATCCTAATCAGAAATTGGATTGACTGCAATTTCTATAGCATAACACAAAATGCAGACTGAAAAATTTGGGCAGCCTGGCAACACTTCTTTGTGCTCCTTAGGTTTCATAAATTATTGAATCATACAGCAGTAACTTACTGGGCTGAATTTGCCAGTTTTGAATTTTATCCATGGTTAAAATGTCTTCCCTCTCTAGTTCAAGAGAACAAAGTAGCATTCTAATAATTGCATAACCTTTAAAACAGACTAGTCATTTAAAACCAAGTAGTATTAATGGGGTGCTCCTCCATGACATCAGGTCTTTTTTTTATTTTTTAGAAAATGACATTATAAGGAAGTAAAAGTTGTTAATAAGTAAGTTTTTTTCCGACAAAAAGAAAACTGAAAGACTGGTGCTATATTTTCAACTATATTATATATATGCAGAGACAAATAGAGAAAAAACACACTGAAAACAGCACAATTCTTTGTATGACAATGAAAACAGTAAAGAATAAAATTAGAATATGCAACAAACCAGCAGAAAAATGACAATGTGGTTTCCTTCTGCAGAGCACAGTGACAACTACAAGAAGCCCTTCTTGCTGATCCTGATCTTTGCTTCTCTCTCTACCCCTATCCTTTCACTTTGAATTCTGAAAACCAGAAACCTCCTCCCACATCAACTGTGGCATAATGGTAAGCAAGGGAGAGCTGTCCTCTTAGCTTAGATACAGCCCTGAAGGAATGCAGCTACCATCTGATGCTCAGCAACACTCAAACTTCTCCAGTCAGCAGCACAGAAGGAAATTGTCACTAGCTGCCAAAAAAAGATCAGGTTTTGTTTCTCTGCAGCATGACCTGGTTGCAGTTGTGAAGTTTGACCAATATGAAAAAATATGGAGTTTATTTCTTTCCCAATTGACCAAAGTGTGCAAAAATAGACTTGACATCAGGGTATGTCCAGAGATATATTATTATTTTATTTTGTATCTTTTAATGTCATATTTTTGATCAGGAATTTGCACGGCTTCTAGGATCATTTCCCCGACTTGCTTTTCTGTATTTTATCTTTAACTGTCGTTACCTCACTAAACTTTAGAAGCTCTATCAAAAGACACTTGCACAAATTGCTGGTGCCTGTGACAGCATAGAAGTCTTGTGCTGCAGTGGGTTGCCTGCCTGGATCATGCAGGATGATGTGCAATTGCCTAAATTTTCTTTACCTTTACCTTTCTCTCAAGAAGTAGGGCTTAATCAAAAGTAAAAGTGAGTTGTCAGTGGTCGATAAGCTGTGCTTTGAGCTGGCCTGGTGTTCTTCTGAGTCAAGCTATGTTCATGAAACACTGCGTTTTTTAACATTTCAACTGTCATTTAAAATCTTTGGCGGCTTGAAAAGCAGTAGTTTAAAGAAAATTAGCAAAATTGGTTTCAGTGAAATACAATGACCTATGAAGTACATGTCGAATAAGATGAGTTAATTTTTTTTCCCTGGCCTTAAATGTTGTGAAACTATGAGGCAAATAGCATAAGCAGTTTGACATTTCTGTGTGCATCATGATAATTGTTGGAGATGTTTCCCCATGTGGCAGCCTTCATACTTTAGTAACTAAAACCAGTTAACCCAAATCTAGCTTCTATTAAAAATGCACTGTACAGATTTTCTAGTCTGATGCCTAGTGAGAAGAGCTTTAAAATAATTTTTCTATTTAAAATTATTTGATACTCATCCTATGCCGAAAGATCAACATGGTATCTAAGCTTTAGACAACTGTTTAAAAGCTGCCTTATTAAAGGCTAAGGTGGCAACACTTGAGTGACAGTGCGCAGTCTGGTCAGGCATGTAGCAGCCTCTGCATCCACTTGAGCCAGCAACCAGAGGCTGCGAACTTCAAATGGATTTTTCCATTCTCTTTGACCCCTGAATGGGGCAAATTTCCACAGCAACTTTCAAACTAAAGAATCTTCCCAGACTGTGTAAAAGCATATCATTTATTGTGGCTAAAAAGGAAATTTTAATGTGAGATTCTGGAGGACTAATGCAGGCTGAGCTTTTCATACAAGTAGAAAATTGTTCAAGTGAAGTCCTCTCTTCCTTTCAGGATACCATATATTACTACCATTTCTGTATCAGAAGTGCAAGTGACAAGTCACACCTTAAAAATATGTTCAATCTTTCTGCAAACTGGACTGTTTTGCAGGCAAAATTTTAAATAATGGAAGCTAAGGGTTTGGGTAAAATCAAAAAGTTGCTGTTTCACGTTCTACTTTGTACTCAGGAACAATGATACTTAACTGGAGTCGAGTAGGTCTTTACCTCAGCATGACTAGTGTTGCAAAATTTAGAGTTTTCTCAAAAGCCTCACCTCCTGAAACTGTAATTGCACAAGAACCTCAGTTTTCTAGGTCAGTGTTGGAAAGAGAAAAGAGAAAATATAATGTGAACATATCCCTGGAGGCAATTTCCCGTAACTTTCAAACCAGCACGTTATCATTGCCTTTATAATTTTTTAACAATTCTCATCCTTAACTTTTGTTAATCACTAAACTGTTTGGAAGCCCCACCAGCTTTATATGTGCTATATCAAAGTGTGAACGGCTTTGAATGGTTAGATCAATCTTCCAACCTCAGTGTATTCAGCTGAAGCCAACTACAGCTGGGACAGAATAGTTAGTAATAAAATAATCTAAATAGTTTATGATTTCAGCCAATCTGGAACATAAATTCAGCTAGTTTTTGAAAAACCTAGTAACCTGTCAGGCCCTTCCAAAAGCAGATTTCTTCTAGTTGGGAAAAAGTCTTCATAAAAGCTGATATGTCTGGGAGGAACACATGGAACCAGTTGATAGTCCCAATCTATTTAAAGCTTTTAGCAACTGGGAACTTCTGCAAGCTTCTACTTGTGAGCAGTTGCAGCCACAGTTTCCAGAATAGTATTGTGTTTGAGAAGCTTGTCTTGTGGTGATCCTATTAGTTATAGGTCTTGAAACTGAGACTGTTTAAAAGAAAATGAATCAAAAGCTTTTAACACATATTTCCATGACACCATGTAGCAGCTGCATTTCAAGGAGATCAGTGCAATCCTTCTTTTTGTATTATCTGTACAGTAGGCAGAAGTGCATAAATCATGCCTTAATTCAAGCCACATGTTTAGCCTAAGTTAGGCATGCCTTTAAACAAGCACCAGCTTATAGTGCACATAGTCAGCACCACAGGCCTGGTGTCTGAAGTGAGAGCTAACCACAAGGAAATGGAGAGAAACACGACAATCACGTGCACTTTCTGTAAGCTTGGGTGTCAGAAACCAGACGGCAAAGGAGGAATCTCTGTCCACTTGAGATCTGTACCCCCGAGCCCTCCCCAAACTGTAGCTGAGATACAGGGCACTGAAATTATTTGGTCCCATAGTGTCTACTATGGTGGGAGCAGCATTTCTCATCTGGAGTGCTTTCCTTGGAATGCAGAGAAGTTTCACATCCTCTTTATGCACCAGATCAAATTCCAGAGGATGAAGGTGGGCAACGGATTACAGATAATGTGTCATAAAATCATCCCTACTCTGCTCAGAGCACTTGTATCCTTTTGCTGGATTTCTTCAGAATTAATTAATAATATCAGCTTCTAATCCAAATGGCTGCTCTTTCCCTACGTTTGTTTACTAAAGAAAACTACCCTACAACATTCCTTGTTTAATGTAAAAAATAACTATGGAATCTGTCCCTGTCCTGAACTTGCCTTATTTAGTGCTGAACTGAGTTGAGCCAGGATGAAAACTGTGGATGTAAACAGGTTTTAGACATCAAAATTTGAAATCAAAGTTATATTCAGATCATTCATTCAGTTTTCAAGACAAACTCCCTAAACTAAGGATGTTTTAGTTAAAAGCACAAATGCCATAAACTCTGCAGGATCATGTACTGAACTGAAGATGACATCTAAGTAAGCTTCACACTTGGGCAGGTTAAGAACAAGCAATTCTGTAGGGGAAATAAGTGATTTTAATTTCTAAGAAAGTATATCTGGATCAGAAATATTATTCACTATAATGATCTAATGGGAAATCAGAACTGTTGTAGGAAAGTTATAAATGGAAAATGCTAGGTTTTATCCCTCATTCTGGCACAAACAGGAGTCTGGCGAAGCAGCATAGCCTGGGACTGTCAGAAAGCATTCTCCCTTGAGTAGTCTGGAGAATGATTAGAATATCTTTCCTCTGCTACTGTAAAAAGCTATTACACTTGCATTTTCCTCCCACCAATTACCCTTCTATTTCCCCTTATCATGGTGTGAGTACGTTTGAATGAGAAGTTTTTTGAGATTCTTCATTTGTGAACTGTTCATTCATGCTGGGAATTTTTGGCCACCTGCATATACACGCCTTGAAATGACAAAATGAACAGAAAAATATGAAAAAATTATGCTCATCTCAGCAGTCAAATACGCTATATTGTTTTGGACTCTGTGGACAAATGATTTTGAGTGCAGTTCTGGTCTTCAGTAAGTGAACAAGAAAAAATCTCTTTTGTGTAGATATTGCTTTTATAATATGAAGATAATTTTGCATATCTATGTGCAATAGCATCAATAAGCTGTGTATCTGTTGTTCTTTTTAAAAACTACTGTGCTGAACAGTCAAAATATGTTGTATTTTAAGTGGAATATTATTTTTCTTATAATGATGCACTGTGGTCCATCTAATCTAATTTAGCCGTCATTATAGTATCATTTCAAAGGAAAGAAAATGGCAACCTTCACTCTGATTTTTCTTTCTGAAGATCTTGATTTCTTTGTAGGGGTTGTTTTTTCTTTTCCGTCTGATGATTTGTATTTAACAAGGCATTTTACTTTTGAATTTTCCATTCTGGTATAAGTACTGTTGATTAATGCTGAAACACTGCCAGAGAAGCTTGCAGTAGAAGGGCTGTGCAATGCTTAAACACTCTACATAAATATTCCTGACATGGAGCCCACTCCTGCTCAGCACAGCTTCCACTGAAGCTGCTGAACAAGGGAAGCACTGGCCATCTGTGATGCTAATGGCAGAAGTGTATTGCTATGTTTTCTAAGAAATATAATTATCCTTTTAAGACATAAGGTCTGATACAGCTGGGGAATTATTTAATAAGGAACTGCGCAACATTTATCAGTGTGATATTTTTGCGGTGTACAGAACTTGTGGTCTTAATTCCCCAGGAATGTTAAAAGGGTGATAATTGCTGAATGTCTTCAATTACTTACTTCCTTTCCTCTTGTTAGCTTGGTTTGATTTAAAGACAGTTCCAGTGACATCTTGGCTGAAAATCATGTAAAATGTGGTAAGTGGGTATTCTGAATTAAATGGGTTTGTTTTCCTAAAGATCATTAATGTATCTGCTAACATGTTCCAGGCTTAGCTAACCCTGTTGAAAGAACTGACATACTTTTGTAACATTTGGTTGAAAACACATTTCTTCAGGTCAAAGATCAGGTGACAGAGGAAGCTATGGAAAGTATTAAATTAATAAATCTATCTGGTTTTTAATTCTAGTGTGACTGTTATTTTATAAGCCAATCTTGGAAATGTTGTACTTCAATTTGAACAAAGTCAGTCTGTATCAGGAACACTACCTGATACATCTGTATGAGTCTTTCTAAGGGCAGTATGACTCTGAATTAAAATGTTTCCATGGATTTCCCATTCTCTTCAGCTCGTTTCACAAAACCATGAGATGTTTCCAGAAAAAAAGAATTAACACAGTCTAAGTAAGAAACTAATGTGTCTGGATAAATATTGTATATCAAACCTCCAGATTTTCCATTCTTGCCATCAGATGTTTGCTGTGTCCTAACCAATTTTCATGAACGGGAAGTGAGAAAACAACAGTTAAAATATGAATATCCAATAATGCTTTTTAGCAATACAGCCCTAGCCTGTGGTTTCATTTGTGAAAACAGCATAGCTGATAAAAATAATGGGAAGTTTGGTGAAAACTCGAAGGTAGACAAACTATTCTATTGCTGTTTTCTGTGAAAAAAGCCTGCAGCTATATTACCCCTTCCTTAAACTCTGTACTGCTGTTTCCCTTTGCCATACTTTTAGGGTCAGGATTAACCTGACAATGATTTTCACATGGGCATATTGAGGCATGAATAAATAACATGGCAAAAATCACAAAGATGAGGTCTTCAGACGCCCTTGAGGAGGCTTTCTGTCCTCTGCATGAACAGGAGAAACCCCTCTATCAGCTACAATAGGTTAGATGTTGAAGAGCATCTGGCAATTGTTCAAACATAATCCACACTTAAGATAAAATAATGGTAGTCCAAGATTGCAAAATTACTGAAGAAACAGCAGGGAATTAAAAAAAATTGCTTTACAGCAGTGCATATTTATTGCCAGTGAGTCTAAGGTAGGTCCAAAATCAAGAGACTGCTCAGTGGAACTTTGCATTTCAATCACATATCGGGGCAGTGCCTTATGAGAGTTCCTCACTAGAAGGTGTTTGCAGTTGTTTAAAGCACTACTAAATTAAAGAAACATTTACTAGACCTGAATTCTGATCTGTTCTAAATTATCCTTTCTATGCCAGGCATTTTGTAGGAGTAATGTTCTGACACAGTTCCTACTGTTTTCTTACGTGTGTAAGCAAAATTATCAAAGGAAAAAGAAATGGCCTATTAAGAGTACAAGCTGGAATGGCATGAAGTGTCTCTGATACGTGCTGAGCACCCCAAAACAACCCTGAAAGAAAAGCTTCTGAAGCTAAAGTGGTTTCAGGTGGCTGCCATATCAAGACTTCTAAAGCATGGTTTGAATTGTTCTCAAGGGAAAATTTTAATTATGCTCTTCAGGCGTTTTGCCCCATGACATCCATTAATATTGAAAGAAGATGTGTGCATGCAGGCCTATCATGGACCTTATCCTGTCACTTCATGCTAAGAACTGGTATCTGCTGGTACATTATCAAACAGGGACTTCTGACTCATTCTGTTAGGGGAAACAATTTTATTGTTACTACATTAAAAGAGTCATTGTAATGGTTTTGTCTGTAATGACAAGGCAGCAAAGTGCTGTTCAAATGATACAGAACAGCCAAGTGCTCAGACTTTATTTCTTTTTATATGGACAAGTGGACACAGTTCAGCGGTTAATACCAGTTAGCATAGCACAAGGACATTCCAGTGTAAGAGATAAAAACCCCTGTGATTTAATTGGAAGCACAATCCATAAAGATGTCTAATCCTTTCTGAAAAGTATGATTGCCATGCCCCAAGTAGGAATTTTCACAAGGTGCTCTGGAAACAGATTTGGTTTTTGGAGCACTGGAAGTAGTTGGACGAAGTGACAATTGCAGGACACTACACTGAATCAACCTCATCTTTAGGTGAGGGCTGGAAACATAATTTTTTTGGGGGAAGAATTTTCAAATGAAAGTGAATTTGGGAACTCTGCCCTGTGACACTGGACACCTGTCTGCCTTAGGAGGGTGAGGACAGGACGAGGGGAGAACATGCTCTTTGACTCTTTAAAGTGGGAGGAATTATTGTCACCTTGATTTCAGTTTGGAGCCTTTAAAAATTAGTTGTAAAAATGTGTGAAAATCTGTATTAATAAAAGGCGTAATAGAAAACCATTTCTCTGACCAGAATAGAGAGAAAAATAATCCTTCTCTCCGAGAAGTTGTATTTGCCAGTCAAGTAGCTCCTTGAGCATGATACTTAAAATATTCTTATAGCATGTGCTCCATTCCCCTAAAAGGAGTGGCTGTATCTGATTCAAGCTTTTGTATCCTTGTCTTCCTAGGCTAAGTCAGATGAACCATACTAGACTCTGGTTTTAGGTTATTTAATATAATTGAAGGTTGGGTGACTATGTGTGTGACACATAATCAGCACCTAATAAATAGGCAGCCTGTCTTTACTGGACAGATTCCCAGGGTGCAGATCAGTGACATGCATTTCACTGCCTTTAAAGTCTATTTAGGATCAAATAAAATTCATCCTTGCATAAAGGTCCTGTGCAGATGCTTTTGTGACAGCAATGGCTCTTTACATCCCAGAGCAGCAGCAAAAGGACAGGCAAACTAGCTGTGTGTTTAACATCCTTCACCTTCTGTTCACCCACTGGTCCAGGCTGAGTGCTTGGCTCTAACCAGCTGCTTGGAAAAGGAACTTCAGGGTGCTCATTCTCCTGCAAAAGAAAAAACATCTGAAAGTATGCAGCGGATGGATTATAAGAAACAGTGATTGGGGCTTCTCATTGAGTTTTCCTCACAAATTTTCAGAATCTGTACTTTGAGGTAAAGCAACCTTGAGTCACTGTGGATGGCTGTCAATGTAAGAGGAAAAAAACATGACAGAAAGGTACATGCATTTTAAAAGAATGGTTGAGATTTAGCTTTACTGTTCATACTGTCCAGTTATAGAAGCCTTCTCACTCTTTATCAGCATTTATGGAATGTTCCTCTTTTGAAAACAAAGCTTTTTAAAATGACAAGTCAATATAAAGGGCCTTAGCCCTCAGAATTTCAAAGCTCCACTTTTCTTCCTACACTTGTAAGTAACTGTGATGTGTGAATTCCATAGTATCAAGTATCCCTGCTGTTGTAGCAATGTGTCTTACACTGCTAACAATTTACACATGAGTATCTCCTTTGCATATTTGGAAAATAACTTTGAAATGCCTCCAGAAAGCATTTAGAAACCCTTGCTTTATCTTAAATAAAGCCTCATGTACTGACATTTTTCTTATTTTTGCTAGAAGGCAATTTTTTTTAACTCTTTAAAATCTTTGTCTCTATCAAGATGTCAATAAAATAGCCAAAGAGTTTATGTTAAAAGTTTCAGAAGTGAAATTTGTATTGCGCATAGTCCGTTAGAAAATCTTTCCATTTAGAAAGATGAAGATTTAGGATTTTTCCTTCTTGTTTTAATTCAGATACTAATAGTGGACCACAATGGATATTTATATAATGTGCAGACAAATATTTCATCTTTCACAAACAGATTTGCCAAAGTATTTGTCAAAGTATTTTAAAGCTTTATTGACTTCAGTTTTCCAGTGTGCTTAGAAAAAGAAGTGAAGTTTTGTAAAAGCAGATGCTATTCTCTTGTCTGTCTCAACCTAAATTTTTGGCGACTAACCTGGTCACTTTGTCCTTTTCCACTTCATGTTCCAGACTTCATATATGCAGTTTTTCCCGAATATTCAGCACTGCTTGCCTATGGGAAAGTCACTGGTGAGAAATATTACTACAGCTTGATGGTGAGCCCTTTGAACTGCTGAAGCCAGCATTTAATATACTTTGTAATATGACAAAATTGCTACTAAGTAAAAGTCGGAAAAGCTGCAGTGGTGGCTAAGAATGCAAAAGGATGACCTGAGGAGCTGTAGGATGCTTAGTTTGATATCAAGGTCAAGCAAAATCATCAGAAAGGCTGCTGTGGGATGTGAAGGTTATTAGCTGAAGAACATAAGCGCAATTAATGTCAGTCAATGTGATTGTTTCTTTTAATTGAAAACCACTCATGTCAAATAAACCAGTCTATCAAATAATCATGATTCCACAAGGAGACAGAATAACTGCTTTAGTCTAATAGTCTTTGTGCTGTGTGTTGTAACTACAAGTAAGTGAATCTCAGCTTTGTGAGGTCATTTAAAAGTATCACAGCTCAGCTTCACAGTGATCTATTATCCCATGTGGTGATTAGCTTGCAGGTAGCTCCTCTGTTAGCATTGCAGCCAATAAATGTCAATGTCACTTTCTGAATACCTTGTTTTTCAAATATGAAGTTCTCTCTCTGTCATCTCTTGGCAGCTAACTTGCAAGTACGCAGAGATCTACTGAACTTGTGTGGTCTCTTGTCTTTGCACCCTCTGCAAAATCTCTGCTTCCTCTATCAGTATAATCACCCCATTATTCCATTGCTCCAGAACACCAGTGGCAATTTCCTCCCCACCTATGAGGCTGAACAGAACTGTTGTTCTTCTGGTAACACTGAAATGGCTATTTTGTAATTTTAAGTAAAGAATTGAGAGAACTCTGCAAAGTTCCTGCAAGTCAGGATGCATCTACACCAGAAGGGAGAGAGGAAGGAGTTTCCTGATCATCCCTATTTATTCATCTTTGGTTCACACTGTGGAATGATTTTGGAGAATGTGAGATAGACTACCTCCTGTTGAATAGAAACTGAAAGCATGTTCTCTGACCACTAGCATGCATTAAATTCAGGGTTATTGTTACAGTGTTGATGTCAGATTGCCAGCACCAGCTACTTTGAGTTGCAGACCTACTGCACAGATGCAGTCATGGCTTCCAGATTTCCTCAAAATCATGTGTCACATTATCAAAAATGAGTCCACACCTAAATTTTCATGGCTGCATTTTTATATCTTATCTCACATTACAGTGTAAGATTTATGTGGTTGCTTCAATGGAGCAAAATTAATTTAGCTGATAAGGGAAATGGGTATGAAGGTATTACATTATCTGAAAAGGACAGTTAGATTAATAGATTGGTTAATAAGAGAGACCATATTGAATATAGCAAATTAACCAATAATAGTCAAGAAAGCTGAGTGACCTTGTTGGCAACTAAAGGCCCATCTCAGAAAATGAGACCTATAAACAATCAATGAATGTTTATATCTGTTTGTTCAAGTAGGTGGTCTTTGAATGGACAAGGGGAATAAAACCAGTTACATATATCTCCTGTGACAATGGAGAGTGGATATCCCTACCTAGGTGTAAGTGACTCTGGATGTCATTATTTTTTATTGTAAATAACTAATTTATTTATTTACAGGATTTATTAGAGTATTTTTTAGAAACCAAACTCTGCATAAGGGAACATGAACATTCAAAAATAATTTTGCATCTGGTTTATAGTTTTGAGCCAGGGTCTCATCTTGGATCTCTCAGAAATTAACAGTCATTTGGGAATGTCTGGAGTTACATATAATTTTCCCATATCAATCGTGATATTTAATTTGAGGGGTACTAGTAGATTGTTTTAAAACTATTTAGCAATTTTTCTTCTTGTTCTACCAGTTTTTGTGCTTATGCCAAGAAAAAGAGTATTTTGAATTGAAGATTTTGAAGAAGTTGGCACAGAGTCTTCAGTGATGGAGCATCTTGGCTCATTTTATTAAAGCAATATTTGCGTCAGCTGTAGGCCTGTCCAATCATCCTTGCTACGAAATCTGTAAGGACCTTCTGCCTTGTCATGATGCCAGAGAGTTTTCCAGACTATTGAGAGCCCACATTTTCCTGAACTTCTGACTATCAGCTCTTATGTCATCTTGTACATTTTCAGCAGAGACTTACTCTGTAACTCTTTGGAATCCTGTTCCAATATCTTTTTTCAGTCTGCTTCTAAGATAAATGGTTTTGTTGAATTAGATCAGCAACTTCAAGTCTAAGATAGAGTTAAATTAAAACGGTGTTTATAACATAAGCTTTCATAGTAGAAAAAAATACTTCAAAAAGTTAAAAACAAAGTCAACATCATACTTACCAGAGAAGATTTCTTTCAGCTGCCCTAGCATCCCAGCTAGGATTTGTGAGGCTGCCTAATGGCTTCTGTGACTTTATTCCAAATACTGCTCCTGACCAGAGTTCTGAGATATCAGGGCAGGGAACTGTAATTTTTTTCTCCTCTGTGTTATTTCATCCCCTTACCTCCATTACTGGATAGTTTTCCAGTTTCAGCTTTCTTTCTTTCTTACTGCCCCTGTACAGTGGATGGTGGAATTAGTTTTCAGAGGAGTGTTTCTACTGTAGGGTCCTTTTGAATTTTTTTATTTAAACATTCTATGATATTTGCATAAAATTCATGCAGAATGATAGAAAAGAACAACTTTGTGGTTCCAACACACCCTGTTAGAAAAAAGTAACATGGTTTGCCAGATCACTTTTTTGTTTACGTGTTTTGGCTGATTGTACAAATGCTTTTCTGTGGTAGTAGATGGGTTTTCATGGATCTTAAGTCTGTCTCCCTTTAGATGTATTTAAGCTGCTAACTAGCCAATCCTAGTCATCCATCCTAAAACTCTTTTCTCATAGAACTTTCATTTCCATATATATTTTGATGGTTTGGTTTTATACTCAAAGAGAAAGAGTCAAAACCAACCATATTTTAATAAAATAAAGCTTAGATGAGCTTTTGCCATATTTAAAAATATTTTATTTTATTTATCTACACTACTTTTTTTGAAACACACAATGAACACAAGAATTCTGTCGCTTACATGAGCCTTGCTCACAGTATGCTAGACAGGTAAATTGACTTCATTTGAAATGCTTTCATCTTGAAGATTTTCCAGGACTAGAAGCTGTGTTCTGAGTAGACAGCTATTGCCTCATGGAATTTAATCTCGGTGGCAATCCTGGAATCAAAATTTTGTATGTGGGTGTGTGCCTTTTGTTCGTAAGTTTTCTTTTAGTTCAGATACAACACAATAAAATAACAAAAGGTTTTCTGTGAGTTCTACAAAACATTTTATTGTTTCTAAAGATCACACAGTATAACCATTAAAGCTTTCAAAACCTGATGGGTATACAGATGTTCAAAGGATTTCTGATCCACACAATTATCTCTGTAATACAGATGCAGAAAGCTGTGGCGGTGCTCCTTCATGCAAGCATCTTCTTGCAATTTTCTGTCTTTACATTTGTACTTTTGTTTTTCATTTATCCTGTCCTCCTTCCCCAATCAGCATATAAAAACTCAAACAATTTAGTAAAAGCTAAATGATCAGAAGAAAAGTGAGCTTAAAGCTCCGTTAGCCAAGGTACTACAAGTCCAAAAGCATAATAAAGAGGCTAGCTAGTTAAAGGATCTTCAGAAAAGAGCTAAAGAAAAATTTCTTGCATGAAGTCATAAATTTAATTCTCCTCTTTCCAGAAGGTTGAGTTTTGTGTTCAAGAATTTGACATTAGAAATCCATGTGCATGACTCAGCACGTTTCCTCTTTGTGTCTTGTAGCGTATTTTGTGTCCTTTGGGGTACAACCTAATTTTCAGTCAAGTTAAACAAAAAAGATTAAAATTTAAGCTTAGGGCCTTCTTCAAAGTTACTTCTGTTCTCCTGGATGTTACACGTAGAGTTGGGTTAACCTTATCCCTATCCTCTGGAGATTACATTATCAAGGGCAAAATTGCTATTGCCTGTGGGGAAAATCATTCCTTCTTAATTGTCCAGATGTCAACTGGAGCAGGCAGATATTGTATAATAGTAACTATTCTTGTTTCTTTCTCTCTGTGCTGTTCTTTACCTGTCATCATGTATTGTGTAACTTGGTATACATTTACATAAAGTGATCATAACTCCATAAAAATACCCTCCCAAAGCATCAGATGCTCTTGAAAAATAAAATACAGGTAATCATAATGGGATTCTGGCATCCACCAAATACCATTACCATGGCAGCAAGGGCATACAATAAAAACATAATAGTCACAGTTAGTAAGTAAGTATTATAAGTGAAGGAGTACACATGCAGTATGGAAAAAGCCTGCTAGTAGTTTGTGTACAATAAGTGATCATCCCTAGATGTTTAGCTCAGCTAAAACATTTCCTTTCAGGGATGTGAACTCCATAGCTGCCTAAGATAGATGTGGTAGGTACTCTGAGAAGTAGCTGATCCTTTATTTCCACCGGAGATGGAAAAGGGAAGTCACAACAAAGGTTTAAAAAATAGGTTTTTTACCAGATATTAGAAAATTGTTCAGTCTCTGGGACCTAACAGAGAATCTCATTGTCAATGGCCCCTTGGAAAAGGTCTTAATAGCAATTTCAATAAAACACATTCGAACAGTAAAGAAACAATTTAGTAGTTGTGTATTCTAATTAACCATTTGACTGCTGCTGAATGGAGTACATAATTGTAGCAGATGTGTATCTTGCATCCTGTCAAATCAAACCTCCCTGATATGTTACAAATATGAAACACTGCTTCATATTACCTCAATATGGCACAGAAGGACTTGAGATAAATTGGAGAGAGCAACAAACTCTTCATGAACTTCATTTTCCTTGTTTCAAATCTGATGATTTAAAAGGCTTTCTGGAATACAGAAATGCCTCTGCTGGACCTTAAGTGGTCAGATCATTAATTCTGCATCTCACTGTGAGCTTTGACAGGTTTCACACAACTGATAGAATGATCTATTTCACTGTAGTGGCAACTAGTTCTGGCCAGAATCAGCAAAGTTAAAAAATTACTTATTTTTACATGTGGCATTTAAATTCCCTGGCAGAAACTTAAGGAGATCAGTCTTGGGGGTTCTGCTCCCAATAAATAATATCAGCTGCTTGGCTGTTGAATTTCAGTTTCAAAAGCCAGTTCTATATTTATTCTCCAGTTTCATGGATGCAACTGTTGCTAGGACTTATTCAGAAGCAGAACTTGGTGCAGAGACAGCACAATTTCAGGTTGGCACATTGCCTGCCCTACTGACGGAGGCTGAGGTCTGCCAATGCAGCAGATTTCTGGGGTCTAGTGAGTGGTTAATGGGGTCTCTGGGGTGCCCCCCGTCCCATTCCTTAGCATGTCACCTTCAGTCAGGAACAGAGGAGACAATGCCTTGTGTAATGTAGCAGGGTAGAGCTCTCCTCTCACCGATAAATCCTGGTGGCCAGCGTGGTGGCTTGTCCTCAGGCCCTCTGAGGGGCTTAGTTCAAACCTGTTTGAGAAAAACTGAAGATTGTATTTGACTTTTAAATTCTGCTCATTAGGAGGCCCTTATTGCCTCTGCTAGTTTTACTTCCTACTCATGTAGTCAACACAATGAAAACCTCAGTAAGGCCAGCTACATTTAAGAGTAGGCATTTCTTTTGTCACAGAAAATAATGTTTACAACTACAGATTCCACCCCCTCCCCCCCACCCCATCCCCCATAAATGCAGCCCAGCAAACTCAGTCCTGGCTATTAGAAACTCTTGGCTTCTTTCCACGTTGCACATTATCACTTGTCACAAAAATGCTGCAAGTGAAATGATGCTCTTTTGTTAGGTCCACAATGCAATTACCTTAGTGTATTTGGCACTGACATGCTTAAGTAGATTAAACACCTCTATTGATATAGGATAGGGAACGGTACAGCAGCTCATTCAGGCTTAATTGTGTTGGTTTTGCCAAGGCTGTAGAGTATAAAACTTTTCACCAACATGAACTGACATAATTCACAATGCACAGCAGGACTAGTTTTAGTGCACTGGCAGAGATGGTTACTTTGAGAGCAGAGCTGTATGTTAGAGTCTGCTCTTGCATCTGTTAGATCATATTTATGTGGAAATGAATTTTGAAAGCATATACATCTCTGTCCTTATGACATCTGCTGAGCCTCTTTGCCCTTCATCCTTGCCAAATCTGTTGGTTCATGTAGCATGTAGGGTCTGCAGGATTTCTCAGTTGCATGAAGTGTCAAGAACCCCATCACACTCTAACAAGCATTGCATGTAATTCACAGTGCAGAGCTTAGGTACAAATTAGAAAACTTCATGTTAAAATTCAAGGGTTGGTATACAAAACAGCATCAAAATGAATGGAAAGATCAAGATTTTGCTATTTCCCCCACAACCAGCTGAGCAGTTCACCTTTTCCACTCTCAGAAAGAGGACAGCTTATTCCTGCTCCTCGCAGCCCCAGGCCACAGTCTGGCTCCCAGAAGGTTTATCTGGGGATTCAGAGAAGGAGAAGAAGATGTCAGGCAGGTTCCCTCCTCCATTTACTGTCTGCAGATCAACACCAGGCTTCTAGCACGTGATCTGCCAATGTTCCTGTTGTCCCATTCCCAATGTTCCTTTTATCTCAAAAGAGATGCTAGTTGGCTTAGGATGGGGAAATAGAGGTCAAACACAGTCAGACTTTGATTGTGTGTGGATATTTGGGTTTTATCTGGTATCTTAAGTTTATTCAACACTATCTTTAAAACAGTGCCAGCAGTTATTCTGCCTCTGTATATTTTTGACTGCTCTGTCCAGTCTGAATTTGAGTGGAATGGGGCTTTCATTTTGGAGGAAACAGAGTTCTTTAGGAGATTACCCTCTCCACTGGGGGGAAAAATATTGTTTGCAAGATGGATGGAATATTAGTTTGACTATTACAAGTATTCAAAGGAATAGCATGGCATCTGTTTGTAATTTAACATGTGTCAATGGCTGCAGGAGGCCACCTTACCCTTTTGTGATCTCTCTAGATGTAATTACAGCTATGGCTGCTCTCTGCTGAGTTACCTAGAAGCTCTTTGTTGTAGGACTTTCTCTAGCTTGGTTATTAGACTTCTGACAGTGCAGCTAGTGACAAGTGCCCATGATTGAAGGGGATGCAGCTGAAGACTACTGCAAGTGATGCTACCTTTGCCTGAGGTTCAAACAGGAAGAGAGGCTGAAATCACAAAAATCCACAGGAATTAAAACTAGCAGTTGAATTTTGTTGTGGAACAAAAGACTCTCTGAGTCTGAACAAAAAACTCTCTGAATTCTTTTGAAGATCACATTTTGGCAAAGGATCCTTCAAAATAGTCTGAATATGAAAAAAAATCCAAGCACATCTTCTTTCTGTCAGATATGACTCTCATTACAGATTGCTGTATTATTCTAATCCAGGGTAGGTGATGCGATGTACAGCCAAGGAAGTGACAGCTATTGCCAGATAATATTGCATTAATTAATAATGGGACTATGGTAGAATTTTTGAAGAAGAAAACACACTTGGCTATTCATGTTACCGTTAAGCAAATTAACTATGATTATACAGGCACTCTGAGAAAAAGGGCATGCTTGTACCCCCCAGGATATTTAAAGTAGAAACCTCAATATACACTATACAGCTTTGTTTTCCCAAGGAGATGAGAATGAATTAAACCTAGCTTTAAAAACAAAACATAAAAATACATGACTAATACATTGCGTTCATAGAGACTAGTGAAAATATGAAATGCAGTCCATTAGAAGTGGATTTTAAATGAAAAAAAATTAATTTAAATAAATACTATTTTCTATGACTGGAAGAAGTCTAACCAAAAGGGCACTATGTGGGCTGCCATTTGAGACTGTCCCCAAGGAGTTTGACAGCCATGTCTCTTTCTTATTTACCTTTATTTGGCCATCTGAATTCTCCTTTGCTGGAATGCTTTGCTAGTGATTTAGAAGAAAAACCTCAGTGTTAGCTGACTTCCTGAAGAAAATTTTCAAGCAATCCAGTTTCAATAAAAGATATGAACACATTAGATTAGGTTATTTACTCATTCCAGTTATTTTTGACATATGAAAATTAATAACTCTATTCTCTCGGTAA
Organism: Lycocorax pyrrhopterus obiensis; assembly: GCA_014706295.1. Lineage (NCBI taxonomy): Eukaryota > Metazoa > Chordata > Aves > Passeriformes > Paradisaeidae > Lycocorax > Lycocorax pyrrhopterus. Next base: position 42,264,056 of record JACSVZ010000006.1, read on the forward strand.
ACAGATGTCATTAGTGTACACGTGTATTTGAAATTTGGTGAAAAAATGCCAAAAAAAGTCTTTGAGAAAAATTCTGAAATAGATTTGAAAAACACAGCAGCAAAAGGTCTCTCACCTTTTAAACTAATAGAAATTAATGAATATCTTATCTTGAGTTGAAAACCATTTTTTTATTACTATCACTACCACTTTTTTCTTTCAGAAACCCTTTACTAGTCCAAAATTATAGGCACAAGGGTGTGTGAAATAAACATAGCAAAGCAATTTAAGTTGCAATATTTGTTCTAATGTGTTTCTTTTATATTCTGGCTGGGGTAAATTACATATTTGATTCAGTGACCAGAGTTTCTGATTTTTAATGCTAATGTTCTGGTTGTGGGAGGACTGTATTTTTCATTCTAACTCTGATTTTTTTTTTCTTCCAAAAGAACTAATCCAGTCAGGACAATTTTAGAGAGCTGTTATACTTAAATTACCTCTCTGAGTTAGTTAATAGACAGACAGAAGCCTATATATGTTGTAGCTGTGCTTCCATTCTTTCTGAAAGCAATAGAAATCAATTTCAGTTCATTTGTATTTGTATATCCTAATACTGAAAAGTGGAAGACAATGAGACGTCCACCATGCATTCTAACGGTATGCCCAAGTGAAACTCTCAGAAGCAGAGCATTTGCCTTGCTCTACTCCCACTGGAACAATTATAAATATTGCAGGAGAACACAAATCTGACAAAACCTAGAGATATCCCCATTGCGTGTTCTTAGCCCAGCTTTTGACTAACTCATTATGTTCAGTTTTACATTTGTTAAAAGAGGTGCCTCCATTGCTTGAAACCAATAACCATTTAAGAACTCCCAGGTATGTCCTACTTAAACTTGTATCAAGCTTACTTTATTAAATTTCTTTAATTTGTTTCAAATATGATTGAGACAGCATTGAGAAAAAAAAAGCTATTTGCAATATTTTTTAATCCTTTTAACAACATTCATTTATTTCCCTAAGGCTGGGAATGTAATATGAGGAAACTAAACATATATCCCTATATCAGAATGCTGTGTCATGAGTAGCATCCCTGCTGGCTTGAGTATCCGAAGCATTATTGCTATGTTACCTCAAAGTAAAACCCAGTGTAATTTATCATGTATTAGTTCTCATGCCTGTGCTAACTCATTCTGCATTAATTTACGTGCCTTGAGGCAGCACCGCACTGTGTAAAGCACAGCGAAGGAGAGAGACCTACCTAAAATTCCATGTGGAGTTATCAAAAGTGAGCATGGAAGAAAGCTTTAGCACAGTTTAATTTCTGGTATAGAAAGGCTCTTTTGTTCATATTTAAGACAAAATAGGTTCAGATACTTTATAATGCTGAGGAAAGAAAACATGAAATAAAAATAACTTCTGTGAATCTGCTATTTGAATGTCCTTCCTCAAAATGGTGCCATGAGCAAATTCAGCCTGCAATATATAAGAAAAAAGTCAACCTTGAAAATATATAATTACTTTTGCAAATATTAATTGAAGTGTCAAACCCCAATCTGACAATACCAACATGGAAATAGAGGTAACCAAAGCCTTCAGAGCTCAGACTGCCATGTAATTTCCCATAATAAGAGTGGCAGAGATGGAGCAGCAGGAGAGTAACGTCATTTAGTGTTTCCTTTGTGGTTGTGCACAAAACCTAATGTCAATAACCCTTCAAAGGAATTATCTTACAACATACCACCAAACTGCACTGCATTCTTTAAAGGATAAATTCACTAAAAGATGTAGGTGGTAAAGAGCAGCTCAAATACGAAAGAAAGTATTATTTTTATACAAATTTTTTCATTAAATGAAGCAATGGCATAATTTTGCTTCTACTAGGTTTTGTGAAAATTTTGCTAAAGACTTGACTGTGGATAGAACAAGGCCTGTTATTAATGATGTTTAACTGGAAAACGAGAAATTAGGGCACTGGAAGACATATTCCAATGAATCTTCCTAAAGCAGCGTAAGTTCTCAAACACACCCAACCCCATTTTTACTTTTTATTTAATGTTTTTCTTTCCACTGAAGAGTTTGCAAAATTAGGCACCCAGACATTTCTTGGCTGCTGAAGCATGCAGTCTTGCAGCTCTCTTGGAGTTTGCCCTTTCTGCAATGTAAAGCCAAGCAATTGAATTTGAGAGGTGTTGGTGAGGAGATAAAAGGTATTGTGCATCAGTCCTGTGGAGGTAAGCTCTGGCAGAGACAAGGGGAGAAGAAGGATGGGAAAGGAAGATAGTAACACCGTTAAAAGACTGAAGACACTAAGGGAATAAATGTCAGTGACTGTAAATGTTTAATCTGGAGCTTGCACTTCAGACATTAATACATCAAGAGAATTTCTCTTTCTTCCTTTCCCCATCTGATTTTATCACAAAGATTATTTCTATTTTTGCGTGCTGATAAACTTTAAAGCTTGACAAATAATTTATATATGGAAAGAGAAACAGTTGGTTTTGTTTGGTTGGTTTTGTTGGGGTTTTTTTTCTGTTTTGTTTTTTTGTGGGCCCATGTTCCTCTCCGATGTTTTCTCTGCAAACTGGAAAGTATTTCAGCATAGTCTATATCTCTCACCCACTAATTTTTCCTGGTGCTTCAAGATTGCTTTGTCAAGCTTTGCTTTGTATTTAATGCTTTAAATTCTGTATTCTCATAACTATTACTCACATGTATTAAACTCCTTGGACAATGGTATTGTAGTGGGTTGACCCTGGCCAGATGGTGGACACCCACCAAAGCCGCTCTATCACTCCTCTCCTCATTTGGACAGGGGAGAGATCACTCACCAAACACTGTCACAGGCAAAACTCAAATTGGAGATACTAATTGAATTTATTACTAGCAAAATCAGAGAATGATAATGGGAAGTAAAATAAGACCTTAACAACACCTTCCCCCCACGCCTCCCTCCTTCTCAGCTCCAGAACCTGGAGCACAGCCTCCCCCTCTTTCTTCACTGACCTTGGTGTCTACAGAATTTTTCCTCTCCCATATTCTCACCCTTCTCTGGATGCAGTTACATCTGGTTTTTGCCTTCTTAAAAATGTTATTGCAGGCATGTAACTACCATTTCTAACTGGCCCAGCCTTGGCCAGTGGCAAGTCTGTCCTTGAGCCACCAGGGATTGGCTCTGCCGGATGTGAGGGAAGCTTCTGGCAGCTTCTGACTGAAGCCACCTCTGTAGGCCCCCTGCTACCAAAAACCAGGCCACACAAACCCAGTAGAGGTATTATTTTCAGATGTGGACAAGATTAAGTTCAAATGGACTGCAGTTTCATGCATTTAAACACATGCAGATGGCTAGAGCCAGACAAACTTTAAGGCTGAAACTGCAATGTTAATTTAGCATGCCAGGCACTGGTGTCTTGTCAGTGTGGCTTCACAAATTTTCTTGCCCTTGAACAGAGTAAATTCTCTCCACTTGCTCATAGGATTGAGTTGAATTTTCTCAGTCTCTTTCCTACCTCAAACTTTGCTGACAAAGAAAAAATAAATCTGAGGTTATGTAAGCAAAGTATCTGATGGTTATGCATTCTCATTTCCTAACTCTGTTAAACCTTTAAATATGTAAGTTACATCTAACTTTACACCTCCATGATACTTTGCAGAAGGCCAGCTGCTTTCATCAGGTCTCTTCCATTTTGGCTCTGATGGGGAGGAAAAAAAGTGTCCAAACACAGGCAATTCTCAAACCCAAAACTCGTGTACATGTTCAAATAAACAGAGGGAGAAGGGAGGACACGCACAGTCACTGTCAGCCAGTAATGGGATAGAATGTCTCTTCTATTTCTTGAGTTTGTCCTCTTTTGGTCTTTCCATGAAATGTCATCACTATCAATGCCATCCAGTTTCCCACTGGCAACAGACTAATTTTTTCAAGGAGGGCTTTCTTGTGAAGCTAGTTCCTCTAACAATGGATTTGGGCAAGTGTTTATTTTTTGATAAAACTCTGAATGCTAGTATATAAAATTTAATAAAAGGAAACAGCAATTACAAAAGTATTTACATCTTTTATTTTCTCCTTTCTGAACCACATCTACAAACTTTACCAAGCTAATTTTGTGTAACTCCTTCCAGGCTGCAAAATTTCCAAAAGTTGATTTCTTCAGAGGAAGGGAGACTCTTATTTTCTTGCTTTTTTTGGTGCTTTGGCATCCCCTTGATTCTACACGTGCACAGAATCCTATAGGCTAGCAGCTCTGCAACCTTTCCTACCACATCCTGTGGATGATTATGAAGCATGATTAGCATCCTTTGGAGGATATTAGGAAGCTGTGCTAAGGGATGCTGGGAAGGAGGGACGCAGAAATCAATAAGAAGAAACATTATGTTAGCACCCGAGACACAGAAGTCAAGTGGCCCCGGAGAATCACTCTGTTCTACTGCAGAGGTACAGATGAAGCTGCAGGCACACCGCACTGTTGTTCCAAAGATTTCCGCATCGTGTTCAGCTGACGGTGCAGGTTTCTGGTGTAGTTAAAAGCTGTTCCCGCTTACTTCACTAGTTCTGGCCCACATACTGTTTGCAAGCTGAACCATCTCTAATGTCCTGCTATTAAAAAAACAGTCTGCTCAATAAACAAGTGAAACTATTATTGGAAATACTTTTCTAGATTGATCCCAAGTCTCACTGCTATTATTGCTGACTCAGAGTGAGTAACAGCAATGATGGCCTCCTGTCCTTGAAAAAGAAACTCAACAGTTTGATGATTTTGTCAAATTTACTTTTCCATGCCCACACAGTAAACTACAAAAGTGAGACTTAGGACGAAACTCCTATGGTGTCCAACTTAAGTCCACACAGTGTTGCTTTTTTCCCTCCTTCTGGAAATGATTCTTTATAAAGCAACTGCAAACTGCTGCCAGCTCCATATGTGATAATGTGCACAGCAGCAAACCATCAAATACTTATATCAAAGGAGGTAATGAGAACAAGCTGAGTAATTGGACTGGCCTGAGTAGAAAGGATCTAGCAAAATTTTGAAATGCCATTTCAGTTTGCTGTATCTCTCTATCATGTTCACGAGCATTCCTTCTGCAATTGGATTTTATTCAGTGAAATTGCTGGGGGCATTCAGATGTAATAGTAAGTTAAGCATTTGTGACAGTGTTAGAGAATGTGATAATGGTAACAATAATCTGTAAATGGAAAGTTGTAGTCAGTTGTAGTGATCTAAAGATGTGGGCATAAGAAAAATTCAGAGCTAAAGAATTGGTTTTTCTATTGGAAAGCTTCTGCCTTTTTTTTTTCTTTTTGCTTAGCTTGAGCAAATAGCGCAGATGTTGTTTGACTGTATGTCCTTGTAAAAGCTAAATAAGAAAAATTTTTAAGATACAAATTATATCTACTGATTTCATCATACAACTAATGGATGTACAGAGAAATCATATGTAGGCTGGGTAGAGATTATTCTCAAATTTAGCAGAAATTGACTTTTTATTGAATCAATGAGTAAGATTTGTTTTGTCACTGTTATCACCTGTTAATCTCCTATTGCTATCTTACTAAATGGCATTTTAATAATCTTATCTGTGGAGTGTTAAATTCCCATTTTTTTTTCTGAAGAAATGAAAAACAAAGAAATACAGAAAAGAAAGGGCATGAAAAGAGAAAAGAACAGGAAACAAAAGTGGAAAGGCAGTGATAACAATCAAGAAACATAAGTAATAATCAAATCTAATTTCAGAGAGAATAGTCGTATTGCTGAAATCTTCCAATTAGGCATGCATGAAGCTGACATCCAAGTAGCTTAAAGAAATAATCTGAAACTGAGAAGCTGCTGTTTAATATACTTAACAATAAGATGAAATTCTCAGATGTTCAATATAAACTACATTCCCATCTGCTCACATAACTATTGGAAGGTGCTGCATGTCTATAATTCAAACCAGCTTTTTAACGTTGAATTTCCACTGACAGGAAGGCCAGGAAAACCATCTCTCCAAGAGTTTGTCACCTGGGGGCCTGCTGGTGGGTAGAGCCCAGGCAGCTCCTGGCTGACAGTCCCACCCTTTGCCACTGCTCCTCCTCAAGGCCCTGGGCAAGTCACAGACCAGCTGCTCAAAGGTATCTCTGGAGGGGCCTCACCACCGAGTCTGGGTTTCTGCTGTCTATGGAGTGGTAAACAGCAACCCTCTCCTTCACAGGCCTGTAGATGGCTGAAAACCACCAATTGCTTAGAGTTGATATCTTGTATGAGCTGATCACTCTTTTATTCTCTTGTGTACGAGTTCACCACCAGCTCACAGATTTGTGTTGCCTTAGGCAAAATGGAAAACATCTGCCCCTCATACGTCTGCAGCCACCCATAAAATAAGAGTCAAAAGACATTTAGCTGCCTCTGCTACCTTTCTCACTGCCAGCCATATGTATTTTATATTGTAAGCTGCATCCAGCTTAACGTCGTACTGCTTCAGATTGTTTTTTCCCCATCCTTTCTGTGGATATATGAAGTACAGGAAAAGACTTTTCAAATTCATGTTCTCCGTAACAAAAGCAGGAGTAGGATTTTCTTAAAGGAAGAGAAAGGAATGTCTGAAATCACATCTGTCCTCATGTATCCTGAGTAAGATTGAAAAAACAGAGAAACAGGAATAAGGAGGCAAAATGCTGGAGGGAATGAAGCTCTCAAAGATACAAGCTCAGAAAGAAATTAAATTCATAGACACCACTGGAATGGGGACAAGACTGGGACTAATAGTTGTTAAACTTGTAATTATCAGAGGCAGAAAAAAAAGGCATAGAAGAAGGCATAGAATGAAGACATTACAGCAAGACAATAATAGTGTTTTAAAGAAACTAATTGAAAATTCAAAGCAACTTTGATGCCATTGTACAGACAAAGAGAGAGATCTGAGGCACAACATTCATATGTGATCTAAAATCCCTCTTTTCATGCTTTTTTTCCCAAAATGTATATTCAGGAAGTGAGTGCATCGTGTACGTAATTTCTACCTATATTTTTTGTGTAGAATATTGTTTGTAAAAATCTTTGGAGACACCACACCTATGAAAGTTTGTTTGCCTATTTATAGACAAAATAAAAGAGGAAATGCAAAGTTAAGTTGATAGGTCTTATATACTAAGTAATTACTTTGTCATAGTAAAAAATGTAATGGCGATAGGGAGGTTGAGAACCTCCAGCAACTACCCCAGTACAAATCTTGTAGATATTGAAATAACCATATGTATTATAACTGAAAAAAGACTAAAAAAACCCCCACTGCACTTTTAAACTTTAAGTGCATCAGGTAGATCCTAACTAAGCTTGCTTAGTGCAAAGACATTTTCTACTACTTCTTTAGAGACTGGACGACTGGATCAAAGTTTCTTCCTGATTTTCTTTTTTTTCTTAAGGTTCCGGGTGGCTGGATGTCCCTCAGCTCTAACCTCTACTCACAGGACAATCCCAACTCTTGCTTAAACATGAACTGAGTTTTTCTAAAGATTAAAGTGTAGGGACTCATCCAATATGCCTTTAGGAAAAGGCATATAGATTTCATTCTTATTTAAAATACACAGGCTTTTGCATCATTACTTAGCATGTCATGTAAAGTGCGTGTATCAGTAGGGAGTAGTGTGTACATTTAGCATCTTAAAAAATTATTCTTTTTTGAAATATGTTTATTTTAGGTCAGAACTCTGATCATTTAGTATTGCTGTTTATGAAATTTCAGTTAGATATTCATTCTGCTTTCAATGATAAGAGCTTTGGGGGGTAATTTGCATTGGTTCTTCTGTATCCATTTATTTCGATTTTGCTTCTGAAGAAATCAGCAAGACAAAATAATGTGTTTCTTCATGAGAGCAGAAAACAGTGAATTTTCATCATTAAAGATGCCTCTACAATATACTTTTCCTTTAAGGGGTAAAAATTGTAATCCTTTGTCCTTATATCTTCATGAACTTTGCTTCTTTCGTTCTCTGTTCGGTCAAGTGTCATTCATTAAATTTGATAAACTACAGTATTCTACAAGATACTAAATCAGGCTTAGATTTTTAATTATTGAACCCATTTTAACTACTGTTTTATTTTCTGTGTGTGGGAAAAAATAGTGGTGTTCCAAATTGCCATAACAACAGGCTGCACTCCTTAAAACAAGATAAGCTGTGTGTCAAAGTAAAACTGTTGCCATGGTAACCAGTTGAGTATTTAAAGTGCAGCATCCTGGTTTAATCAGTCAAATTGCCCCTTTTCCAGAAATCAACTGCACTGACATTCTTACAGCAGAAACAGTGGAAAAAGGAAAACATAGAAGTTAATAGAAAATAATTTCTGCCCTGTATGTTCCCTTTCTGAGAGATTTTGTTTGAGAATAGTCAGTTAAACTGCTTATTTCTAACAAGAGTGCAAATACTGGATCCATTTATCCTAGAATTCTCAGAAATTCCTCTCATCTGTTCAAGATATGCTCCCCCTAAATAGGTTAGTAGATATTAGCATGTAAGAATGTAGTTGCACATTCATAAAACCTCCTAGTGACAATAATACCTATTTGTAACCTATCTCTTTGGGAAGACTTAAAAAATGGCAGTTGAACTTAAACCAATCCATTAAATCATTATCTGCCCTTCTAATAAACTTTATTATTAGATGGTCAAAGCCAAATGCTATTTCATACTTTAAAAATTACTTTTATTTCTCTGATTTTTAAATTTTTTTATATGTAAAGAAAAATTTCATGCACTGAAAATGAGATCATTTTCCTTTGAAACTTTAAAGAAAAATATTTCAATAATAAAACTGTTTTTATCTCAAAAAATAGAGTTTTGCAGCATAGATGTCTGTTGTACCATACTTAGTTGTGTTATGCTCTCTCAGATTCCTGTATTTTTGGCCCTGAAAGTCAATGAACCATCGAGAAAGTGACATTTATGCCTCAGAAGAATGCAGAAAAGCAAAAAATGTAGCACTTTAAAGGCTACACATATAACCCACAATCACTATATTGTTCTTTTGAGATACTAGTTGGTATGACAGAGGGCGAATAGGGTCCATTACCTGTACGCAGCTATTGTACAAATCCTAGCTCACCTCCCAAGGTCTCTAGGAAGTGCTATTAGCCTATGCTTCCTAATAAAGATTTTGATTCAGAGAGCCTGACTCTGAGTCTCAGTGGTATAGTTGCTTGTCCTATTTCTTTTTTAGCCTAGAGAACATAGTGGTTGCATAGGGAAAAAGACAGATTCTGCAGATTTGGAATGGTTTCCTTCTTCTTGTGAATGGTCAGTCAGTGCTGCATTAGGAATTGTAGCAAGACTCTTAGAAATAAAATAGCCAGTTTTAAGAAAAATATTCATAGTTTTCCTAGACTAAGTAGAATATCACAGATGTCATGTTGCTTTTTCATGAAGAGTTTTGAAAAAATCTATGAAATTTCAAGCATTATGTTATTTTTTTCAGGTCCCACAGAGAAAATATATACTGTTTCTATTATGTTCTTTTTCTTTCTGCCTGTTCTATTAAGCCTTTCTGAAAAAAAAAGTGCAAGGCTTCAGTGAGGCTTTGCCATTTCCTGGTGCAGTACCTGTATGCAAGGTAGATATTCACCAGGTTTATCCTGGTGAATAAAGGAGGAAACCTCCCTCAGAAAAATGCTGAAAAGTTATTAATTTCTAACACAGAACAATATTTAATTCAGAAAATATTTAATACGATTATAGAAAAGGTTCGATTGTACTTTATGCTTGCATAAATTATTGCTACTATGTTACAATAGTTTGAGGGTGACATCACAGCTGAGACTTTCAGAAATTAAATGTAGATATCTGCTCTATTTTCTAAGTGGCTGTCAAAACATTTTTGCCTGCTTACAGTGATAAGTCTCCCTTTCTTCAGGTGCTACAGAGACATTGTTTTGTTATTGATATGAGAGGGAAACTGCTAGATCTAGGTGGCCAATATAAATTCATGATATCAGAGTTAATTGTCAGTTAATCATCAGCCCTAAGATGATTCAGGCTTCAAAAGTGTTGAAGTGACATGGTCTGGAATCCTTTTCCTCCTGCCACAAACAGCATTCTCCAATTCTTCCGAGTGACCATCAGCTTTAGAGTTTGAATGAATCACGACTCTCTGCCACACCACAGATGTCAGGGTCCATGGGTTGGCCTTCTTGGTGAATGAGAAATCGGACCGAAAGTCTACCTTTTTTGATAAGGGCAAGATGGCTACAGCAGCCTGTTAACTGAAGTAGTCCTCACAGAGTGAAAATAGCTGCTCTCAAGAATCCTGGTCCCAAGTACTACTTCTCCTCCGCAGGAAGCAGATGGTTTCTGAAAGCTGACTTAGAGGATATTTTTATACTGCAGCCGAGATACAAGTGCAGCTTATGAAGACAACGAGCGAATCCTCAGTGACAGGGAGCTCAGTGCAGGCTGCAGTGGGTGGGAGGGAGCGCTGGTGAAGACGCAGGCAGGTATTTTATCTGATGCTCTGACTCAGATAATTTGCCTGAAGCTGAGCGTTACCACATGCTATCCTTGTGTTACTCCTGGAGCAGAAATCTGAAACTAGTTTAGAGGAATCCAAATGAGTGAACTTCCTTTAGTTGTTGTGTAAATACAATCTCAAGATGGAAAACAAACTTACCTACAACTGTTGTAATGTACCCAAAGAGAAGGACCAAGACCAACACTGCAGCATTTCTTAAGACTAAATGGTGCTCACATGCAACCATTTTAAAACTACAAGTAAAAGACAAATCTCCTTGGCATGCTGCCTGCAAACACGGATGTGGAAGGCAAACTGAAAATAAGACCAGCCACTGCAGCTGGTGAAAATCCACACAGCTCATCCAAGCCACCAAGGCTTGCTCCATGCTGAGCTGCCCACAGACTGACAGGAAGATCTATCTGTCAGCAGAAGTGTGTCCTCCAGAGGTGCCCACTGCTCTGCTGAGTGCCTAAGTGGTTATTTTGTCCCAGACATCCACGTAGAGAGTGTCAGCTGAGGAGGGATATCTCCCTCAAAGTGCTTGAAGGGCTTCCCACCTCATGCCTTGGTGTCCACAGTGCTGTCATTTGTATCACATCATGTGTCCCTCCTCTTTGGGCCTGGAGCCTGTGTGGGCAGCACTGTCCTGCTGATGGCCATGGGGTGAGGCACAGGGCTGATCCCCAAGGCTGCAATGGCTCCTGCCACCTCGCCTTTGCCCTTGGGCCATCCCTGTCCCCACTGCCCTGCTGTCCATGGGCCCTGGCTGCTCCCCTGAAGCTGTGTCCACCCCGAGCTGCCCTGCTGGGAAGGACAGGACCCTCTCCTGGGCTCCCCCAGAAGCAGAGCTGGCAGCACAGGGACCAGCCTGGGGCTGTGTAGGGCCAGGGACTTCCTGCTGTCTGGGTTTGCAGCTGGGAAAACTGTAATAAAAATTTAGGTGGGAAGGGCAGAGCCCTGCCCTATGGCCGGTGCCATGGCTGAGGTGCTGGGCAGAGCTGGACAACCCTCAGCACTGTCGTGCCCTGATCCAAGTCAGGTGGGTTGTGCTCATCCTCTTGCATTGTTTTGTCCCTGGTGCTTTCCTATCTGCAGGTATTTGTTTATGTTGTTCACAGTTAAATGATAAAGATTAAATAACGTAACACTTCAGTCTGACATTTAGTGTACGCTACTTTTTTTGTATGTGCAGACTGAGGCAATATCACTGTACTGACAGCATGGAAATTTTCACTGATGCAAACAGAAGTATGTATTTTGTGTTTTCCCAGACTTCTATTTCAATGAAATAAGCTCTCACTCAGACAAAAAGGCCTTTGTTATTCATGTTCTCTCCAAGCCTTAATTAGCAGTTGAGATTTGAAAAAATAACAAGCAAAGAAGTCCAGCCTTCGTAACCATTTCCGTTGTGTTAAGGACAGAAGCAGCTGTAAGGGACACTGTGTTTCCTGATCTCTTGGGTTTATTTTATTGACATGTGTCTAGACTGTTTCTCCTAAAGTGGCTACTGCTTGAGGACTGGCTTACAAATAAGCCTGGCCTCTCAGTTTTAGCTGGGGCTTCTTCTCTGTTGGTTTACCAAACAGCTGCCACAGCTGGGTGGGTAGGATCGAACCCTGTTCTTGTCCTGACCTTGTGTTCCTTCAGCTACAACTTTCAGTCCAAACAAAGCCTGACCAGGGACTGCTGCAGTGGGTAATATTCTTGTGGCATGTGTAAGAATGTTTCTGCTGTACCAATGCACTCTTTCATGGTATAGTAGCATTTTGTTGGGTGTTGCTTTTTCTTTTTTTAAATTTTTAACCTTCTGTAGTGATGTTCAAATCTCCTCCCATGGTACAAAATTGTTTGTTTGGGATATTTCAGTCCTTGACTTCAATTTGCTCAGGTATTTGCTGTTTCTAAATGTATCTGTTGCATGTAATGTCTTCTTATCACACATAATTTCACCTTTTCACACATACCAGTAGCAGTTAGGAATAAAAAGGGAAGTGTCAGTCTCAATATAAATGATAGGTATGACTTGTACAGATTGCTGCAGCACAGCACCCTTCTCCTCACACACCTAAAGACATGGCTACAGCTAAACAAGAATTCTGTATATCCTGTGCACAAAGTTGACCTGCATACAAGGAGCAGCTTGGGTGCTGGTGGTGGCAGGCCTAGCACAAATCAGTAGAGAAAATAACATAGAAATCTGCTCTGCACTCCCAAATTCACTTCAAAATCCTCGTCTCCTGAAGGCAGACAACACAATTTGCTCTCAGTACGACAGTGTTAGCTAGATGAATACATGCCATTAAAACTGGCATGCAATGTTTAACATCACTACAAATTCATAATAAATTCAGCTGCAGTACTTTTTCTCCTCCTTTTTTCCTCTTTCCCTTGGGCATTAATTAAACACAGCATTCACAAGCATGGCCCCTTTAAGAACGATCATCCTTTACATATTACAGATCTCAAGCTGTGAATACATGGGATAGTTATATTAATTTCTAATCACTTTTTAACAGACAGTGTCTGGGTTGCATGTAGCCAGCAGTAGATATCTGCAGGATTTTAAATACTTTTATCCATTGGTATGCAAATACAGAACCAATTAGAATCTTATTGCTGGAGGTATGAATTTTATTTTTTAGAAAATATATGAGTAATCATAAAGAACTCAAAATTAGGCTATGCTCCTACTGAAAAGAATTATTTATCATTTGCGCTTAAAAAAAATGCCTCATGTTTATACAAATGCATGTGAGAAGTTCATATGGTATAAAAATACACATCCAAATGAGCCCAAAAAATATAAATGTTTGGAAATTCATCAGAAATATGCAACATCTCTGTCAGAATGTCACTAGATTACAAATCCCAAAGAAACAAAGACTTTTGCTTCCGTAAAAAGAAATTATATATGCAATATAGTTTGAATTTTACATCGAATGTTTTTATTCTCAAAATGGCTTGTTTTGCTTGTGCTTTCTTCATTATTTTGTCTTCATTGGTGCTTGGAAGCACATTTTTCATTTGGGAAAAACATACTCCTTTGTGTTAGCAAATTCCGCTACAACCAGTCCTTGACCCAGATTCCCACATTTCTCAGAAATTACGTTTCTGAAGTTGTTCAGACTCCATTTCGTAAGAGACTGAGATCTTGGAATGTAGTATTTAGTCAAAGCTCAGTGTGTGAATCAAAATTGGACAAAACTCACATTGTTCTGCTCTTGAATGCCATTTTTAGCATGTTCAATAATTACTTCACAGCTGGCTTTAATAAAATGTGTGCTGGAAAGGGGCCAGGTTCATGCAATATTTAGCTCTATGTTTAGCTGGAAAATAAAAAGGAATTTTGCCATCTAACTTTTAAGCTGGTAGTTGTGAGACAGCACGATTTTTAGTGCAATAGGAGAGAGCTGAATTTAATATACATCCCTTGTTGTAAGCATTGAAATAACATAATGCAGACTGAGTGTTAAGAAAAATCCAATATCTAGCACTGAGATCTCTGAGCTAATTTGTAGTTGTAGCTCTTTTTGGCATCTTCAAAGAATATAGGATTCTATTTAAAGAAAAGAGGAAAATAGAAGCATTGTTTACCACCATACAGTCCCAATAATTAGGAATAAAGATTACCTAGAATAATATTCTAGTGCAAGGTAATAATTCCTGTTCTTTTACTGGTGTTATGACCAAATTAGGAGTGAGAGAGGTGCATGATTAGGCTCAGAAACGAGGTGTGCATGAGCTTCCATGTCAGGACAGAAGCTGTTCTTGCAGTATAAATGAGCAAACATCAAAAACAATGGAGACTAGTAAATATGACAGGCAAAAGGAAGACCAGATAGCAGCTAAAAATTAGAGCAAGGGGCAGTAGTTTAGTGTATCTGTACCTTCCATGTCTAGAGGTAAGATTTTAGGCTAAAGAAAGAAGGATGACTGAAGAAAAGAGCATCTGGAACATGGAACAAACTCAGGTCTGCAAATCTAGAGTTATAAAATTAAAATGGCAGAAGACAAGCTATGGATTCAGAAAAGCTTAAGTCTGGTTCTCAAAATACTGAGAAGTTAACAGGAGCTGGATTAATTCTTCTAGTCCAAAGATGTTTATCCTTTCTTCAACATCATGTTTAACAGAGCAAGTGACATTGTAAAGCAGGTGTGTATCTGTGTTGTGTGGTTCAAGAGGAAGACCTACACTGTATTATGCTTTTAGATAATCTAGAATTTTGAATAAGTGCGTTGCATTTTGTGCATAAATCTTAGGAAGCTGTGTTGGCTCAGGGAAAAAGTATGAATATCCTTGGTTTGAAGCTTGGAATTTCATAATCGAGAGAAGAATTTTGTTAACATTTGCCATCTCAAGATCATGTTAGAGTTAGTAGTGTTTTGAAAGTTCAGAAAGTACCTGCGGCCAAATATGACTTATTTTCATTTTTATTTTTATTTGCACTTGGTCTGGCAGATGCAGTGCTTGCACAGAGGATCTGCAGAGAGAGACCACTGCCACGTGCAGGATCTACAGATGTATTGGGAACGTCTGCCTGTGTAAACACAGATGCTATTTTGCAAAAGTTTCCACGTAGCAGCTGAATGATGAGTGAGACATTTTTTGTCACTGCAGAGCTGCACGTGGTCCTGTGTACAGCATTGTGAAAGGCATTAGAGCAAACATCTACCAATGGAGAGCTCTTTACTCTGGAATTTTTGTGCACCCCACATTTTTGCCATAATGCTCTGTGCAATAAGCTGTAACGCCCTTCTGTGAGATGAAATGCATAGTAATGACAAGAGATAACTGGCATCCTTCTGTTTAAGTGAAATTGTTTTGAAACGTGGGTTTCTTGAATGTGATATTTCACAGAAATACAATGACTTCAGTAAAATTTACATGAAGAATTTTTTTTTTAAAATCCTGAAATTTCTGGTAGCTTTACATGTTTGAAAAAATGGAAAAGAAGTGGAGAGCAAAGAAAAAATGGGGGGAAAAAAAGGCAAATTTGATAGCTCAGTTCTTTTTAGACATTTTATCACACCTTTGATACTGTATTAAAAATTATTCCCTTGCATTAATGTGAATCAAAAGCAAAGGGAAAACCTCAAAACTTGCCACAAAATTGAATATTTATCTTCCACAGAGCTTTAGTGTTAAGCATACTTTAAATAGCTGACTTGTTCATCTGTCTGTGGAGAGTAAGAGGAACAGATTGCTGTTAGGGAATTTAAAGGGCTTACCGTATTTGGGACCAAATTACATTTATAACTATTAAGGAAAAGCAGAATATGATCTCTGAAATCAGAGTCAGTTCCTAAACTGGAAAAAGAGACTGAGTATGAATTTTATTGCTCACAAACATGAAACTTAATTTTGATTGATGATTGTAGATATTTTCAGTATGAGTGGTTAAATATATTAAAATGTTCAACACTATTGACTGTCACTGTGAAAACAGTATGATGAAGAAATCTGTTTTCAAAGTGAAATCCACTGGTGGAAACATATGGCAATTAAAAGCTTACACTAAATTATCTCTATGAACCATAGTTAATTTTTAAATTTTCAAAATAGTAGCCATTTATTGATACAATGCCTATCAGCTATTTTATTTTATTTGGCAATTTGTTGACAGGATTTAGTCTACAGCATTTTGAAACTCATTTCTACAACCAGAAAAAGTGATCTGTGATAGGAATTGCATCATTTTGCTGGCACTATAGATGTACTGATATTCCTGGTATAGTGGTTAGGAACACAATTTTTAAAAAAGTAACTTGATTTGAAAACACACAAATAAATATTATAGCAGCTTGAAGTTTTTGATTGTTAATACTTCGAATTTTTCAATGATAATGTAATTATTTTCATATGCATTATATTTCTAGCACAGAATAACTGTTAGTTTTGACAAAATTATTATATGTGTCCCAAAGGGATGGCAGGATATTTTTTTCATGTATATGAACTTTCTCACAAACTGATTAAATTTAAATATATAAGCATTTCTGAAGTAGTTAAACATGTATTTGGCTATAGATCTCCTTAGTGTTTTGTTTTCAAAGAATATGTGTTAAAACAAGTGAGTTTTTGAGTAAGTTTCACTAGAATTTTCTGCTTATTTCGGATCTCTGTTTTTGCCAGCACTGATTACCTTTCACTATTCCCTATTAATCTGTGTCTAAACATCTTTATTGTGTGCTGATGTTACATAGTATTTTGAAAAGCACTGCATGTTTCCTTGCAGTATTTTCCATTTTCCCAATACTTTAAATCTTAGCCCAACAGGCTAATAATATTCTACTGACCCAGACAAACAAAACCTAATAGAAAACTACATTTCCTGATGTGATTTTTGTGAAATCAATTGAGTCAAAGTATAGAAGAATAAGTATCTATGGCTTATTGAGTCTAACTTGTTAATGCTCTGAGTCAGGGTGTGGTAAATTGCACTTGGTAATCTTCCTGGTTCAGTCAGGCTTGGTATGATCTTTTCTCCTTTGATGCTCAGAAAAAAATATTTTTCCATGTGCAGTTAGGTCTCCCTCACTTTTGTACACAGAATCGCTGCATATAGAGGTCCCAGCAGCACGGCTTTAGAAGGTGTAATCAGTGATAGATTCAGGATGCAAAAAAAGCTTATTGCAATTGTTTTAGATAGCAACTCACGAGTTTACTAACGACTGGTCTTCTTGACAATGTCATAAATCCTGGTACTGCTGTTCAGTCTTTCAAAGTAATTACTATATTATTCCTACCAATTTGTCCAGTGTAGACTCCTGTAGATGACACTTTAAACTGTGATTGAATGAATTGAGTTCTGAAGTCAGAATCTGATAACAAATCATTATAATGAGGTTCCTTCTATTTGTCACAGAACATGACTATAATGGAAAATTACCTCACATTTATATTTTGTTAAATAGATATCAGTGTTTTAAGTGTTCATCTGACATCACGGGCATGATTTCCATGCACAACAGTTAGGTGTTCTGCTTCTAGCTTTTATCTACCTCTCTGATGTTTCTTAGAATGTCACTCATATCCTGGCAAGATTGAAAAGCTTTTCAATGCACTGCTATGCTTTGCAAATGCTCAGTCCAGTTGTGGTCTGTGAGGTCTCTGTATACTAATGCCAGCTATTTGACCAATTACTAGTCAAAGAAATACAGATCATCTGTTGTTGAATGGAGCTTCTTACTCAAAGCACAGTTCTGAGCAAGTGATGACATTCTTTTCAAGATGGCACCAGCAATTTAAAACTTTAGTAGTCACTTTCCCCTTGTGGTTGCATTCCTTAGCTACATTTTAGTAAATTATCATAGCTCCGGGTGATTAGATTGCTAAACAATCTTATAATCAATATAGGGAAGCTGAAGAAGATAACAAAGAAAATCCTAATTGGAGATATATTATGATGACACAGTTATTTGATTTATACTCACATAAAAGATTAGCCATGTATGAAAATCTAATACTATCCACTACGCAAAACTGTCCCGACTGGCAACTAATAATATTGTGATCTTCACTACTTCCAAGGGTTTTTTTGAGAGGAAGCTGGATCTTTTTTCATATGTAAGATTAAATATTTAGCATAAGTTTTATGTGTGCAGGCTAAGCATCTTAGGTCCTGCCTTCTCCTCTATGTTCTTACTCAACTACAGACTGAATTAGAGCCCCATCTTCCAACAGGTCAAAATTCCAGTCTACTTCATCCCCTCGTTAGGCTTCTAAACAAAAGTGTCGTTGCTGTCTTATTTCAGAAGAAATTCTGCACAAAAACGCTCAGCACTATCTTGATCTGTCTGAAATTAGATTTTACTAAGTAGGACTTATCTAAAAAGTACTTCCTCCTAATTTTGTTTTGCATCTTTTAATCAACTCAGTACAGCTACAGTAATTTTTATTTTATATTATGCATAGCTATCTCACTTACAAAACGCTGAAACTACTTCTGGCATACCATACCAGGTCAGGTGTAAGTTCTGAAACTGCAGTTACCAGAACTTTATTCCCTTATAGTCTATGCCTTTCTAAGTTTTACAGGTCCTAAGAAATGACTGGAATACCTGTGCAAAATGTAAACCTGGAAAGTAAAATAACTGCTGTGTTTCTATTCAGAAATGAGAAAATTAAGAAAACACCAAAATAAACAACCAAATTAACTGATGATATCATAAATGACATCATAAAAGCAAGGTTTTCACATGCATATTGGGACATCTAGACAAAAGCATGTTATAAAGAGCTTCTAAACATGGATGGTGTTTATGAGGGAGATATAAATGACCATTTGAGAGCCATTATGTTCTATTATGTAAATAAGCATTTAGGGACTTTTGAAAATTTGTAATTATGATAGTGCAGAAGCTCTAAATTTGGTTTCCATAAATGTTTTATGAGGCATTTGTTAATTGCACTCTTAAGGTAATCTCTTAATTAAAACATTCTACCTTTATGTCACTAACAGATTTTAGACACACTGGAAGGATAATCTATTATAAAGTACTCCTCAATTTAGATTTGGATACGGAAACAACACATTCCTTAACTGGTTATTTAGTGCAAAAAAAGTATAAAAAATAACTCTGATTGAACAGATGTTACAACATGAGCGTTAAAGGTCCAGTAGTTTTCTCTTCTTGTTTCCATGTTTCTGTAGTGGAATATGTAAACATATTTTCAGGGAAAAACTGGGGAGGGGTGGGTGTGGATGAGGAAACACATTTTACATTTTCACCTATGCTACCTTTACTTCAGGATAATCTCCTTCAGGAAAACAGGTTTGAATTGTGACGTCTCCCTTGAAAAGACATTCCTGTAAGCCACAGCCTGGCCTGTAATGTCTTATGTAGACCACCTGTCCTGGACGGTGGCACACCATGGTTTGGTTTCTGATACAGCTGGTGAAGAAAAATTAAGTTGGGCTTTCTAAATTTTCTCAAAACAAACAAACAAAAAAAGCAAAGGTATGTTATATTCACATTCTAACACCGCGTAGCTGTGACTGAGAGAAAGCTGAAATGAGGCCTGAGGGCATGAGTTGTGTCATTCTGGGATATGGAGTAAAGGATTCCTCACCACAATTACAGAAATGCTGTACTGTTCAAGAACCCAGTTTGATCTTTTCTTAAAGCACTTAAGCCTGATTCTATCAGACAAAAGTAAAATTAAAATATTGACCAACTTCTTGAAATATATTTTCTACTTACTTTTCTTCTCTCATCACTGAACTAATTTTGAGAAGAAAATTCTTTGCTGATCTCTTAGGCTTTATGCAAGAGTCAAGATACCACTTGCAGTGCTGGCAGGAGGTTTTTCTGTTTCTCCAGCATATGGAAATGTTTAAGTAGGGATGAGATCTTACTTTATTGAGACGATATTATATTTTTTATTCTAGAACTTCTACATTTAGGGTGGGTCTGTTATGAAGCAATTGTGGTACCAAAAGTTACCTAGAAAGGGTTCACTGTTTCAGCAGTGGGTAAGAGAGTTGCAGCAGTAGAGATAGACTAAATAACAGACATTCCAAGAAATTACTAAATGGAACAACTTACAGAAGTTCACAAAAGTTAAATCTGATTATATCAGAGAGCTATATAAAATTCTCTGCTGTAGTGGAAGTTTTTGTTTCGTCTAAAACCAGAAGATGATCACTCATCATGCTTTTTGTGTTTTACTCATCTGTTAGCCTGACATTTAGATCTGGGTAGTTTCTGAACAAGGTGATCCTTTTTGCCTTCCTGTCATTCTCATAGGTCTTAAAGTATTAGAAAATAATTATCCTCTTGATCACTAAGGGTTTATTTGCAGAATGAGCAATAAATGTCTTCTCTGTCCATCACTTTTTCATGCTCTTACGTGCAGACAGGAAGGAGGCAAGAGGACTAAAAGAGCCAGCAGCTGAAAGTCAGATCAGAAATAAATGCAGGACTAGTCTCTGGATTTTATATGTAAAGAAGAATTGGAAAAAAAAATTAAGAGAGAGGGATGAAAGGACACACACAAGAATGTGGAAAGAAAACTGAGTCAACTGTCTACTAATGAATGCTGTAGAGCAACTCAACAAGCTTTTATCTGTAAAATCAATGTTAACCAGAATGACTATCATTTTATTTGCACTGGGTTTGTACAAAGGCACATATTCTCTGAAATTCTTTCTGAAATAACAGATCCACAAAGTTCTCACATTGATTATGTTCTTTGTAAGTAAGCTTTGATTCCACATCACTGATTTTTTTCCCTTATTTTTTTAAAGCTGGTTGCCTAAGGAAACAAGGCTTCAGCAATTGTTCTGGTATCTTCCCATTAGCAAATTTTTATCCACTTTTTCACCTTCAAAGTTGTCAGGTACAGTAAAAGGCTTTTGTAGTTCCTGCAAGTTTTGAGAAAGTAGACAGCAAAGCTAAGGAGGTCTGTGCCATAGTAATAGGAGGCAGTAGCATGAGCTCAGGGGCGGTTTTGGACAGTAGAGAATCCTCACTGGAAAGTCTCACTGTTCTTGCAGCCACCTTTAAAATGTTTGCATTATGCTTTTGTTGTTATGTTCATGCTTTCAGAAGCTATACCCTTCTGAAAAACAAACCCTCTGATTAAGTCTTATGGCACTATAAAAGGCAGTTGATGCAGTTTTGCAGAGGAGATGTTGAAAAACAAGTGAAGTAGGGAATAACGGTACCATGTTCTCCAACAGGAATCACGTGTTTTTGGATAAGGGACACAGGCATATATTTCAGACTAAACATCTAAAGCATTGTAGAGTAAATAGGAGAGGATGTTTTTAGCAAATAGCACGTCAAAATGATAACTCTTCATCTGTTTTATCTTAAATTGCTATAATTTAATCACACATTTCCCAAGATGCAAAGCTTATCTGTCATTCATTTTGCAGCTTACATACTTCTTGAAAATAAGCAGAAGCATTGCTAGAATTCTAATGAGTGCTTTGCTGCTGTGCATCATGAGAACTGTAAACTGCCCTACATTTTAAATCTGTTCTTTGGCATTGCTTAGCCAACACACTTGAGACCCTGTATTGTACTCACTTATCCTAATTTCCTTGAATTAATATGTAAGACTGTCACTCACAGTCAGGCTTCTCAGAACAAACAGTTTCCAGGAAATGCAACAGAATCTAGTCAACAAAAGCAGATGGGCATCCTGGGAATCTGAAGTGATAAAAATAATATAACAGAACACATTAGCAGCACATATAGCTGGTTTATGCAGCTTTGTGATCTTATTATTATTACTTTCATCTTCTCTCTTCTTTTTCCTCTTCTCTTTAAAATCACATTTGATATGGAATTGGTTTATTAAACTACCACTCTCTGCAGGCCATGGAAAATAAAAGAACCTTAAGTGCGTAAAGAGCAAAGGTGGTTTAAAACATGGGAGGTAAATCTAAGTAAAAAGTCAGTGGCTTCAAAACACAGCAAGAACATCCCTTTCATCATCTGAAGAACAGAACTACCCAAGATTTCCACATAAGGAGAAACTTAGAGGTTGGAGAATAACAATGATACCATCACGCATCTTCTTCAAGGGATGTGAGCACTCAGATTGCAGGGCGTAGCAAACAGCAAATTCCAGCCACATTTGGCACAGGGCTCCCTTTGTACACCATGCTCAGCTTTGAGCAGAATAATTAAATTCATTGGGCCAGAGAGAATCCATAGTGAAGTGTTTTGGGCACTCATCTGAGCTCAGACCTCATTTCCAGTAGTCACTTCAGCCAATACTGAAATAATTTATGTTACTTATTCCTTGTGCCAGGGACTGGGAGGGGATCTACGTCCCAGCATGAGCATTTTCGCCACGAGAGCGTGTGAATCCATCTTGTGGGCTGGTGTCAGCCAGAGCCTGGACACTCCTGGCAAGCATCCCAAATGGCTGTGCTAATCATAAAGTAACAGGAGACTCCTCTTCACATTGTGTTAGAGCACACCGGATCGAATAGGTGTGCTGGGGACACACTTAGTGTATCAGGTGTTAGAGGCCAAAAACCAATAAAGAACTGAGTTATTGAATCCAGCTCAAGGGAGCTGAAGACCCCATCTATTTAAACTTGAGCAATGTTAGGCATTCTTTGTAGCAGAATTCTAGCTATAAAATTCCTGGTGAAAATATAGATAGCTGGCATTTTCTGCTTACAGTCCTAAAATTAAACTAAATGAAAAAAAGAGATGAGTAAATTTTTGGGTTTATGATTTCCATAGAGATGCCTATTTTCCATTTTAAGCCTTAGAATCCAAGAAAGTAAAAAAAGAAATCAACTTAAATATTTACCCCAGTAAAAAAAATTACAGAAATTTCTGCATAGTCAGCAGACTTGAACCAAAAATAATCTAATTAAATATTAAATACTAGGTAAATATTAAGCATTAAATATTTATAAATATTTAGTACATGAAATATTTAGCATAGGGTATTGTAAATATTACTATTTTAATTTAAAAATTCCTCTGAAATATATTCTATGATTTGGGATGCAATTTTTTAAAATTTTCTTTTAATGAAAATGCTTTTGAGCAATTTTAAGTCCTGCTGCTATTACTTTTTCCTACAATGCATTAGGACAGTATTTTAGATATATCTATAATATATAATATCTAAAATATTAGATATAATACATAGCGACCTTGTGATAAGAAAGAAACCATAGTTTTATTAAAACAGGCTAAACTCAGGAAAATTTATCTTCTTTTGTGTAAAGGAGGATAATTTAGAAGGATATCAAAGAAAGCAAGTATGCTCTATGCAATCAAATTATTGCAACACATTATATCTCATCTACTGTTTATCAAATGAGATGAGCTTTTGTTCATTTTCATCATCATAAAACAATCATAGAATATGCTGAATTTGAAGGGACTCGTCAGGATCATTAAGGCCAACTCCATAAATATGGATCAATTAGTACTGGTACTTGTAGATTCATTTCTCACAATTATCGTGGAAGTGGAGACAGAAAAGCTTAGTAAGTAAAAGGCTACATAATCCTATATTTGGAAATAAATGGAAGTGCACTCAAAAGTGTTTTATTTCTCTATTTATGTTCCATTTAAACAAAGGCAGAATTTGAAGTAGTTATGTCTTGTCAATTTTTCTTCCCTGATCTGTTTGTATATGAATTTTTATGTCTTGAAAAATTGATAAAGATAATTAGGAAATTAAATTTTCTTAGGAAACTGTGTTAGGATTAGTGTTCAAGGCAAATTTTGGCTTAGATAATTACCCATCTGATTTTCCTGTTGACTCCCCTGCAGTGCTAGTGTGGTTAAAAGTCCCCTTAGGATAGCTATGAAGTCTAAATGCACAACAATAGGAAGAACACTCTGACTAAAATCAGATACTAATGTTAGTTGCCATTTGACTCACTAAAATAGTTTTGTGCATTTCTTTTTTTAGTTTGTTAAACGAGCTTACCATTATGTCAGAAGATTTCAAAAAACAGAGATGAGAAATTAATTGGCATGCTCAAAGGAGCATATATGAATTAATGTTTATCTTCCTATTTTTGGGGAGCTTCCTTTCTGCTTAAGATTAAAATAAAAATGAAAAAAAAGGAGGAATATTGCACTTTTTCATCATAATCAGTAATTAATTTTCTCCTGTTATCCGCTATTTATCCTACTGTTGGATCCCTGCCAGCAAAGTCCTGATGAAAATGCCATTATATTTTAATTTTGAAGCAATGATATTAATCCATTAATTATCTGCATGTTTAACCAAATGACAGCAGTTAACCCTTTACCCTTTTAATCATTTATCCCCAGTACAATTTCTGAGTGATGTTTGTACTGCCAGGAATTTAGTATTGAACAGTCTTCACTGTTAAAAACCACTGTAATTTCACTCTGTCAGATCTGGTTTTCACTCAGATATTCAGATTTAGATTAGTCCAAGAAAACAGGAGATAAATGATCAGAAATTTCTACTCTTGTGTCAGTCACATCTGTTGAGCCCAAAGCCACTGCGGAGGGTAGAATTCAAGGCACACTGCACCAGTGAGCTGAAGCAAGAGGAGCCTCTATGGCCTGAAAGTTTAAATCCGTTGGACTGGTAATGAAATCCTGCTTTCCAGAACTGTTCTGGGATTTTTTTCTATGTATTATTCTGTATTTCACATAGCAAAATATAACAAATGCCCTCATAATAAAGGCTAGAACCAATGAAGACAGCAGAGAAACCTAATTTCAGGATTCTGATTAAATTTAGACATCAGGCAGATGTTAACCTAGTCAACATGGCCAATAAAAAGATTCTATACTATATACTGAAGAGCAAAACCTACAAAAAAGTAGATTTGATGGACTTTAATCAAGAAATATAGAATTTAGGGATTTCCAGAGTTAGGCGACAGCTTGCATAGATGTTTTTATCATGCAGACATTTCTGCCCTTATACCTAGGTTTTGCTTACATTTCAGCTTTAGAATCTTAAATTATTCTGGATATGACCATTAAAATTATAGTTTCTTTTTAAATGTGGGAGAAGAATATGACTTTTTTATTGAGGGTCAAATAAGAGTAGGGTTTCCCCTTAGTTTGTTGTCTGTTAATTCTTTATGCCTTTTTCTCTCCACTTTCAATGTAGTGTAAATAAAAAAACATATGGGTTTAATGCTACAATCACTGAAATCAATGGTACAGCTCTCTGATCTGAAGGATTCAACAAAATACTGTGTCTGGGATATCATTAATAAATGTATAATTTCTCATTGATCTATGAGGACCAGGATATCTGGTAGGATAGCACACAAGTTCTTGGCAGGGTCAGGTGAAGCCCTTTGGAGAGAATTAAAATTTCAAAAAGATGAAAGGGAGAAAATATCATTGCTTAATGAAATATGAATAGATATACTGCATTGTTCAAGAAGGTGTTGTTATACGAGCAGACTCCTGGAAGGTTTGCTGTAGAAACTGTTACACATGCTCAATGCTACCCTGAAGGTGTGAAGTGGGATTGCGAATTTGCAGAGGAATATATTGCAAAAGCGGTACCTGGCAAACTAAAAACTATACAACTGAAATGTAAATACCCAACATCAGAAACTTGGGTTTTTTTTAGAAACAGCTTTATCTGAGAGTAGAAAAATACTCATATTAATTATTTTCGTCATAATGAAACAGGTGGGGGTTTTTGGACACATTCTGTGTATGAATTTCGCTTTTGCAAGAAGAATGCACAATATTCGCTAAGCAAATTTTTTTAACTCTAGTTAAGATATGATATAGAAAAGGATGCTGATGCTGGAAATGAAATGCATGTTCTGGAATAGTACTTCCCAATTCCTTCTTTAGCTTTCTTAATCTTTCCCTTTTTCCCTGCCTGCTACTCACTGCTAAGCCCGTTCCTCTCAGCTCATTTCTCAGTTTAAATCTATTTTTATCTTATTGATGAGTCACTCGTCAATCTGTAGTTTAACACATCCTGTGTTTCTCCGGATGGTCTCACATGCTTTTTACATAAAGGGAGAGGAGGACTCTGTAATTGCATCGTGACTCTATTCTTTTTGTCTCTAAAGGAAATTAAGGTGGTATATATTTATAGCCTGGAATATTCCTGATTTTTTTTTCCTATGAAAGTTTCCATTGGGTTTCTATGAGCGTGTTTACCCAGGTCTGCTACTATGTTTTTTCTCACTCATGGCCTGTATAAATGCTGGTGTTTTTTTGGTTATGCTCCTTGTCAGTTCAGCTGCAGCTGAAATCATTAAATTCTCATATAATTATAGTGGTGCCATTCAAACAGCTAGAGTTTAGGTTGTGTCAGCATTTCCATTATAAATCCTTAATTTAAATGGTTTGCAATAACTCAGCCATAAAATATGTTTTGAGCTGAACCTTGGCTTGTAAGGTTTCAGGCCAGGAGCAACTTTCTTTTCAAACTGAAAAAAAAAGAAGAAAATAGCTCTCTCAATCATTTTAAGAGTGGACTGAGTGCTTGTGAAAAGGCTAAGTTTACTGGTGTAGGAACCAAGCTATGGTAAAAGTGACACAAAGACATGTTACAGGTTTTCTTTGTTTTGCCTCATCTCTACTTACAGATTCTGATTCTGTAAGGGAATTGTTTGGGTCCTGTGTAAACTCACGCCTGCTTTAAGGCTGATAACAAGAAAGTAATTTGATGACAATTTTGATAGTATATTAAGGGACCAATTGAAGGCATCCATGACCACCAGCACAGGGAGACTGACACATGGACTGGGCAGAGGCAACACAACCATACAAATGTGTTAGTTCGGATGCCTTTCATTTCTTGTTCCTGCTGCTTTTAGATGGGACAGCTTTTTCTGGATTTCTCAACTGCACCAAATCATACAACCAAAGTAGAGCGTCTATCTCTGTATTTTGAGATACTCGGCTGAAAACATCTTCCTAGAAATGTAGCCAGCATTCTTGATCACAGGACAGGCTCGCTCACAAAAAGAATGAAAATAGCGCCTGCCTGTAACAACTCACAGCATACTCTTTGGCAGGGGATATCTCACAAAACACCGCTTAATATAAGAAAAAAGAATAGCTCTTAAAGTTCTGTTGACATTTAGATAGTAAAATCCAAATTTAGTTTGACATGAACTGTAGCTGACACAATTCAAAATCCATGTAGAAAGTAGATTAATGACAAGTTTTAAAAAATGGATTGAGGATTTTCCTGGTGAAGTGCTTTAATCCATGCATTTTGGCAAGTGTCAGTTGATTGTCTGAGAATTTGAAACAGAAACTTTTGACCTTAAACTACTGTTTCTATTAAAGTCACTACCAAATCTTGTGTTTTCAGTCGGACAGGAAAAAATTATATTTTGTCCTTCCTGATATTTATTATTTGTGGCAATATGGCCTAGAGAGGCAGTATAAAGCTAAAGAGTGTCCTATGCTTAGCCCTTAATTATTGTAGTTCTTTCATGCAGATCTGTTTTCACAACAAATCTAATGAAGATGCAATTTTCTCCCCTCTGCCCCAATTTAATTAAGTCAATATTAGTCTTACTCCATTTAGATTTGTTGCTCTGTATTTTGCTTATCTTCATTTTGATTTTACATAGTACATTTAGATATTAACATTATAGGAAGAGTCCATCACTCTAAAGGAAAAAAAATAATCAGGTCTTACACTCGTTAGCATCAATTACAATTATTTTTAAAATGTGTTTAAGAAAATGCCTATCTTCTGCAATATGGCTGATTAAGCTCTAGTTCTCCTGTAAGAATGTTGTGCCATAAAGGAGTCCTTGCAACAGTAACTGTAATAAAATATTGAAGTAGATCTCATTAAAATCTAAACCTGAAGCTCATGATTTTCCCTTACTATGTATGTGCTACCTGAACAGACATTCAAAGTTGTTATATTTCATGAAGGGCTTTGGATCAGCAATTTTCTACCCATTTATCCATTTTTGTATTGGTTATCCTGAGCGTGTTCTCTGTGAGTGTTTTATCTCCATCTATATTATCTAGAAAGTAATACAACCATATTTAGGATGCCATAGAAAGTGAGGAATGTTACAGTGATGCTATCTACTAAATTTACAGGAGGCAGATAAACTAGCAGTTCAGTGGTTATCGATTTCTTCCTTACAGTGAATTGCTACTATAAAATCAAACATTTTTTACATCCTTACCCAGGGTAGACAAACCACCACAGGGCCACCACAGTTGCACAGGTGACAAGCAGGGTCACTCTGGGACCACAGACAGCTTGGTGATGCCTGTGGAGAGCACAGCTTGTGCACAGCACTGCTGTAGCGAGGCTTTCATTTTAGGGCTAAGACAGCACTTCATCTCAGCACCAAGCTGTGCTCTGCAGGGCCTTCTGAAGAGTTTGTAAGACCCTGAAACTCAAATTCCTCACACACAGACATACCGAAAGGAAATCTTGGGCGGCTGCAATCTAGCAAAAGCAGTCAAGCCTTCTAGCTTTAAAACGTCGCTACCATTATACAGTCAGTTGGCCAAGTAAATGGCAAGATCCATGTAAAATACTCTGCTGGAGTTCTGATTCATATGTTCCCAGTTTCAGAATTTGTCTTTTGAATACTTTTCTATGTCAGCAGTTATGATAGAAAAGGATGGGCAACACTGAAATAACTCACAGGGCTCTTCCATTTTGCAGCAGCTCTTCCATTCTTAAAAAATTTGCAGTGAGGCAAATACATACTTGGGAAAGGCAGTTGACTGATTGCACTGACTGGGCATGTTTGGTGCTCATCTTAATGATTGGAGGAAGGTAATGAATGGCAACTTAATGACATAGTGCCAGTTATGTGTGTTCTGGGGGTCTTGGGATCATTGATTTTGATAATGGATTATAGAACTGTAAGAGAGTTGCTCCTTCCTTTTCTAAGGGGTGAAGAGTATCACAATGCTATGACAGGTTGCATGAAGAAGAAACATCTTGTGCTTTAACACAATAACTATTGTGGCTCACTGCTTCAGGGAGCAGCGGTCTTTAAAATCACAATGAAAACCCAAGTATAACCAAGTTTCTATTCTTTCCTGATGGCAAGCAAAAATGAGGAAAAAGGGACAGTACTTGAAAACAAACCAAATAAAACATTTAGCTCAAATGATCTTTACACTTAACAGTGAATCAAGTGTTTATCATGGACTATTTGAAAATACTTGCAGGGTTTCTCACTAGACACTGTTTACAAACACAATCATATGTGCTTGAATACTTTTGCCATGCCTCATGAGCAGAGATGCTTTTAAGCTTCTGTCACACAGAATATTAAAGTTATTTTTGATAGATTGGCAGTCTTGGTCACTGTATAAACAAGAGAAAAGAAAACTAGTTCTGTGTATAATCACAAGTAATATAACCTGTCCACTTGTATAGTTTCTTCAGTTCCTCTTTAATTCTTGTTTAGTACTCAATCAGGCTTTGAGATGTTGGCCTATAAAACATGATCTCAGGTTGTAAGATTTCTTTCTTACCCATATATAAAACATAAAATTATCCAGACCAAATAATATGAACTTACTCATGCAATATTCAGAATGTTCTTTAAGACATTGATTTAAAGCAACAAAAGAGAACTTTACAGTATGATCCAATCCACATAATCTTCAGAACAACTTCTGTAGTCCTTGTCAAAGGTTTTATTTCAATCCAAAATTGCTCTTCTCTGTCAGATTCTTACTTGCTACTTTCTGCTGAAGGATCACTAAGGAACACTGCTAGTTTGGTGTGATAAGAGGAAGCAGAAAGTTATTTTGGCCTAGATGTGTTCCTATGCCTTAGAGACAGTCTCTATCATTAGCATCTGAGTCATTGTCTGTAATTACTCATTTCATCAACACAGGTCTCTTCTGTTATCTTATGGAATTTTTAGAATCCTGTTTACATCTAGAGCTTTATTTGTTTCTCTTGGTGTGTCCTTTTATTATTGACAGATGTAACTTAAAACTTCTTTTCTGTCAGTTGTTCACCTTTCACAGGAACATTTATTTATTGCATGTTAATCTTTTGTTCAGTAGAGAAGCTGAGTATAAACAGTTTCAAGTTAAGCCTTTTCCCCTACAGTCAGTAGAAGTAGGCTCCACATTATTTGCATAGCACGTCATAACTATTGTCAAATCTGACTTCAAAACCATTATACATTCTTGCAGGCAAAAATGCTTGAATATCAATGGAGACAACCTGCACTCATTTTAACATGCCATTGGGAACTAAGCTAGGGAAACTGTGTGTGCAGACAAACCTAGCCATGGCAGCTGTTACTTGTTTTAGGGGTTTTTTTTCCAATCTGGGGAAGTGCAGAATCAATAATACAACTTGAGACGTTACTATTCAGGTCCTCAGTGATACCTTGCTCCATAATTTATGAGCCTCTGACAGTTTTAAAACAGTTGTTCATTTGACACCTCTCTCCATATATGCTCTAGCACTTTCAATTGGTTCCTGTAAAAAAAAATCAAATTCTGGTGTCAGACTGCAAGTAATAAACCAGTCTGCCAAAAACTCTGTAGTCAAAATAGGTATTCCCTGATTCCCTGCCCAAACTAAAATAACTCTGTTGCTAAAACACTCACCTCAGTACTGAAGCAGCTTCAATGACAGATATTCCTCTTACCCAACCTGCTCCCAGACGCCAGGTCCTTCTGTCTGCAGGCAAAGCCTAAGCCCACATCTCCTCACTGAATTCTGTCCACCTCCATTTAGATTGTTTCTCTGTTAGCTATGCTCTGAGAAATGCCTTCAAAAAATTAAGGGAAACAAAAAGAAGTCTTGTTTATTAACTGCAAAAGGACTTCAGTATAACAAGTGAGGGGAGTTGCCAAGTCCAGAATGGAGGAAAACCTAAAGTCTTGCAGCTGGGGAAACCTCAGTGCTGGGAAAAGCATCCAGTAAGATATTGGGGAAGGAATAATGAATTTTTTGACTGATAATGCACTTTAGAATTTTCCTTTAAAGAACAATGTGAGGGATATGAGATAATATGTAGCTGGAGATGAAATAGTAATCATTGTTGTCAGGAAGTTCAGATCACTACCTGAGGAGAAACTTTCTTTCAGAGATGCTGCTGCTGGGAGTTAGAGCAGATTGTGCACTGAAGAACAGATGAACAATAATAATATGGCCAACTCTCTAGGCAATTTAAAAAAATCTTCTTTTTCTGCTTATAGAATTAAATAATATATAATTAATGTATAATAAATATTTTTTTCATATAGTTTATGTGTTCTGTTTGTCTAAGTGGTGAAAGTATACTGTACCGTGTAGGGTTCTTATTTGTCAGAAATTTTAACAAGAAATCTCAAAATGGGGAAAAATCAATGCTCTCCTGCTAGACAACTCATATTTATGCTTTTATACATCCTTATTGCTTAAAGGAATTGACAAATTGAAACAGTCTGTGAAACATAAATATTTCTTAAATGGTAAGGTTACAGATACTCATGTAGTAACCTATTTCAGGTTTGGAGAGCACTGTGAAAGCTTGCTGAGCGCAACTTTTAGTAAGATGCACAATCTTGTCTGAGAGGAGCCATACAACTGGGTTTAGGACCACCTACAATAGACTCTTTTAAAACTTGCTTATATATACCTCAGCTTTATTTCCAGGTTGGATTACTCTGATTTTTTCTGCAGCCATTGAGTCTTGTTAAGTCTTTCCTCTAATGGCTTTTTCCTGTGCAAATAACTATGTACTGTGTTTGAGTCATGTTTTGGCCTCTTTAATAAACAGAATAGTTAAGCCTGATCAGCCTGATATCATAGGTTTGTTTTATAATCTCTTAATAATTAAAGGCTTCTCTTCTGCTCTTTCTCAATGTTTACTTGTTTTCCTGGGGCCATTCCAAACATGCATTCTAGCACTGATCTTTGCTAGTGCCATGTACAGAGACACAAATATTTTCCTACTTCTATTTGACAGCTCTCCCCTTCATAACACTGCAAAGAATTTTCTTGCTCATCTAGAAAGACACTGTAGGAAGAGTTTACACTGAGGCAGCTCACTTTACAATGACCCGCAAGTCATTTGTGAGGGACTGTTTTTTGAGACATTCATTCTACAAAAATAGTTGAATTGTTCATTTTTCACATATATTATCACATATTTAATTGTAATGGGATATATCTGTTTGGATCATGGCATTCAAGCAGCACCAGTCCTTTCTCCTTCCTTTCTTATTTTCCAGAGTCATCTACAAAATTAAATAGTAACCTATTAATATAAGTTTTTTAATCATTGTAAAAAAATAGCACTGACAAAAGAAGTAGTAGCCAATGGGCCCTCTAGTAATTTACTTGCACCTTTCTATTAGAAAACATTTATTTTGCAGCAGTTTGAAATCCAAATACTTATTGAAGAAAACTGAAAAATTTAGACTATTGTTACTTTCTAATAATTTCTGGAGGTGAATTTTTTGTGAAACTGAAAATATTCAAGTACTTAACTTTAGGTTTACCTCCCTTGAAATTTACAAAGAATCCTCATTTTATTGGTATCACTCTTCACATTAAAGAATGTTTCAAACAACCTTCTTTCAGAAAGTGCCTTTCAGTGTCTGAATAACCTTTATGCTTGTTGAAAGCCAGCTCTCCAGTATTTTATACATGCACAACAAGGAAAAAGAAATACTGCTGCACTTTGTAGGATCGAAGCAGTACCAAGAGGCCATGGTACACATTATACTGGAAATAGCATCAAAGTCATAAATGCTGATTCAGTTATCAGAGCTGTGGGTTTGCTTGTATTTATAAAATGACAGAAGAAATCACAAAGGCCCGTAGCAATTATTAACAATGATGTGCTGAATTTATATGGCCTGAAAGTGGGTTATGCACTGCTCTAATACCCAGGGAGTAGGTCAGGAAGGGAATTATGACTGAGTTACAGCTCTTTGCCTGGTTCCATGTACTTCAAGCAGGGAGCAATCTGTTTTGATCTCTATCTGTAGAAGAGTATCTTTATCTCTATGGGGACTGGAATGTGCAGGCTTGTTTTTTAGTTGTTAGTAGTAATGAAAAAGGACCAGGAACAAAATGAGGCTTTCGCTTGTGTTTAATTTTGCTTCAATTTACCCTAAACCAGTGATAAAAACGTTAACTGAGAATCTTCCCCTTAGGACCACGTCCCAGATAAAGGATGGCACTTCTGTAAAATAAGGTAAGAACGGACTGGAGAGGAGACTTGACAGAGAAGTAAATAGCTCCTAATGGTTTTTATCATACTGAGGCCTGAGGCTTAGGTCTGGGGCCTTGCTTCATTCAGAGCAACAGACTGAAACACACGCTTTTTCCTTTTAGACTAGTGCTTCAAACTCCAGGATGTGTCCTACTCTGGATAGCCTCATAACATTTGTCTATGTGGGTGTTTTGCATTCTGTTTTTTGTGTTTTCATTTGTAGGAAATAACAGATAAGAATTAAAGTCACATGCAAGTAAAACCTCCTCTGCTTGAAACAGAGAGAAAATATTCAACCATGAAATAATACATAACGAGAAAATCTTTTGTTCTGTCCAGGACTAGCAGTGATATATGAGCTGAGGAAATGTGTTTTTATACTTTATTTAAGATCAGTATTAAAATAGGCTTAATTCTTATTTAGGTTACTCTTAATACATAGCAGTGTAAGTAACCTAATTCACCCTGTCCAATGAAATTGATTAATTTAATGATTTACTGAATACTGGAACATTTGTTTCCTTGTATTAACTCTTTTTCATTATCTTTGGCTAAGTCTTCTGCATGTCTGAGAGGGCCTTTTGAGCCTAGGTGTAATGTGGGGAATAAGGGGCCTTGTCCAAGTTGTCTGATACTCTCAGATCATAGTGATGTTGCACAATGTAAACACAGAGAAGAACTGTAAACTGGAGAAGAAACTGACTCCTTCAGAGTCCTACCAAACAGATTCCTATAAAAGAGAATTAGAGTACAGTCTGAAAAGGTCTGAGCATGATTGTGCAGGTCTAAGGACAAAAGAAACTTCAGACAATGAGAGCAATCTAGGCAATAACCTTCCAGCTTGCAGAATGGAGAAATTAGCTCATCTCTAAAGACAATTCCCTAACTCTTACACTTTGTTTACATGATTATATATATGTGTCTAATTTTTTAAGAAGACAACAAACAAAACTTAATACAAAACCAGCTTTTGAATGTCATGTCCTTAGTTAGCACTTCATTTTTTGCTGCCATCTGATTATTTAATGAAGTTGTATTGCATTGCTGCGAGCCACTGAGGTTCTAAGGGTTCAGGTATTTCCTTTACCTGAGATACCTGCTTGCTGATATGAAGATGTCAGCTTATATGACCCCCACTTTCACTGTGTTTACTCCAAGCAACCTTCACAATGTCTGTCCTCTGTATTCTATTGCTGCCAGCATCAGTCAAGTGCCCCTTCTCTTTGTCCTAGCAAGGGCCATTCACTCTGTCCCTCTCCACCTGCGTTTCCTCCTTCAAAGAAATCCAACAAACTAACACAAACAGCATCCAGTTTCGTACACCTTTGTGAGGAGTTTACAGTGCAAAGACTTAAAAACCCTAAGGAGTCTGTAAGAATGAATTAAACATCCTAAATCCTGTCTCTCCTATGCTTTGACTCAGTCATTTGCATTCATGTCAGGTCACTCCATGTGCTTTCATAGTTCCATTAGTGATGTCCACTAACTCTTGTGGTGAAGAACTGAATTTCTGAGGTGTTGCCAAAGGTCAAGAGACCTTGAGGGACATTCTGCTTTGCAGTTGTAATAAAATTCTTGTGAATTGCAGTTCAAAAAATCTTCTTCTTTTTTTATAGTTAAGCTTGTAATTGTAAATCTTGAATATTTGGCTACAGACCTGGTATCTATGGGCACAGTCTGAAAAAGAAAATCAAGATTTTTTCTTTGTTCCTGTCTCCATTTCTCTTTCCCATCCATCTGATTCTTCTTTCCATTCAGCCTTGGGTGCTGGTTTTTCCTGTGTTGTGTTATTAGAAGGCAGTCACCCTATTTTCCTCAGCCCCATACAGACTCTAAACAATGCTGTTTTCAGAAAAGGGGATTTCTAAAGGGTGACTCCCGCTGGAATATAAATAAATAAATAAATTGATCCCAAAAATTTAATTAAAATCTTAACTAGCTGAAGCCCTGGCAAACAGGCAGAGTGTAGTTAACATTCTCCATTAAATTTGAAGTACTTGACATAATGTGGAGTGCTTGAGAACTACAGGATAGGCACATGTTTTATTCAGAAACCAATGAGAGTTTACTGCTGTGCCAAGTGACTGTCAGAAAGCTGGCATAAGATGTCCTCTGGGACCCATTCTGAGATATCCAAAAGAATTAAAACATATGAACAGATATTCTGGATTTTTTTCTAGCATCAAATACTAGAGAATCTGAAAAATTGAGGTTTTATAAGAGATACTGTAAGAGTACAGATTTGCTAAACTGATGAAGCATTTCTGCTGATAAGTTTAAAGTAAGTAAAGCAATGTTTCCACAAGAACTGTAATATCTTGTACAGTATTGTGAGATTTTGGGCTGTGTTATTGCAAAAACAGCCCTAAAAAGACAGTTTTAACTTGGGGAAAAAACCCCAAACCCACGAGTATTAACACAGAAAGTGAAATATTTCATTTTATAATTGCAGAACAGGTTTACGGTGGAGGGCAGAGGGAATGAATGTTTGTGTGCCCAGTGAATAATCAAATAAATAGCATAGAGTAATCAGTCATCTCAGTCCAGATGGACCCCTGAGTGGGTGAAAAGGGAAGGCAGAGGTGGAAGGGCTGGGACAGAGAAAGTCTTGTTCCAGTCATTCTGTATTTTGCCACTCTCCAAATGTTTCAAGCACTCCTTTACAATGCAAATATTTGTGACTTCTATTTTGATAGCAGTTGTGTAGAAAGGAAGGAAGATAGGGTACGCACAAATCTAAAATTCAGTAAGAGACATTGTGAATTGTCTGCGTATTCTATCTTTCCTTCTGCAGTAGTTTTTGCAGTATAGATTACAATTTCTTAGCATTTTACTGTAGTTATAAAGAATTTTACCCATGTACTGCCTGAAAGTTCACTACAACTTTTGTGATTTGAATTGTTTTACAAGCTGACATTGGCTTTGAATAAACTGTTTATGTTTCCTTCTTGGATTATGTTTCCTAAATTGGAATACCTTTTGTGTCATGGGAAAGCACATGTGTAAGGAAAAACAATTGCAGAAATAGAGGCACAGCAGCAATAAAAAAAAGCCCAAAACATGCATTTTCAAAATTATTTTTACAAAGGGATTTTTTGATGCATTTTCTTTGAAACAAAAGAAAAATTTTATAGAATATGGCCGAATAGGGAATTTTAAAATTAAATCAGAAATTAGCATCCTTTGCTTCAAATTAATATTCTTCATGATTTATTTATAGTGACCATGATTACGTTCAGAACCTGACCTTCAATCTGTTTATTCTCAGATTTGCATTACAAAAGTGATATTCCAAAAATTGTGTTCAGAAATGAGCATTTTTTCCTGAATTTCTTCTTGACTTAAATGCTTCAATCCATTAATTAAGGAGATGCATACTTTTTTCATCCAGCTACATACTAAATCAACCTGCAACAAATGAACATGAATGTGAAAGCTACACTGCACCACATAAAGGCAGATGTTTCTGTTTTAAAAGTTGGTAGAAGCTGGGTTCCTTTGAATATGCTATGTACCTAAAAATGGGGATAGACAGCTACTGAGATTTTTGAAAATCCCACCTTCTGTTAAACTTCCATTAATTAAAAAACTCAATAAGTTTAAAGCAAAGGACATAGCTACATGCTTTCCTGAGTTTAAGCAACAGACAAGTGGCCTGAGGCATCTTTTATTCTCAAAAGTATTGAGACGCATAACACTCTATTGAGATCCATTTGAAATTCCACTTAAATCTAAGTAAAGCTTCTTTTCTGTGAGCACTGGCACAAGGAATCTCCCTCCTTGGAGGCATTAAAAGTCTGAATGGACTCCAGCCAACCCAAATCTGAGCAGAGGTTGAACTAGATGGTCCCCAGAGGTCTCTCTCAAACTCAACCGTTTCATGATACTTGTTGGCAAAGGTCACCAAGGGGCCGGACTGAATCATCTCTGAATAAGGTAAAAGCTATCCAAATGAGTCTGTCATTCAAATAAACGTCTGAAAAGACTCTGTCCCAGCTGGTTTTAAGAGAGATGTCTGCCGATGCTTTCACTTGTGATGGCTTGCCTCAGGTTCAGTGAACAGGCAACTGGAAGCCTAGGAGTTCTATTACACTGATACAGAGCTTCAAGGAGCATTTGTAAAAAAACCAAGCATCTCTGCTCTTTTTAGGCCAGCCTCATTCATACTATCTGCTTTAGTACACATAGAAACATTTACAAAAATTACTCCTCTACTGCCTAGGTAATGACAATAAACTGACAACTGCAGCTGACTTTAGGAGTTGAAGCTTACTCAATAAAACAACAGAGTATACATGCATAGGAAATATTTCTGAATAATTTCTGTTGGAAAAGGTGACAGAAGTATTTACAAGGCAGTGAGAGATCATAGAGTTTAATCAGTTTATAATCATAGAGTACGCTGCCGATTAGAAGTGTCATTTGATAGGTTTTTAAGCACTGCAAATTAGCAGAAGGGCAAATTAAGTGCAGCTGATGATGAAACAGCCAGAATCCTTGAAAGTTATTACTTTTCTGGTAATGTTAATGGTACTGCAAGAAATGCAAAAGCTGTTTCATCCCTTCATTTTTATACGATCATCACTGGCATAGCTCTATTGAGACAGGACTGCAAGTAAAATTTTCTACTAGAGTTGTATGTAAATATTTTAAACTTTGCTCTCATTGAAATCAATTAATGCGTGATGAGAGTCATAGAAAATGTAGGTATTCATATTTGAGCCTAATGCAGATAAAGAGAACATCATAAGATGAATGAATAGGTTATACCACCTGTGTACAATAGAAGACATAATCATATTTCTAAAATCTGAGGGTGATATAAGTGATAGTCTTCTTTTCTTTTTTAATTCCAATCTGTATTCATAGATGTTTCCATGAAGACTTATTGAAATTTTATATGAGTGTGGAATTTCTTCCTTAGTTTAAGATACTCAAGAGAGCTATGTATATTTCACTTTAAAAACTATTAGCTAGCTGCTTCAGAAATCCCAGTATTTCTTTTGACTTTGATGTTGATAAAGTAATAATGTTATTATATAGATGGGTACTTAGATTGCATTTTTATAAAAGCATTATCCTGAGAAACAATATTAAAAGAACATTAAGATTGCAGAGACCAGAACTCACAATGTAGGAAATGTCAGAATAAATGTTGCCCTTACAACCTTAATTCAATATTTTGTGAATGTTGTACAGTGTGCGGTGTCATTCCTTGTTGACTACACATTGTTCAAACACTCTCTGAAGGGAGAATTGGAAATTTATTCAGATGTTCTCCTGTATTACCATAGTGGTGCAGCTAATTCACCGTGGAACTTTGTGTATGGAGACAAGGATTATATTAATTCCGAGATACAGATGCAGGTCCTAGGGCATATGGACTGGATCTATCTGTATGTGTCATTCAAAAGCTGCCTGAAGATTGTCTTGAAGACAAATCTGCTAACTGCAGATGCACTAGCCTGCATCTGGGGGCTGACCTGTGTGGGTGACTGTGAATACTCAGGGAAAACAAAGGTAGGATCCAGTTCCCCAGAGTAAGTTTGCTGTCTAAAGTATGAGACCATCTTTTGTATTCCTGTTTAATTACTTCTTTCTTTTCAAACTCTACAACAAGTAAAAGTCTTGCAGGCAGGCTCCTTCAGCACACATCTTTGATTCACCCTTAGAGCAGGTCTACTTTCTGCCCTGATTAAGATGCCTTATGAATAAATATAGTCTGTGATCTTGCAGTTAATGACTTTTGCATTGCTTAAATGGCTAAATTAGGGTTGCATGAACCACCCTACTTCTGAGACCTTGACTTTTCAATCTTAAGAATAATCTTCTAGGACAGCATGTGTTGTTTTCTAGGAACTGGGGCTGGGGCTGGGTGTCCTTCCCAACCTTGCTTGTCTGCCATCCTGAATGTCCCTGGTGACACTTGATCCATGAAGAGGAGGCAAGAGGCACAGTGGTGAATTCTGTGCTTGAACTGACAGATCATTGTTGGTGAACAAATGTTTTGCCCATGGATTTGACAGGTGTTTAGCAATGCCAAAGAATGGTAAGTCAGAGGAGTCTTGGATTTACTTTAAATTCTGGAGGCAAAAATGGGGAGTAATAGCTGCCAACTCTTCCATCACTTCTCCTTCTAAGCTGGTGTCTTGGCTCAGACTCTTACATCAGCCCACAATTCCATCAAAGATCTTTTCTGCTGGCCCGGTATCGTGGCCAACCTCCTAACTCTAAACATCTGCAACCTCTATTCTTTGCAGATCTGGTTTAGGCTGTTCTCTGATGCTTAACATCTCTTTGGTCCAGTCTTCTTATGCTTTTCCCCCACATACTACACTACGCATGCACTGCTGTCCTTTAGCAGTCTACTCTAGCGCTCTCAAGGCAAAATTAGCTTCTTACACTCAGGTCAGTGAGAAATTTTCTTAAATGAAACAATTTTCTTAAATGGGACAAATGAAATATTAAAGGATGCAAATGCTGTTTCAGCCTGCTCCTTTGGGTGGTTGCCTGACTTCTTAGCACTTAGTAATGCCAAAATGTTTCCAACAGTAGTGCATCATACTTCCTACAGTTTGCCTTTTAAGAAAATGAGTCAATGTATTTGATTTTAAAAGTCTATTTAACCATAATTAAAATAGCATCATATTTGTTAACCATAACTGAACATCATCATATTTGTTAGTATTCTTACACTTTGAATTACATAGATTGTGTTTCAGTTGACTGAAATTCTTGATATTAAGTGGTGGCTTTAAGTCCTTGTGTGCAGCAGAACACTTTATAGAGTCAATTCTCCTGCACGACAGGACATGCAAGAGTTTTTTTTTACTGGAGAAGTGATAGCATGACAGGTAAGTCTAAATTCATTTTACTCACAAAATTTGTCTTAAAATCTGATACACTTTACCATTTGACGAAAGGTGTAAACCAGAACTGAAACCAGGCAAGAAAGAATATTCATCACTCTCCGGATCCTGAATTGGGTTGAACAAGCCAATCAATTTTATTGTTACTGCTGATTCATATCATTGTACATTTAGAAGAAATTAGGTGAATGGCAGATTTTTGCTGAGATATTTTGCTGAGATATTGTCTACTAAGAAGATAAAATTCAAAGTAGTATATATCACCGTGGAAATGCATTTTAAAGAGAGACTTTTATATGTTCTATGCTATTCTTCTTTGGGTTCTCTAAGCATCACCTGGTTCTGCTTTTAAGCAATAAAATCAAAGAAAGTGTGTAATTCACAGTCTTTTTTGCTTTCAAGTTCACCTTAAAATTGGTGAATTACTTTGATGTGCATGATATTGTTTCACATCTTAATTCATATCTAGCAGCATCTCCGCAGATGCTTTGGATTTCTCTGGAAACCAAAGAAATAGGAGAACAATCTCCTATTTGAAAAGAAAACTATTTCATGAAGTGGTGCTATTTCTATCCACCCAAACACATACTGTCACTGTCAGAAGTGGTTTTCCCCACAACAGACATTAGCATAATGTTTATGGCCAGTGAGATTGTTTAAGAGCACTAAAATCATGAAGTACTGTGTGTGCTCTTTAATTAGGAATGCAATATACTCCATCTGGAGTGACTCATTTTTGCAGTCTTCTGTGGAGCTTGAATTTCCCACTTCCTCCTACGATAAAAAGAACTGAAGCTCTTTCAGTGACTTCATTTTCAGTTCGATCCCAGTTATCTGAGTAGTTTGTAACATTTGTTCATAGACTGTAAGCTGAGTTTCCTGAATAACAACAACTCATGGTTTTCTTTTCCAATGTCATAATGAAAAGCATTTCAGTGCTAGTGGAAGTCTGTAGATTTAATTCTCTCTGTATTGACATGGGGGCATTTGAATACTTACAATGTAAATAATCTCATCATCACAGTTCATATATCCATCCCAGTTGTATTTTAGAAGATAAATAGGATTGTCTAAGACTTTAGCACTGAATATAAAATGTCTTCATTTGAATTTTTGGAAAAAAGTTGTATATACTGATACTCTGTAAGACTCGTCTCACTGTTTTCTTTTGTTAGTGTGTTAATTGACAAATTAATCTGTTTCTCTTTTACTGGATTCCATCTATCCAATTTTAATAAGCAAATTTTCTGAATTTGATAGTTTTTCTGTTACTGTTTTGTAACAGAAACATAACCATGTTTGCTTAGGCAGAATTTCTTTCCCCAAATCATACCTATCTATAGCCTAATCCCACTAATCTCGCTGAAACCCATGTAACTCTTAGATAGTCTAATGAATAGTTAATTTAAAATCCTGACTTATTTTTGCTTATGCATGTAGAGGAATGTATATTTACCTTGCTTAACCTAAAGTCCTTCAGCGAGGAACAGACTGAGGACCCTGGCCTTCAGGTGTCACACTAGTGGAAAAGAGATGCCTCTCCAAAGACAGACTCAGAGAGGGATATATTCCACTATTGTCACTGGTGACTAGGAACAGCTTCCTGGTTACAACACCATAAGCTGGAAAACTGAAGAGAAACATGTTTCATACTAACTCTGATGCATCTGGGAAGTTTTGTTCACTGATTAGCACCCTTGTTTTATGTCTCCCTATCCTAGACTGCATGTACTCAGAATGGCACACAGAAATTTTGTCCTTCTAGGTTTTTGGCTGGACAACAACGCTCAATTGACACAGATCTGCCTCTTTTTTTGAATTAGCTGCAAATGGAAACGGAGTACAGAGAGAAAGTCCTGTTGGTACTGCCTTAGTTCTTTAGTAATACTCCCTTCTCCAGAACTGACTGTCTACATCTGTCCATACAGTCAGTAGTATTATACCTTCTGGTACCATCTGATGACTTTAAATGCTGATTAAAAATTCTAAAATTCTTCACTTAATGCAAATCTTTAATGTAACTTTAACAACAGAGAGTATAGACAGGGAGAGAGGTCTGTTGCCTTATATAACCTGTCACCCTGAGATTTGCAGTCTTTTGATGTTTTCATTTCTGTGATGGAGTTCTCACGCACTTTCTGTAAACACAGTTATGTTTGGCGAACCGTTCCTTTTTGTTTTCATTCCTTCTCCTGAGGCGGAGAAGTTTGATGGACTTTTCGTTTGACCGGTGTGGTTGGAGAGGTGGTAACCTCATCCTCCAATCCACGGTCATTCCTAAGAACATATATATATGAAGTAAAATAAACAGCCTGGGGCTTTTCCTGGCTTCTTTCTGTCCTGAACTAAGCTGAGTCTGCGTGGTTCTTTTCGTGTCCAAGTACGACATCTGGACATCAAAAGACTGCAAATCTCAGGGCGACAATAACCTACCTGTATGTCCTGGTATAAATTTATGGAACTAAGCTGATTTTCATCCTAACTGAGAACCTGTCTCAAATGTGCATACATGCAGACATTTCTTTTTGATTTGTCTGCTTTGAATCCAATATGACTCTTCCTTTTAGTATCATCTCTCTCTTCACATTTTAGTATTTTAAGCAGAAGAAAATTGTGGGAGGAGGGAAGTAGAATAGGAAAGTATTTAAAACCTCTAGTTCTGCCAGAAGTGAATTACAGTTTAGAAATCAGAGAATCTGGATGTTCGCGGGCATGAATTATGCATTACATTGGCATTTTCAGTTCAGAAGATTTTGAGAGTGATTAAGGAATTATAAAGTTTTCCATCAGCTTCAGGTAACAGTCAAAACCAGTTGCTCCTTCCTCAGGTAGGGATGAAGTGAGGTGTCAGAGGTTGGTAGTGATCCTC
This sequence comes from Lycocorax pyrrhopterus obiensis, assembly GCA_014706295.1. Lineage (NCBI taxonomy): Eukaryota > Metazoa > Chordata > Aves > Passeriformes > Paradisaeidae > Lycocorax > Lycocorax pyrrhopterus. The sequence continues at coordinate 42,306,885 of JACSVZ010000006.1, forward strand.
CCAGTTTACTAGTAAGAGATCACAAGGAGACACAATCTTGCTCTCTTTTTTTAAGGAGAAATTATATGAAATAGTTCACTGGAGAGGCAGGTAGAGCAAGAGAAAAGAAGAGGAGCAAAATGAAAAGGTCAGCTATTCTTCCACAATCCAAACAAACAATTCAGACATAAAAACCTTTCAGAACTTTGAGAGAAATAACAAAACGTATAGGTTAGCAATATCAGCATAAAGCCAGAACTGGTTATAATTTTTAAGTCTTGTTGTCAAAGTGCTCTTCCACAGGTGTATAGAACATCACCACACTGGCCCTGAAATGAAACTCACCCCTATGGAAAAGGTCAGGAAGGAAGTCTCATCATAATTTATGATGATTCTGATGATTCTTTGTAAAGCAGGGATTTCATACTTAAAGCAATGGCTTTTGCTGTGTTTCTAGGTCAGTTTGTGTAATATACAAAGCTTCTGTTGAAAAGTATTCATGCATTTCTGCAGCTTTTTTCTGCTGGTTTTTTTTTTGTTTTGTTTTTGGTTTTTTTTTGTGGATTCTTGTTTCCTTTGCAGATTCTGAGGTCTTCAAAACAGGATTTTGGGTCACAGAGTAAAAGTGGTTCTATCAGGACACATGTGATAAAGATGGGGCAATAACTGTTCAATTAACAGATCAATAAGTTGCCTGTCACACAAACTGTTGTCAATGATAAATGCCCAAGGGTTGGTTAAACTTCATTTCCGAATGCTTCAATGTAAAAATCAATGTCCAGAGCACACAGTACTAAGCAGATAAAACAGCCTCCCAAATCTGTACCATGAAAATGATACGAGCCCAGCAATCACAAAAATATGTCTTGATCCTATTTGTAGCTCTCAAATGTTGCCGTGGGCCATTCCTGTTTATCCAGCCACATGAACCGCAGAACATTGACTATGCTGAATAAACAGCAATGATCTGGATGAAGAAGCAAAATCGTCTTTCAAACTTCTGATTTTCTTTTATGCTGCCAGTGCAGTGACTGCTGAAAAGGCAAAGGAAATTATGTTGAGTGTTCAGTCGGGAGTGAGTGAGACCTGCAGTTGTGTTATTTAAATGCAAAGGATGTTGGTGGGCACCTAGCATGAATTCAGAGAAAGGAGAAGGATGCTGAGCACCTCCTGTCACTGCAGTGTGTTTAAAAACATTCTCACAAAAGGAATGGTAAAGCTTTGCACAGTGAAGAGACCATGGGTGATTATTGTTTCTGGAATTTGCTGTATGTATATAATAAATGTGCCAACAAGTACACTGTGGAAGATTTGCCTCCATATTGTATTGCTAGCTGAAGGTATCCATGAAAGTTGTCTCTTCAATTTTAAACGGCAATACAAAAACCCACTGTCTCCCTATACCCCCATAAATTTAAGAGTAAGTGAGCTTATTTTAATTAAATTTACCTTTACCTATTTCTGTTCTTTTATTCCTTTGCAACCTATGAGTTACTGTAGGAGTTTGGGGGATGTTTCACAGTCCTAAGGAAATGTTGTGTACACTTAAAAGCTGTATTAGCACGTATAATTTCAAAAAACTTCTTTCAGTCGCAAAAACAGTCTCTGGCAGCTGCATCTTACTGCCAGCACAAATGCATCACATGGGCAGCTTTCTAATGAAAGCTCCTACATGCATCATTTTTTTTACCCCATTCAACAAAACTTTTGAATGAATGAGAAAATTCCTGCAGTTGAAGAAGCTTAATTTTCATCAGCTAATTCCTTCAAGAAGAGAGGTTCATGGATTTTCATATCCTTGTTAAGGGTAGCAGTCGTCTTTTCTTCAAGAACACACTGAGTGGTCCTGGCCTACAACTCGTCTGTCCAAGCACTGCAATGAAAGCATACAAAGGACAGAAGGACAGAAGCCATCCAGCCCTGTCTGTCTTTCTCAAAAATGCAGTTTTTCCTGTAATTTCTATTGTTAAGGGGTTTTTTTGGCTAAAATGAGACTTGATTTGCTGCTCCAACATTGAAATGCTCCAGAATGGTCTGGGGCACTTCCAATAGTGTTTTCTGTATGGAAGTTATGAATGTGCATATGGACTAAGGTCTAGAAAGCCTCTGAGAGCTGAAATAGATAGGTAGGAAAAATACAGTTTCACAGAAAAAACCCCGCACACAGATAACATTTAAGATTTTCTTCAAGAAATAAATAAATAAGCAAGTTTTCAGTGAGCAAACAATGCTTACTAAGATAAATCAGGATTGTGGATAATAGATATTAGGTCACTTCACGTTGTGATTATCACTCAGACATGAATTATTTAATAAGATTACAGCTTGTATACTTTGTCATTAGAGGAAAACTCCAAGTTCACTTCATTCCTTCATCAGTGTCTTTTGATGTGATGAATTTCTTTTTGATCTTCAGAAAAGGGGAGGAAATGGCTTTATGTAACAAACTTGAGAAACAGGGTGTTTAAATCAGCATACTGAGGCCACTTACCATTCTGATATATGCAGCAGTCTCTCATTGCTATTATACAGTAACTAGAGAAAGACAATGACAAACATGGAAACCAAAGCTCTTAAGAAAGGTGTATGTACTGATTTATTTTGTTTGATGCTGCAAAAGATATTAGCCTACATGTCCCATTACATCCCAGCACATTGATACAGATTTATATTTCACTTTTCATTCAATTCAAAATTTTATTCATGCCTGTCAAAAATGCACCTCTCCTTGCAGTGAGGGTATTCCAAATGGCTATATAAAAATGTTCCTACCAGGGATTTCTTACCCTAACAGCTGATTCATGGAGTTAGTCCAGTGGAAGGGTCTTCTCACACATTGTCAGTTTTTTCCTTCTATGGGAAGGAAATTTGCACTTTTTTTGGTCCAAAATTATCATAAAGTTCAAATCAAAGCTTAGAGGTGAACTTTAGATTTTGTTATTATGAGCATACCCTACATTTAATTAAGCTGTAAAAATATATAGATTTGCCTATACTTTTAAAGGTTACAATAGTAAAAATAAGCAGAAATCAGAGAAACATTTTGTTATAACAAACTATGGCTATAGATTTTCATCTTCTCACATACACAAACTAAATTTGCATTAAAGTATACTCATTTACATATGATGTCATTTATGCTTAAGGTATTTTAAGTGTTCCTAGCAAAACATTAAGCATGTAGAACCATTAACTGAACTGAGCAAAAATTCCTACTAAAACCAGGGAATCCATTTAAAGCTGATTCTTTACGAAATATTCCCTTCTAGAACCACACTTGGAATGGAAAATAAAGTAGAAGATGGGGGAAACCTCAAAGAAGCAAAGAAGCTGATTCTGAATGTGTACTCCTAAATCCTCCTGATTGACAACAATAAGACATTAAGGGGTTGCTAAAAGTTAAGCAATTTCTTGTAAAATTCTAGTATTGGTAATAATCCATTGATTCAAGTAATAGCCTTGGTACTACACTGTTTGCAAAAGGAGTTGGGACTACAGTAGAAATATATTATTGAATTTGCTTCAAGTAGAAGCACAAGAAAAATTTTAAAGTGTTTTAATGCAGTTTTCCTCATCTGCCCTAATAAATGTGCATGCCTTCTGACCAGCTCCTACCAATCCTCAGTTATTTTGGACCTGGATGTAAGCCAGGTAAGACTGAAGCGAAGGCAGGAGAATGAGTGGAGGCTGTTTTTACATAGGTTTTTATTCCTACCAATAATAATGAGTATTTTAACATATGCGTAGTAAGATTTTTCTTCTGCCTGATGGAAATGCATTTCTAAAGACTATATATGTCACCTGGACATGAAAGAAACCTTGCAATGAGATAGAAGCAATTTTGCTCAAATGAACTGATGTTCCTTATTGTAAGAGAATTGGTTTTTGACCTCTGTTGTTTGGAAAATTATGATTTACAACTATATGATTGTTTCCAAATATAATGCTCTAGTAAAATCAACTTCTTCAGCTTCACTTATCTTAATCCGTAGAACAAATTAAGAAGTAGTATTAATGTCTTTTTTTTAGTATAGCTTGACAAGTATAATGATTTAAACTGTCGTTTCAGCTGTAGTTTAAAAGAATTAATCAGCATTTCTCATACAGTTTCTCTGTGACACTTTAATTTGACAAAAATATAAGTATGTCCAAACAATTTCTTTTTGCTCTTCTCTCTATCAGAGAAGTTGTATTTCAGTACATTTATCATGGCATTTCTGCTGAGATGAAACAATGTGCCCACATTAGGAACAGAGCTGGCATTTGTAAAAGAGGAGATTACATCTTGAAAGACATTGCCTTTTTTTTAAATTTGACTATTATGCAAATGTCCTTAGTATTAGAGTAAATTGCTCAGAAACTTTGGGAGTAATCAGTTTCTGATTTGAATAACTGAAAAACCCAACACTCGTGTTCTTCTGCTAATGATTAGGTTCCTTATGGTTAATGTTCCTTACAATTACTGATAGTATTCCACTATAATTCATAGAGCAAGACTTTAAGAATGCATCCCAATAGGAATTTTTACTCTAATGTTAATTTTTCCACTTAAAACATTTGTTGAATCACTTAGATTTTCTTACAGTGGCTTCTTGGGTACTTTCTAGTTACAGTGGGGATTTTGCAGGTTTTTTTTCCACTACCTAAATATTTCTATTTTTCTAGAAAAATACTTATATAAACAGCATCTTTAAAATATTATTTTGGCATTGAAATAAAGTTGTATGAAGAGTGGCTGGGTCATGCTATGAAACAGAAGGGATTGTCTAGAGAGTGTGAAAACTGACATCCTAGATTTCAGACTGTTGAAGAGAATGCTCAAGAGAATGTCCTTAAATTACTGCAGATTTCTCCCAGCTACTGCAGGGCTCCTTTGAAATCAGGGCAGAAAAATTTAAGAGAGATTTTATTACCCTACACCTCCAACATAAAGCTCTCAGCACTTCTGCAATACTGTGGAGCTCCTGACCCAGGCAGTGGGATCGCTAGACATAGCACAGGAAGTAGATTTCTGTGATTAACAAGCAATTACTGCATAGGACTAGGACATAACATAGGCTATTAACTAACTAAACTTCTGATAATGTGATGCTGGACCATCTCCCTGAGTCCCACGTTTCCATCCCACTCGTATCTCCCATCTCATGCCAAGCATTTTGAGAAGGAAAATACTCAACTAGACGCTTAGTCTGTGATCTTAGCTAATTACAGGAGAAATGAAAAATTATCTAAAGGAATGAGTGTCTTTTGCAGCTGCAAACAGTGATTTATTTCTACTACATTCCAAGAGTATCCACATTATCTCTTGAAGCCTGGGATATGTCTTGATTATTTTGTTCAATCTAAAATATTATTGCAGGTGTCACCTGGCTTTTTGGTATATCCTGGTAAATGTGTAGGGAGACAGTGGTCAGTAAGGTGCTATAACCATAGTCAGCACCTTGGCAGTGCTCACTTTTCCCTCCCAGTTGGTTCTGAGGAATATTTGGATTTCTTATATAATGGCTTTGAAAAAATTCCAGCTGTGGGAGGAAAAGGTGTTTTAAATTCAAACCAGTATTCGGCTGATAGCAAATTAGGGTCACTGGCAGGGAAAAGTTTATACTGCAATTGAGAAGATGCTGTTTTACCTGACCTTATAATTTTTAGACTCTCACAATAAGATCAGGGGTTTGAAAACCAAAAATAATATCTAGTGTTTGAGGTAACCTTTGAGGAACCACGTACTGGTTTCTGAGCTGAATCCAAAATGTTCAACCCAGAGTAGACCTATCTGGAGAGTTGAATTTTTTTGATGTCCCTTCTATATAGAAAAAAATGGAAATTTTTCAAAGCTGATGTGTAGTCAATAAGATAATTCCAAACAAACAGGCAATAGCATTCTCGTGCAGTTTAACTTCTTTGTATTTCCTAAGAGTACATTTATTTTTTAAATGCTATAATACAGAAAATGGATAACCTCTGTATGTTTTTCTTCCTTCTCAAATTTATAAATAAAACATGAAAAGTTACAAGGCAGAGAAATTCCACATATGTTTAATGTTGACCATGAGGCTGAGCTCTTAATTGGATCAAAGATACTATACATAATTTTCTTCCTGAAAATTTTTTCTTAGCGACCCAGTGTGAGCTCTAGGAGTCAAGCTGACTCCTTTCCATCTTGTTCATCTTCACCATTACTAGAAGCCAAATTAGAGCATCAGTGACAGCTGTGCAACAAACTCTCTGTTATTCATCCATTCTCTGACAGCAGATGTGAGTGATTAGGTGTAGGAAAAAAATCCTCATGAAGATGCACAAAAATTTAGTTCAGTCTTCTAGCTGTGATGCTGTTGCAGGGCAAATGAGATCACAAAACATCAAACAGCTATTTTTATTTCCAGACTCAGCATATTCAGAATATGCATGGAGACAGGTTTGGTATTTTTTTTTTTAAAGGAGATCCAATTTTTACCAAAGCATCTTGCAGAACAGGACATTTCTTTAAAATTTCTTCAAATATTGCTTTGAGGAATTTTTGCCCTTTCTGCTTGCATTCAGAGATACTGACAAACATGTCCAAGTTGCTGCATCGTCAAATGGAACCATTTCAGAGCTGTCAGCCCTAGACTCTATCTTTGGCTACATGGCCCATCCAATCTCCGTGGCTGTCAATCAGGCTGGCAAGAAAGCAACCCTACCGGGATGGAGACTGGGAAGATGCGCATTACAGTGACTACCGGGGCAATGCACGATTGTCATGGGTGTCAATCAAGTTGGGCAGCCTCAGCCCCTTCATCTGGGGAGGAGGAGGTATCTGAAGGCCGTGGAAGTGTCCTGATGCAGCAAGGTGCAGTGGGGCCTCCCCGTGAAGGGCAGCAGCACAGGGGACACCAGTCCCAGCCCAGGCCATCAGGCAAGTCTGCGGTGAAGAGGTGGGTCCCGAGTCAACCTGGGAAGTCAATCCACTGGTCAGGATCAGACCCAGTGAGGAAACCCAGGGTCAGATGGAACCTGCTGATCAACAGAGGGGTTCGCAGGGATAAGATCAAGCTAGGATACCAGCTGTCAGATCTGCAGACTCTCATTCTATGGTATCACTGGAGCTAATGTATTAAGTAGACTGGGCATGTATAATTAGGTATCATTTATGCCACTGAAACGATTCCTCAGAGAAGATGTTAGTAAATGCAATATAGTTTTTGTTTACTGTACCTGTGAGAAGTTTCTTTGAATACTAGCTAAAAATCTTTATTGATCTGTATGTTTACTTTTCTGCCTTCCTATGTGCTTCAGCCACCTAAAATATCTGTTAATGCAGTCACATGATACACAAAAACTAACCCATTTCTTTTAGATCGTACCTGTTAAGTATAAGTACTTAGAACTCAATAGTAATAATAATAACAACACTTTTGTGTGTTTAGTTAATGGAATGATTTTACCGGGTTCATAGGGAAAGCAACCGAGGACAAGCTAAACGGACATTTAAAAAAAGCAGCCAGCTATAAAATGAACACCTGAGGTGCACAATCCTGCATTTAGTTAAACTCTTTTCATGTAACAAAATATCCTTATTCTGCAAGTCTTAGCGTGTTTGCTTTTGTGTTCCTATATACTCTTGAAGTACTATTCACATCCATACACCCAAATGTATAAGAATGCAATTTAATGGAGATGAAATCACGCAGTGTTTTATCTCTGTGTGTTCTGTCCATTTTTACTCACAGCAGATGGAGGTCAGGTTTTGGTGACACTTAAAATTCATGGTGGAGCCTTGTAGATTTTTTGTTTTAAAGGAAATAAAATGGCTACACTCATCAGAAATTATGTTTATAGGACTTGTAAGTCTTTAGCTTTCTAATTTCTGAATTTTATGCCACTTTTATTTTTGGAGCTTTAGATACACTTGAACATTTCTCTAGTTTCTTTTGCTCTTTACTTTTGCAACTTTTTTCAGATTTTTTTCAATAAATGTCTATGTTCTTTTCATCAGGAATTAATATGCAGCCAAGTAGATGTGATAGCACTGAATATTCCTGTTAAGAGGGTTCACCTGTATTCTGAAGAAATCTGTTTTTTTAATGCATTTGGTGAGGGTAAACCTCTGCCACACCATAACTCTGCCTGAGAGGGAGAAGAGTGAGATGCCCATGTGCTACACCACAACAAGGAGTGGAGGCACTGGGTGTAAGAGCACTATCGGGTAGCATGCAATCAGCCCTCTAGCATTTTCTGCAGTCTCTGCAGTGTTCTTACTTAGCTGTTCCTACATTCAAAGGGTCAGAAATAGTTATGCTTCTTATGTTAACAGCTCAAGCAAAAGCTGTTCAAAGTTTTTTGTGTGATTAGAAACTTTGCCCTTCTCACATGTAAAAACTGAAAAAATAACTACGTAAATGAGTTTTAAAAGTGCAAAATTGATATTGAAAGTACTAATTTGATAAACTAACACTTTGACAACATTAAAGTTTTGGTTCCCTTTCAAAAAATAATATATGTTCAGCTGTCACTGTGATAGGTTGTCACAGACTCTTCTTTGCAAAGGTGGGAGAGAGAAATCTTTCAACAGTGGTCTAGACACAGAATATGCTTTACAGGACTCTCATCCATCCATGAATTGAATAAAAGAAGAAGCAAGAAGTGGGTGGGAGACAGCAGTACTAAGGACATATGACAGGCACTTTTCATGCATAATTGCTGGATAGTTGTTTTCTCTGTCCTGCGGCAACAACTTCTGAAAGTAAAGTATTTTTTCCAACTAGACAGGCAGATCGCTTTTTTCAATCCATGTTGCAGTGGATTTGCTCTGAGTCATCAGTCTTATGCTGGGAAATGAAAGAGACAAAATAAATCAGTGATTAAAGGTATTTTATTACTGGTACCTGAATTTGTTGTTATTCCTGAAGCTGCAGTGTATCCTCCCTAGTGTGTTTTCTGAGGAAGGACAGCAAGGTATCCAGTAATCAGAGCTTTCTGACAGATCAAGGAAAGAGGCTGATGTAAATTCTTAAATGTTGCCTTCAAACTTGAAATTAGGAATATATAACCAATGTGTTTTGAGGTTGTTTACAAGCTGCTTTTAGCAGTGAGCATGATTAACTCCTAGTAAGCACAGAAGTGCATCCTCTATAGTTGGTAACTATCAAGAATGTAATGTGCTGAACAGGACAGGGTCATTAATTCTTTTTTCTTTTTCTATTCAGTTGAATACTGAAAGAGATTTTTTTACAGATTGAAAAGCTGAGAAAAATGAAGAGGGTTAGGTTCACTTTGTGGGTGTGAGTATATCACTCTTATCAGTACTAAGAATGAAAGAATGCTGTATGCCATATTTTATTTGTCATAGTCTATGTTGCTTGTTGTGTTCACTCTTAATTTCCATATGTTTGGAATGGTAAGACTGTAGTGGGAAATTCTGTGAGGCTGAAAAGGAACTTCCATCATATATGCTTATTTTACTCATAACTTAGTATGGGATTCTTTGAGACAAAATTTTGGATTAAGTCCCAAGGCAGCTCATGAAGGTTAGTAACAAGACTGATGTACACCAGCATATTTTCAAAGAGGCAGCAACAGAGGTGTTTACAGTACCTGTTTGGAATTTGGAACTCTGGAGAACAATGCTAAACAATTCTGTTGTACGTAGTCATTTTTAGTATACTCTGAAATTTGTCCTTTTATGTGGCTGTTTATACCAGTTTTGTAACATTTGCAGTGTTCTATTTCTTTGCAAAGACACAAATCTGCGTTTAAAGATGATTCCTCTTAAAGCATAAATGTAAATATCATTTAGAAATGCCCATTTGTTTCATCAGTAAAATCTTTGGTGAGGCATAATGCAAAGTGTGTTCTCTTACAAATAACTTAAAATTTGATTAAGAGCTTGAATTCCTCCTGCTGCCGTGGAGTACCTGCACGCTCAACAAATTTCTCCTGAGTTTGCTGTTTTGCCTGTGATCTGTGCACTGGCTGCATGTGCTGGCTGTGTACTGTACTTCATGTAGAACTGTCAGGCACTCAGATTGTCTTCCAGTCAGGCACAATGGCTTTATGCTTGATTTAGGAAAGTGATCTTGTTTAAAAGGGCACCATTAGAAGAGAGCAACAAAAAGATCACCCTGCTCTTCTGGGAGTCTACCAACATGCTTTTTTTGGCCCAGGAATGTGCTGGAGGTTGAGGAATAAGAGATCCTGAGATCTCCCCTGACTGTCGTGGGTAATTATTACTTACTTCATGTGACTAAAGCAGTACCAGATCACTTGTAATGCCTCAGATGCTGTCAGGGAAATAGGATGTGTGGTCTTAGCAATTAAGGCATCAGACTCATAGAGAAGTGATGTGATTTATACTGGAAATTTGTAAATTGAATTTGAAAAAGTTACATCTCCAGCAAAACCTCCTAATCCAGGGCTACTTTCTCTTAATATATTTCCCCTTATAAGAATTTGTTTGTCAAATTTTTAAGTAACTGTCTTTGAGGAAAGAACTAGTGCAGTGTAACTCATTCTGGAGGACTGTGCAGTCTGATGGATGCCCCAGGCATTCAGATTTTTAGACAAGTGAACTTTGATCTTCTCATTGGCACTTATTTGTTGTGCAGCTTTGGTCTTGCTATGTCTTGGTAGCCGCTTTGCAGCAAAATGTCCAGGAGGCATTCTGATAATGTTTGCATTATAAAGAATGCTGACCTGAGAATAGAGCTTTCAGTCTATCTTTTTCCAATTTCAAATGGTTCCTTAGGTTAATTTATGTTGTCTTATCACATATTTTAATTCAATATATGTTTTAACTCACATTCTATACGGTGAGGAAGTCATTGCTTCCATTTGATACAGTGCTTTACTTTTCAAGTGAAGTCAAAACAGTAATGTATAGAGTCCTTCAAAGTGTAGGAATAATTAATGGTGCACATCAATCAGATATTTGTGCCATGCAACTGAGTGTGAATGAACAAACAGCTGAGAGCAGACACTTTCATTTCCTTGTAAATTGATAATTTCTAGTGAAATTTAAAAATCAGATTGAGACACTGTGAGAAGAATGGGATCCATTTGGTATATCTACCCATCTTTTCTGTAGTCTCTCTAGAAGACTGCAGGACTGTGAAGCCAGTCAGAGAGAAACAGGTAAATTATTCACCTAGGTTTTGGGAAACTTACCCTTGAATGTATTGCTTTTGCCTGTGGTGATGTGCTTTTTGTAACAACGTAATTCTTCACTGTGGTTTCTGCCAACTTCATTTTACTATGGTCCTTCTAATCTTTGCTCCTGTTCTGTGCCTTTACTCCTCTTTCTGCCTTTCCTTCCTTTTAGTTCATTTCCCCTAAGAATCTCCTACTCCCAAAGACTGCAACTGTCATTATTCACCAGGCTTGGATATTCTTCCACTCCTCCTTTTCAAGTGAAAATCAGTTGAGAATAAATTGGCTGCCTTTCAGCATCTGTGGATGAAGTAGGAGGTTAAGTTTTTAATTGCAATGTCATGCTTGTTCTGTACTTAGTGCACGATCACAAAGATAACACTTGCACATTAGTATGAATGAGCAGAAGAATTTAATAAATTCTGAAGAATTTGATACTGTTGCCTTTTGAGAGATTAGAATATTTGTGCTGGGATTTGAGTCACATTGTCATGTAGCAAAAGCAGCAGAAACATATTGAATTGGGCAAAAATTACTTCAGGAGGCCAAGCATCCAATAATGTGGGGTTTTTGGTCTCATAGTCATGTCTTTTTCAAACAACTTTAATTTCAACTGCTCTGTTAAATATTCACCATTTTATCCTGTTAATTTATATGAACAGTTATCTAGGCTGTACCATTTTTTATTCAACACCAAAAAAGTAGCTACTACTGAGCTCTTATTAACTCTCTAGCTATAAAACTAACAAGCAATTAAAATTAATATGTTACCATATATATATATATATATTTTAGGAGTACATTTCTACCATTAGTTTGATCGTGATTCTAATACATTTTCACTTATATGTAGCAAATTATTTTTTAGAGGTACCCTATTATTATGAATAACTAAAACTGCATATAGAATAGTGGGAGAACAAACCCCTACGAATTTAGAGCTATTAGAGCTGTTAAAACCCCTACGATCACATCACATCACATCACATTATATTGATAAGCAATTTATAAAAACCTACAAATTTTTAATGTCACATCTTAGAACAATATTCAAATTTCTCATTCCATTAGGTACATTAGTAACATAAAGAAGGTAACAGTCTCTACATCAGCCTGATATGAACCTGAGAAAGTAGCCTTTTCAGAGAGCCACAGCTCCTGAAAATTTTTAGGTGTATTTAACTCTCTTTCAAGTAGAGATCTTTCCTAATTCAGTTTTACTACAGTAGTTCTATTTTTAAATAATGTACTTTTGGAACAGCCATATGTAATTTTATTTTTTTTTTTGTGGAATTCAAAGGGTGATTTTTCTCCCTTTAATCTCTTTAAATAAAGACTTTCAAATTAAAGGTAAATGGATAGATAGGTTTCAGGGAATAAAATACTGAAATGTAACTAAGCAGAAATTAGGCAGCTATTCATACAGCTGGAAAGAGCACAGATACAAGAGTTTCTGTTGATATGCATTTACCATTAAATAATAATTAGTGATGGGTAAGTAGATGAAATACTTTGCTCTCATGAATAGCTACAAGTGTTAGCAATAAGCCCAGAGGTTATTGCATAACTCCATCATTCGAGTCCTGGTTAAATGGTAGAAAAGAGAACCACTGGAGTATTGGAATTTTTTTTTTTTAGTGTAACAATGAAAGACAAAATGCAAATGGAGAGCTATTATTAACTTGTGAACTTTCTTACCTTAAATTAATCAATGATATGTGAACATCAACCAGAGCTGGATGAATGCAACGGGAGTCATTTTGGTGGCAGAAAGCTAAGGAGCAATCCCCTGTACCATACATCTATTTACTATTACCCTCATCTTTTTACCACTGAAAAATATGACCAAAATGAAAAAAAATTATGAAGCTACAGTGATTTCTATTGATGGGTTTTGCTTCTCAATGTGGTTAATAGCCAACATATACAGGAGAACCAAGTAACTGGATTTGCTGGACATTTAGGGTTGACCAATACATTCAGTTGATCTTCAGTTCTGTATGCATTGGAGCTGAACGAGTAATTCCTTTCTTTGCCTCTAAATTCTGCAAAGATAATTTTCTTCCTTTAGAATTGTGCAATGGCCCCTAAATATTTTCACAGAAAAATAAAGAAAATAATTCCCTGGTGCCAATTTTTTTCCCACAATACATCGTAAGACGGTATTTTTCTAAGTATTACCTTATTTTGTATTCTCTGTAGTAGGTTCAGGTATGTGTGCCTTTAGTTTATCCAAGTTAATATGATTAGCACTTAGCTTTTGCATTCTATTACTATAATTGATTCTGAACTTTGCAAATAGACTGCGAGACAGGTTTTCTGATGATGTGTCTACAGCCTTATAATTAACTCTTTGATTTATAGGTTTTTCTAGAGGAGGAAAGTCATGGCCACAGGACAATTTAATTTATATTAATCTGGATATATTTTTGAGCAGCTAATTCATCTGAATGTTGGGATCAATTCATCTGGCAGCCCCATTTGCCTCGAAGGAGGTGGAGACAAGTCCTGCTTCTCAAACTTTTAACTTTGTCCCCAGTTATATTATTCCTTTAATAATTTTTTTTTGCTTTCTTCTGCCTCTGCAGAGAGTTCAAAATGCAATTCTTTTCATGTTAAAATACAGTGACCTTCTACCTTCTGGGAATTTCTATTTGTAGTTTGCTGTTACAATGATAAAACCTCTGTAGAACCTGGATGGAAGAGGATGTGTTGAAATGGCAAGAAAATCTGCAGGCATGGGGTAGAATGCTTTCTGTAAATAGTTTTCTCAATCAAAGACCTCTTTAATGTTTAGAGATATGGCATCTCAGAGAAAGGCAGGCATGGGAGGACTGACAAACAGGTGTATATTGCCAGAAGCTGTTGTACAGAAAAATGTTCACATTCAACTTTTGGTCAATGAGTCTCCCTCTTGATTTTTTTCCTCCTTTTCTCTGGATTAGTCTAGCTAGAGAAAACAGTTTCACAATACAAAGAACAGACAGTACATACTGAAAAGGGAAGAAGAAAATTATAGCAGTAAAATGCAGATATAAATTTGGTGAATGTTCTTATCAGAAAGAATATGAAATTGCAGCATTCCTTCACAGATATGTAACTTTCTTTTCAAGGCTCTACTTATGTGTGAATTTAATTCTGCTTCCTTTATGTAACACTTGGATAAATGGCGCCTAAGTAATTCTCAGAGCAGAGAATAAAGTTAGATCTCCCAGTGTCAGGTTAGTGCTCTTACTCTTGAACCATGGAATCATGATCTGTCTTCCTTCTTTGGGACTGATTTTATTTTACTTTGGTAGTACTACAAAGGACTGGTAAATAATCCTCATTTATAGCTAGCTGGGTGTTTAGGACTTTAAAATTCACAGATTATATGGATTTGAACCCAGTCAGATAAAGAATCTGGCTAAGCCACATGACAAGGAAGGTTTTCTAATCAGTAACTCTTACAGACAAGGGGATGCTGATCCCGGGAGACACTGATGTACAAGCAACCATATATTGCCATATTTCCTGGTACTATTCATTAAAAGTGAACTGGTGGGCTTCCAAAGACTTCAGAAATACACTAGTCAGTTGTAATCCTGTAATACTAATCCTAAGTAATAAATGTTAATTAAGCATTGAGCTATTCCTTCCTGAAAAGATAAAATCAGTTTGGAGAATGCACAGGGGAAAATTATCTGATGGAAATACAGTATTTCTTCTTAAATTTAAGCTAACTCCTCTGCTGCGTGCCTAATTTCTTATGCTGAAGGCTTGAAAGTCCAATGATTGCTGTGGCAGTAAAGGACATACTTTAAATACATGTGTGATTTATTTCAATCAAAACCTTAGGAGTTTGAAACAATCTGTGGAATGTTAAAGAAAGAATGGTCTCAGGAAAAAACACCATTTCCATTCCCAGCTATTCATCAGGCTGCACCTGTATCAGCTTTCAAACTGATTACCTGGTACCATCCAGCTAAATTACTTATGTGGAAAAAGGAAAAAGAAAAGGTATTTCAATCTAAATTTTTCCACTTTATATGTTGAGTGTTATGTACAGCATTATATGATAGTTTCCTCAGTGTGTAGGTGGCCCACAGAGTTGTATAATGGGATGCTCTCCATGTTTTCACTATTCCCTGTCATGCCAATCTAAGAGGGAAATGGCCTCGCAGAAGAAAATCTGAGCATAGCTGTGCCAAAAGAAATAACGCACTTCCTCTCTAACTACTTTGGTGTAGACTGATTTTGGTTTTAAATCCAGGTAAATATTGCCTCGGACCTTACATGGGGCCAGAATGGCTGTATGAGAAGGTAACAACTTTGTGGCAGTGAAACAGCTCAAGTTCTGACAAGTGTTGCCGCAACGCCGGGCAATACGCCGTGGACACACGAAGGACAGCACAGACCTGTAGCTGTGGAACAAGATGAGGCAGCAGGGCCACTGGGAAAAAATGCTAGATTCCAAAGTGGACAGGTCCTTTCAGTTCAAGCCCATCAGGACCCTTCCCTTTGCTCAGCTGTCCAACATGTGCTGACATTCTTAGGCAGTCTCAGGTTCTGGTGGCTGCGGAAAGGACGGATGATTCTGGGATGGCCACTTGTAAGATTCTTGTTCCAATACAGAATAGATAGGCATAGTGGTAGTTGTAGTCTAACTGCTTCGTCAAATCCTAAACTAATTCAATTTGCTCGTTGTATTGGCTCTTTCTGTCCTCCATGGCAGACTGCCATGTGACAGGTTCAGGCAATATATAGGCAAGCAAAATGTGGCTCAAAATTCTCATTCTTGGAAGTCTGCTTGAGTAAATCAGTGCTATGTTTGCCACTATACTGCAGACCAACCATAAAAGAAGGTTAAGAAAAAGTATTCTTTGAGCATGGTCTGCAGTGGAGAGAAAACTTCTGTTCCACAAAACCACATACAGACCAGACGGTGTCAAAAGAGTTGAGTAATTCTGTTGCATATGTAAGGAGAAGATGGGACCTACAGCACTTTAACTGAAGGCCTCACAAAGGGGCAAGCAGCCAATCACAACAGTGCAGAATAATAGACACATATTCTGACTGAGGTGTTAAGTCTTGTTTGCTCTGATTTTACTTTAAAAAAGAGGTTGCAGGAGCTCCGAGCACTTGACAGGTAATCAATTATTTATTTCATGTTTGTAGACAATAAGTACAACACAATCCTTGTTGAAGAAAAGGTTCTTCGTTTTGCATGCTTAACCAAGATTGATTTGATGATGACGCAGGAAAATGTCAGCATATGTGGTTCCATCTGGGTATTTCACTCTGATTTTCATATGTGGGTCTGTGGCAACTATATTTATTTTTTAAATGATGCAAGTGGTAAACTGTACTGTTGAAAGGATTGCATTCAGGAACTGAATGTTTATTGTGTCCCATGATCTTTGTAGGTCAGAAAAAAATTATTGTGTTCCCATCTCTGTTTAAAAAATAGGTATGCTGCAGGTAACTGTTAAAAATAAGTAAAACAGTGCATAGTTTAGGGCACTAGAAGTGGCAGACAGATAAGACCTGGAGAAAAGAATGAAAAGTAGACTCCTGTTACTGGTTGTTGCCTTGGTCAAGAAAGTAGGATACCTTTCAACTGTACCTTTACTTAACTGCTAAATAAATTATTTTGCTGGGCATAGAAATTACAGAAGAGTTATCCAGTTCTCCTAAGCTCTTCACCATTTGAAAGCAAAATAGGAGTAGTTGTCCGCAAGTATTTGTGTCCTGTAGCTATGGAGGCTTTTATGACTGCATATAACTCTGATAAAGGGCTGTTTTTTACTGTTTTTTCTCACCTGACTGGCTTGAGAAGACCTTTGATATTCTTTTCAGTACTTATAATTAAAAACTGATGACACTAGACCATCAGTAGTGGCAGCAGAGAGGTCATTACTGGTCAATGTTGTGTCATTGCCATAACACTGAGTGAATGTGCCCAAAGAGCCCTTTCATTACCTTTGGACTGACTTTTATTGCTTAAGAAGTGCCTTCATCCATTCTGTTAATTTCATTCCTCTTCTGTTCTTACATAGCCAGGAAGAGATAAGGAAAATTACACAAATTGTTGCAACACTTACAGGAATCTGGACCTTTTCAGAGTCAAAAACAGAATCAAGTCCTGCATATGTTGACTGAGAAAACAACAGTGCATCAGAAGAATTATGTGTATTGATAATGTTTTCACTCTAAGACACTAGGATCTGTGCTCAAACAGTGGTATAGCTGGGTCATGACTGAGAACGATGTTGTCAATAGGCCACCTCCACATGACATTTAAGCAGTTTCTAGTTATTCCGTTAGGTGACTAGATTCATGAAATTTGCATGTTATTCTTATGGTACAGACCTCTGCTCACAGGAGAAAACCAGAATATTACAGTGCATGTTTTCAGAAGTGATTCTTTCTGATTCATGCTGAAAGGTGACTATCTTGACATTTCTGAGTGGTAGCATAAGGAGCATAGGCATATTTTACTGCGCTTTGGCAGTAGACAGATGGAGGCAGGATTTTGAGCCTTAAGTTGCTAGACATATCCTCCAGGCAGCTTCCAAACTACTGAATGTTCTTGAATGCTAATACTTGCCTTCTGACCTTTGTTGGCAAACACAAACAGCATATATGTCCATTCTGTGACTACATTCAAAGGGGCTGATATGTGCCTCACAAAGAAGGAATAGCCTTCAGTTTGAACCAGTATTGACTAAATCTGTGCTGGGAACCCATAGGCTGAAATAAGGCACTGTAGGTCTAAAAGCTGTATCATTTATCTCTTGTTATAATGAAATAACTAGGTTAGTAATTCAGCTATTGAACAGCAACTCAGACCAGAAGGGAGATCAATAAAAAACATAAAAATTTCCAAGCCTTGCCAAAAATGTAATAACTGTTGCAGCTGACCTGAACAGTGCAGAATGTTGCCCTCTTATTAAGATTGATACTTGGGGTATCTTCTAAATGTGATTTAACCATATGACAACACAGAACACCCTTTCAGCACAAACCCCTGTGGAGCACTAATAGCTTAAAAAAAGCCCTGCATAACATCTATCTAAAATAATAGCTAAGGAATAAACTCTTAGTGAATGTCTTAAGAGCAAGATAATACATTAATATAAAACTGAATTGCATGTCTTACATTTTTTTACACTGAGCACCTGTGAACCTAAGATGAAAACCTTAAAAAAAAAAGACAGATCCTAACTGGACAAAGCACAGGTTAAATTTTAAAGCATTGTTGCAGTTTTTTATTCCTCCTGGATTAATTGTAGGTTTAAGGACTGTTTCTGTACTGTATTATGGAGGACTTTTGGAATATGCATGTTTGTTAACATTGTTCAACCAAAGTGTATCAGCTCACCTGAACATTCTTCTTTCTTTCCTTACCAAGCAATATTTAAAACAATGCTTTTCTCTCTGAGCTTGGTAATGCAGTATTTTGCCTTTGAGTGAACAACCTTCCTTTCTTTGACTGGAGGCACAAGCATTTGTGACTACTCAAGTTGGCAGGTTCATTACTTTACTTTTTTTAATCATTCTTTAAGCACTAAATGTATGTGGAAAAGTACAGGAAAAGCACAATAATTACATACAGCATTCCAACTGCCAAAGTAGTACCACATGAAAAAAAAAAAGAGGGGGCAGTCTTGGAAAATAAAAGGACTAGTTAGAACCTTAAAAAATCCACCCATCAGAAATGTATCTCCAAAGTTTAAGAATGAATTTATGCGAGAGTTGGGAATTTATACTCTGCTTGCATTGGGAGACTGAGGCAGAAAAAAATCAGGGGATGGAAATGGGCTCAGTAGTGTAGGAGGGCTTGGAGAGTTGTGAAGTTATTTTGATTAGGAAAGTTAAAATAGGAAGTGCAATATGCATCAAAGGTCTAGGCAAGGTAAAGACTGGAAATGCAAGAATAATTATTCAAATGGCAAAGTATGATGAAGAAGCAAAGGCATTAAGTGGTGATGACATTTGGGCAGCTAAGCTCATGATCAAATTTCTTGATGTATTTTTAAAGATTGCCAGTGTTTGAGCATTTTTTTTCCAGTCCAAAACCCACTCATGGCCTTTCCAATTGATAATTTCAGCTCATTCCCTTTCTTGCTTTAATTTCCTTTCGGAGAATGAGGAAAGAATCACAAACCTGAATAATACAGGACTTCAGCTCTGAATTAAATTTTCATGGAATTATGTTTTTTCTATTTTTTGAGGAAATTCCCATGAAAGGAACTGACATGAGAAAGTAAAGGTCCTTGTATCATTTTCTGCTCACATATTATTGACAACAGCAACATCCTTAGGGGAGGCAGGGGGAGGACACTGACATTCTTCCAGAAGCCCTTTAGCCTTAACTTCTCAGAAGGAGACCTCAGGCAATTGCAGAAGCACCCCAGACCTTTCTTCTCTTTGCTGTGTGACTCAAAGTCTCAAAGCTTCCCTTTCCTTGTAACTGCTTCCTCCAAGGTTTTTTTTCAGAGACAAAATACACGGAACTTAGGAAGTGAGGGAAAAAACTTTCCACCTTGCTCACCCTCCTTCTTTCCATGAGAAACAGAAATCTGACGTGAACCTAAAATAGCCTTGGGAATGGATTTGTTTATTAAAAGTAAACTCAATTAAGTCACAAGTTACAAAAATGCTTGTTATATGCAGTTTTTCATTATGTATAATTAGACAACGTTAGGTAAAACAGAAAGGCTTACCTATATTTAGGAAACAAATACAGATCCTTTTCAGTAATAAAAAATATAGATTACAGCAGCAATGGAGATATTCTGTATGTGAAATAAATATGTATATTGGCTTACTGATGGCAATTCCATAATTTTAATAGAAAATATGATGGCTGAAAATGTAATATCAGAATTGTTGACTTGTAAACAAAAGAACTTATTTTTGTAGGTCTCAGAATTAAAATGTGAATAGGCACCTAACAATGCAATTTTGGATTTTAAAATATTAGGAAGCTGAAAAATGAATACGTGTTGCATAGTGAATTCAAGAAATTAACTTTAATTTGGTGAAACAACACAGGGGCTGTAACTTCCTGCAAGTACAGGTTTATGAAATGAAGCAAATTTATTTCCTGTCCTCATTATTTGCAGAAAAGTTGTTGAAGGACAGACCAACACCACTTATAATGATTTTATTAATATACTCCATGGTTTTAGTTTTTAGTTTTAAAGAATACATATGAATTAAAGGAGAAATTGTTTAAAATAACAATTTTTTACCTTTCTTAATGATCATATGGGATAGCAGAACCCTCTTGGTAAAGTAGGAGGTATTTTAGACATAGCCTGTTGAAGAATCCACAGACTGAACAAGGAAGCCTTAAAAGAGGTTTGGCAGTCAGGATATGCATGCAGAATTTATGGGATCCGTTCTGTTTTCCTGGCCAGTGGGAAGCGGCTGTTTCCAGCAATACATCCTGGGTATTGCGAGCTGAACTGCGGTGTCTCGCTCAGAGCCAAAAGGATCAGACAGCAGCACATTTCTCAGTCAAATGGAGCAGTAAACCTTCGATTTCACAGAACTGCCTGTTTCCCAGATGTTTATTAGCAAGGTTGCTATTTCATATGTTAATCCCATATTTACAAAAGGCCAAGCAAAGAGATTCAGGCTGAACGGGCAGAGCAGAGGGTTTGCCGTAGCACCGGGCCGTGCTTGGGCAGCACAGCCCTGCACGTGCTGGAAGAACAGAAGCCACGGGGCTGCAGCTTCTGCAGGGCAAAACCGCTCTAGGAACCCTGACACCGCTTCCACACATCCTCTCTGAGGCACAGTGGGACCTTGGGTTTGGCTGGGTCAAGGAATCTGTCAGCCTGAAACAGAAGGAACATGCTCGAGTGTTTAGTGGAGGAGACAAGGTGGGCTTTGAGGGGAAAGTGGTGTTTTCTCCCCATTTTCTGTATTTGGTTGGCTGTCCTCCTCTCAGACCATGCTTACCGAGGATTTAGTATTGTTACAGCCATGGCTGGTATCACAATCTCAAGATCTCTGGAGGAGGAGAGCCAGGAATTTAACATCTTTTTGTGCTTCATGGTAAAAGCTGTCAAAATATTGCTGCTTTTCACCTGGGAAAGACCTTTCTATTCTTTCTCTGTCATCTCTGCCTATACTTTAAGATCTCACTACATACAGATTTGATTTTTAACCTAAGTGTTATCATAAGGTAGCTCGTGACTGTCTATATCTTCTGCCTATTATCTATTAAAAATGTTTTAAATTTTGGGACATGACTTTTTAAAATCATAGAAATTATATACATGTGCATCTGTGCATTCTTGTTTGTTAAAAGAAATGTGAAAAATTTATTTACAAGTAAAGCTCTATCTCTTGTGTTCAGAGAACCCGAATTCAGCAATGTCAGGAAAATGCTGAGAGAAAATGCAGTTTTTAATAGCTCTGTCAGTGACTGCATTGTAATAAAATTCACTTTCATCCTTATAAACAAACATTAAATATATGCTTACGACAGAAGGAAATGACAGAATAAAGTCAACTTCTATAATTGAGAAAGGTGTTTCAGCTACAGGCAAACTGAAAGAAAACTTTAATCAATATAATCACAAGGAATCTGAAAGAGGATAATTATAAATAAGAAGAAAATGTCAGGGCTCATCCTTATATTTTCCTTGCTTCAGATTAGGTATGAATCAGATGCCTGCACAATAAAACAGTATCTTAGGGGCTGTTCCAAATGCAGTACATTTATATTGTGGCATTAGATAGCATTTAGTTTCTCATGCTACTGAACTCCAATGAGCCCCCTGTTTCTCTAACAGGATTAGACATATTAGCCATAATCACTGCAAACTAAAGCCATTATTGGGCATCTGAGTAAAGAATAACCTTCTTTTGAGGCATATTAAATACCAATAAAATGCTTTTCATTTTAAAAAAGGAGTGAAGGTTGCTTAACCAACATGAAATTAGTCATTTACACTTAGCGTTTAAGAGTGGATTATACACTACCAAGTCACCTACAGCTAATTTCATGACCCTTTTCTGCCCCCATTGATGCAAAACTGTGTTAAATCAATAGAGTCACACTAGGGTAAATGATGTCCGTATTAGGATTGATTCAGACTTCAGCACTATAGGGAAAATTACTGTGGTGTTTAATAATCTATTTGGAACAGGGTCAAAGTTATGCTTTTCTTGGTGTCAAGTTTTACTGCATCTGATTTACATAACCTATGGCTCTGCGTTGCATAACGGGACCTTCTGCATTGCTTCCCTCCAGTAGCAGCAAAACCCAGACACAGATAGAAGGTCTGGCAACAGCTGCTGTTCCACTCACATACCCATTTTTTTCCATAATGCATTTCCTTGGTGTTCATCACCGCAGTGCCGGAACATGGTATATCACATGAAGAAACTAATTTTTACGTGCAAGATAAGGAAACAGTAACTCAACCTGAGGTGGTGAGGCACTGGACGACTGCCAGACAGGCTGTCTCCTGCTCTGGGCTGTGCACAGCCTGACAGAACATCCCACCTCACAGTGAAGTCAGCACACTTTCAGGAATGAAGGATTATTGGCAGAACTTCTCAGATTTAATTGCTGTCAGCGTCAAGTATGTTGCTGAAAGACTGTGATTTTGTAGCTCAGGAGAGGCGTGAGAAAAGGAAGCACTCAAAATTAATGCCACTTTTTGCATAGTGAGGCATCACGAACCTGAGCAAAACTGACAGGATTTGGTCCTTGAAGATAGCCCAAGAGTGATGCAAACCAATTTTATGAAAATGTGTGTAGGAGTTGTGTGGGAGAATATAAAACATTTCAGTGAAGTGTGGTCATTTGCATCTTGGGATCTATCTAATCTTAGAATAAGGATGTTTAAGGGTAAATAAATATTAATAGTTTTGGGCAAGCACTTCAATACTTTACTAGAGAGCTCCAGGTAAGATATTATTCAATAGGGTTTTTAAAAAAAATATTAAAAGTACCCTCTGAATTATGTCACATCTATTTGCAACGACTCTTACCTTGTCTAAAAAGCATTTTAAAATAATGACCAGATTAGAATTAATTCAAATGTAACTCATACAGATGCAAGACAAGGCATATGAACCCTATACAAGATTTGGTCACATATTCAGAATCTTCTCAGTCAGCTACAAACTACCCCTGCAACACACAGGCTCCAGAGATACCTCTTGTTCCTGATGTGCTCTTTCAGCCCCCTTCCCTGGACACCCAAAGGCATTTCAGTTTTGACATGGTTGTGAATCTTTCCTTTTCCTCCCCACAGCACAGGACAGAAGCCAGGGTTCACAGAGAAAAAGAGCCACAGCACAATGGCAGCCTGCAGCTTTTTCTGGGTCCTACATACAGACTTTGTTCTGAAACTCTGCTTCAGCAGTTAATAACGAAGAGTAAGTTGCATAAAATGAATGATCAAGCCTAGCTGGAGCCCAGCTCTCCTATTCTTTCAAATAAATATCCTGTGAACAGTCTATTGCATTTTTTTTGCCCAGAGTAACCTGAAGTTTTTGCACTGTTAGGTTTTCAGCAGGTGAGGAAAGCAGTACCCCTCAAGTTTCAGAGCAGCCTTTTGCCAAGGGGTAAGACAATTTTCCAAGAAGAGAGGTATGCACTTACACTCTCTTAAGGCAAGTGAACCTGCATGTCCTGGCTCTGGGTTGAAAGCTGTGGCCTGGCTAATGAATCCTTTTATAAAAATGTTGCTTGCTTCTTCATCAGGCATTAGAAAGACAGAATTACTTTTTTCTCTTTCATTTTCATTAAATAAAAGGTGTGCTGCTGTATTCATAACGCTGAGCTTTTACTTTCTTGCCTTGGGAGTAATATGGAATGGGTCGAATGCTTAACCTCAAAAATGGGCTTGGATTTATTAAACACACATTTCATTGTTTCCCTTAGTAGTAGAACACCTGCACGGGTGGGTTCTTTCCTAACTTACACAATATATAATGTATACAGAATTAATAATTTTTTATTTCACAGCTCTGAGCTGCAGAAAAAATATTATGAACTGGAGTCAGCCTTGTTGCATTTCCACAGATTATAAATGTCATGGTCCATATGTAAACTAGACATCTACTAACCAAATAATTCAAGAACTCATCATGGAAAAAAATTCAGAAAAAGTAGTCAAATTAAGGCTTCCAGAAAGAAGGAATTTTCTTTTTCAAGTATTAAAAAAGTTAAGTGATGTCACAGATAATTCTGATGAATCCTTTCATGTCTCCATCTGTCAGTGCTGAACATTTTCCTATTGCACTACTAGTGGTTCCTCTAGTTAACTAAAAAAAAAAAAAAGAGATCCAGGAAAGGACTTGGGTGACTATTTTTATGACTATTTGTCCTAAATTTTCTCTTTGCTGCTTTTCACTTGGTGCTTTTATGCCATCCATTAGTAAGTTAAATAATGCATTTCCTTCCAGAAGCAGAGCTCCAGTGTTTCTTCTGAAAACCCATCTCTTTCATCTCAGATAAACTTATGAGCTGCAAAAATTATTCTAAACCTCTCTCTATACATAGATTTCTTCAATAACTGATTTGAGCAGAAAAATATAGTCCTTCATATCATTTTTATTGACAGAAGAATTACAAGTTGAATCGCTTTTAGACAGACCACGGTCTCTCTGGTCCATGTAAGCCAGTCCTAGTTTGCTGTACTATACAACTCTGCAAACCACTTTGCCCTGATTTTCTGCAGTTTACTCATTGAAAACACCATATTCTTCTGCTGAGTAGACCATTAAAAACCTCACTCTCCTAGGTCTGCAGACACAGTTGTGTTAAAGCAGATGGCATGACTTTCAGCATAGCTGCACAGTGCCTACAGCGCTCAGACAAACCCACATCACTCTGTTACTGACCTGCTCTTCCAGGGAGTGGAAAAAATGTTCAGTGGTTGTGCAGTTAGTCGGGTTGGAGAGCAAAACTATTTGTGTCTGCTCCAGAACCTGAGGTTATAGCATCCCTTAATGTTAGAAAGAGAATTTCTCAAAAGCACAGTTTGTCTGGGTTGTCCTTCCTGTGGTAGGACCCCAGGGAGATCAAAGCTCAGTAAATATCAAAGCCCAAATCTTCAAAGGCTATCTGGATTCCTAATAACATTCCAGAAACATAACTTGCCATCATGGATCTAATTTTTAGATTTACCTCTGAAAGAATCCCTGAAAAATTTGAGAAATTTCCCTTGAAAAATAATGAAAAGCAACATAATTGATGACAGCAGGTGATGAGCTATTAATAGGCAGCAGGATGTGGTAGTTTAGAAACTTTTTTGTTCAGATTATATGCTTTTCTTAATATATATCTCAATAGCTTATTACCTGATGCAGAGTGATCATGCTGTAAGCCCAAGAAGCAGAGTACCTGGGGCTGACCTCCAATCTTCACACATAACTGATACTCTGATTTCAACAAAGAATTTGGACTCTTTGGACTGGGGTTTCTGTGGTGCTACTGTGACTCAGTTTTAATAGCACCACATTAGCAATCTGGAAACAGGTGCAAAATATAAGTACTGGGTGCAAGAAAGGAAAAATATCTCAATTGCAAGAAAAGGTATGCAATGAATAAAAGAAGATGACGCACATGGAAAAGCATAGTGACAGAATATCTTAAAAAGAGGCAGAGCGGAACACAATAATATCACAAATAGCTCAAGAGAGATTGGCACAAATTCGTTTTAATTTGTAGCACCTTCTGGCTCATCAGCTTGCATAGGTTCATTGGCCCTGCACTGAACCAGGACTCTATATGATCTATTTTAATTCAGGACACTGCAGGCAAGATCACATATATGTCGAAAGACTGCCACATCTGGCAGACAGTGATAAATATTACATTTAAAAAGCTTACTAATTTTGCAGACAGTCTTGCATTGTGCCTATTTGGCTTGCATTACTGTGCTGCCATACAACAAGTGGCAGCACAATTAATCATGAGCATCACAGGGTAATTTGTTATGACAGAGAGCCATGTGCTCGTTAAAGACAGCTTCTCTTTTATTCCTTTACATTATGTCCCTCCCTTTGTGATTTGTGTCCAGAAAGTGGATTATAGAACACTCTGAAGTATTTCCAGGACTACTGAAGATGATGGCTCATGGGTGGCTCAAGGGGTTTAGACCATCTATCCTGCTTAATTTGCAGGTGATGGAGGAGCCAGAGAAGTTGTACACTACCATGCAAAATGAGGATTAAAACCTCAAACAGTGGTGGAGATCAAGTCTGTGCTATTTGCTTGCACAGGTTCTGCTGGCACCAAGGAGGCAGCCTGTGCTGACTCCCTCAAGAGAGAGCAGAGCACCCCCACTTCCCTGCCCACCCCACCTGCCAGATGGAGGCCAGTTTAGCAGATGATGTGTGGGATGTGTTCAATGAATGTGTAATTTCCCATGTCATTACCCTGCTGATCAGCCACTACAGTGATCAAAGCCATTGATCAAATGGCTTTTCTGTCCTCTGTGAGGAAGATTTGCAGCAGTCTGGTTTTTTTTTTTTTTGCTCGCAATTCATCACTGCAATTCAAGGCTAATGCAAAGATTTTAGCTCGTGCTTTTTTTCCTTATAACCTTTATGACATAGCTAGGCTCATGCACTGATTCCCTTGCTCTGTAATTGCTGACCTCATTTGCTAATTAGTCTAAATATATGTTAGGCATAAACCCTAGCAATCTAACCACTCACCTCATGCATCATAGTACTAACAGACAAAAGAAAACACTTATGCCCCTTCACCCTTCTATGGAAATGTAATGTTTTGCAAGCTTTTTCAACATTAAAGTTTGAATGCTGAAGAACTAAATGCTTTTGCCAATAATAAAGATGAGATCTGTGATGCAGTTGCATTATGTAGGTAGGCAATAGCATAGAGTACTTATAGAAATTTATTTTCTGGGTTCAACAAAAAAGCAAAGATCTCTAAAAAAATGCACAGTAATTTGATTTAAGTGTATTCAGTAACATCTTTTCTCAATAGAATACAAAAGAACAGAAAAAAAGCTTGAATGAGTCAGTAATAAATTAAATTTCTTCTAATATTATGAGGGACTAAACTATGGTAGAGACAATAAATAATGCTGTCCGATGTTCACTTTACATCAAGGACTCATGGACATCATAGGGTTTTCTACTTCTAATTCCCTATTTGTGATTTCTGGAAAGCACTAGAATATTGTTAAAAATGTCTCATCATTTTTATTCACTTCCTAAAATATTCTTATATTTATTACATATGAATAAACATTTTTAGGGGAAAGCTTGAAAAAACATACTTATAGTGGGTCCACTTAAAATATGTACAGTTATGCAAGAATTAATTAAAAAAAATATTCTTGCTATTGGAAAAATCCACCAGAAGTAGGAAAACATTTAAAATTAGCAGACTTTTTAAAACCCATTTTTACACCTTTTTTATTGCACTTTTTGTGATATGTGACAGAGATCTCCATTTGTCTTTCTCATACACTTCTTTTTACTATTTGTTCTTTCACCACTAGCCCACCTACTCACAGCTTATTTTAGCATCCAAAATGCCTGACAGAGGAGTTTCAAACAGATATGATAAACATCAAAAAACCCCTCACATCAAGCTGACAGGAAAAAAAAAAAAGAGTCCTCTGATTGTTAATCTGCCCTTTCAAAAAATATAGCTTCCACTATTCTGAGACCTACAGTGAGTAATACCCAACCCTCTTCCCAGAACAGGATCAGCAGAGTGCAGTATAATACATCATGCTCTGCTGGACTACCCGAGCGAGTCTCCTCCTCCCAGACCATCCTCCTCTTGCCTGCCCAGCCTCTGGGTATTGAAATTCTTGGGATTTTTTACAAGATCTGTAGCAAAATGCATTTGCAGGTAATTCGGAAAGCTCAAAGCATTATTAGCTGTAATTTTCTTTAGCTAAATGGTTTCTCTGTTGCACAAATGGAACGAAATGTTGGTTTTAACCCTTTTAGCTCCTTCTGCATGGCTTCTGAAGATGAGGAGAAAAAAACAGGCAGCATCTGTTTCAACACTGATAAGAATAATTTCACCTATTTGCTGTAAATGCTTGGCCAGACATGTTCTGGTGCTGGTAAATATCAGGATAGTAAATACTCAATTGCCATTATATAGCCATTTTATCCTCATAGTGAGAATGCATCCCCCTCATGGAAGTGTGGCTAGCCTTTGACATGAATGGTGTTTATATCGTAGGAAAAAACCAGAGAAATAGGAAGATGGTGTAGAAATTCTCAGTGTGGATTTATGTATACTGATTTTGAGATGAGAAGGTAAGATCCCTGAAGTCAGAGGCAGCTGACACAAAAACCAGTGAGCTCCATCCCCTCTGAGATGTTATGAACATCAGGACCCCACACACTCTTCCCCTGCTCCTGCCTAATGTCCCTCCCTCAGGAGGCAGCCCTCCAGGAACACGTCCAACGTGAATCCTTTCCATGGGCTGCAGTTCTTCAAGAACTGCTCCAGCAAGAGTTCCTTTCACATGGTCACAAGCCCTACCAGCAAACCTGCTTCAGCATGGCCTCCTCTCTCCATGGGTCCACGAGTGCCAGGAGCCTGCTCCAGAATGGCCTTCCAACGGCATCACAGGGTCCTTTGGGCACCCACCTCCTTCATGGGCTGCAGGTGGATCTCTGCACTCCTGGGAGGTGGATCTCATGGACCTCCATGGGCTGCTGCAGGGGCACAGCTGCCTCACAATGCACCATGGGCTGCAGGGGAATCTCTGCTGGGGCACCTGGAGCACCTCCTGCCCCTCCTCTGCACTGACCTTGGTGTCTGCAGGGCTGTTCCTGTCACATACTCTCACTCCTCTTTTTGGCTACAGCCACCTTTTTTTTCTTCTTTTCCTCCTTAACGCTGTTATCCCAGAGGTGCTACCACCACTGCTGATGAGCTCAGCCGTGGCCAGTGGCAGGTCCATCTTGGCACCAGCTGGTGTTGGCTCCATCAGACGCGGGGGAAGCTTCTGGCAGCTTCTCACAGAAGCCACTCCTGTAGACGCCCGCCACCAAACCTTGCCACCCAATACAAAGTTCTGCATGTTAAAGTATCAGAAGATCTATAATTTAAAAGAAGAAATTTGAATATTTATATTTTTAGCATTTTCATATCAGTGTTGCATGTATTTTCAGTTTCTTCCTCTGTTAATCTTATACGAAACGGGTTAGCTCCCATTAACCCTCTAATGTCCATATTCTTGCCATAAATTACATCTGCTTTAAAACAGCACCATATTTTAATGAGAACCCCATGTTTCAAGACATTCTTCTGATAATTTTGACTACAAACTGTAATGTATTAATGTATTCTAGCATACAAACACCAGAAACATACAAATGTACAAGACACAGGGAAATTACATGACTTTTACTTTTCTCATACCAAATTGTAATGAAGCACTGTCACTAGAGTAAAGAGAAGTGATCCAATTAGACAGGAAAAAAGACTATTGGAAAATAAGTATCTATATCTCAAATACTTCATATATGTTTTTTCCTGATGTGGTTTTGTATTGCATGAGACGTGGGTATGTTTGCAGATTCAGGAACAAAGAACAGAAGTGTTATCCTACACTTTTTAAACAGCCAAAAAATGGATTAAAACCTGATTATCTAAAAATAAAAAATAAGCAAAGTGTGCAGATGTGTGAAGAGAAAAGAGAGATACTCTCACTTAACATCTTCCCCTTGCTTGTGGTGAAGCTCCACAGCATGCCATTGACTAATGACAGGAGAGATGGGTGATGGGATAGCAGAAAGGTATTTGACTATGGTGATGATAAAAAAATCAAAACACCAGTGAATGCAGAGAGAAATGGAATTTGATCTGTGCTGGATGGAAAATGAAGTCACTTCCTTCCTTTTTTTTTTTTTTTTTTTTTTTTATTAATGGAGGATCCAGGGCAGAACATTTACAGGTGTGTTCTATGCTCCCATTTTTAATTTTTAACTTCTAATTTTTTTGTAACAGCTGACCACACTGCACTTGAAAATCTTCTCTTTTAAAACCATGCATTGTTATGAAATAGCTGTTTGGTGCAGCAGGACTAGGTGAAGGAATACTTCAAGATTTTAGACAGTGTTTTAATAAAATTCAGTGTCAAGCAGACACTTTGGCTGGCAAGTCAGAAAAACAACACTGACAGGGGAATCACCGACATATGAGTGCTGCCTGGTACATATGGCCCATGATACATTGCTAATGGTTTTAGATTAACATCTACATTTTACTTTCTAAAGACATGGAAGTGAAGAGATGCAAAGAGATGCTGCCAGCACTTACCTGATACTCTGAAGAATGTCTTTGTTAACAGGGAATCACTGGAAAACCAGAACTTATCGCTCACTCATTTTCTTCCTATATTTTCAGCAGCTTTTGGAAGTTTTTTTACCAAATAGCATCTCTAAACTCATTATTATACTACAGCTTTTGTCTGTGGTAACGAGGAGAAAAACCCCATTAGCATGCTACCTTCAGCATCAGAACCTCTTTATCCCTGGGAACATAAATTTGGCACAACTAGGAAAAGAAAAACTTATTTTAGCTTATGAAAATCCTTTTAGTCCTTTATGATGACTTAGGTATGGTCCTGAAAATATGCTCAGAACATCCACATATGACTTAGAATTCTTGATGTTTTCTAATGCATGGCTTTGAAATTAATGATTAAGGCCCTGCAAGATGCTCTGTGAAACCTGGGCTGATAATTAACGACATGAGGATAAACAATCTTCACCTCTGACAGAAAAGGAGAGGTTCCTTTTGTTTGATAATAGCATTCAAGTTATAACAGGGTAATAAATGGCATGGACTGAAAAAGCAATTTCAGCTGAAATGCTGAGAAAATGTCAGCAAAATCAGTACACCTGACAGTTTAACCAGCAACACCTGAGAAGGATTATGGCTGTGACGTGAGCTTGGCTCTCTTCTGTAGTCTGATAGGTCATGTTTGTTAAACTTCTCTTTCTGGGCTCAACACAGATTGGGTTTTTTGGCATCAAAAGAGGACCCAGGGCTGTTTAATGCCAAAAATATGTCCACTTTTTGGTGGTCTCTGTTACCTGATGATGTGACTGACTAATCTGAATTCAGCCATATAAAGGAGGAATTCAGCCATGTTTTGGAGGAATGGAAGAAAGAAAGCCCTGCTCTCTTGGAAACACCGATCATTGGTATACAATTTAGCTTCTTCCACAGGAAGGCTATAAAGAGAAAAACCAGGTCTAAGGATCAAGCTGCCAAGTACTCAGATCCATCTTTTGACCCCACCTACAGGGCTACCAGTGGCTCCAGGGTACACAGCCATTTTTACAGTAGCTGGCCTCTGAGATAAGGAACTGGCTGTAAAATGCTTCCTGGCCTAATATCAAGGATCTTATTCCTTTTTTTTTTTTCGTAGACTCAGGCATTTAGTATGGCATTTTTGCAGCAAGTGCAACCAATCTCCCCCTCAGACTCAACAAAGAATTAAAAAAAATCTTTCCCAGGGTATAACGCATTTGGAAACAAAATTGGTCTCAGTGAATTTTGATAATGAGGATTTTGTTGTGGAAAAAGCCCTAGAAGTTCATGGTTGTCTGTGTGCTGTTAAGCTGCATACTTGCTCCATCTCAACATCTAACCTGCAGTCACTGAATTATTATATATTGGAGCTGAACTCTCTATATAAAGATATGGTTACTAAAGTTCATCGTTCTTTAAGATTGATCTTGCTATTCAGATATGTAATATTATGTCCTTTATTGCTCACCAAGCATTCTTTGACAGCTATAGCTATAGGTAACAAAACATTATTGAGGAAATTGATATTCATTTGTTTTTCATAACTACTCAGTACACAGGGGTTTTCTGCATGAATATGTTCTTAGTTCAATCTCTATTTAAGTGAAAGCTTTAATGGGAATCTTACATGAGTTATTAACATAAATCATCATAGTAGTTTTGGCTATGCCTTGGTAGGATGCTTCACAAACTCTTTGATTGAAAGGCCTATATAGAAGTTTAGATTTCCTAACAGGTTCTTTTTAACACATAACCTGTTTAAATTACTTTAGCCATTAAAGACTATCTTTTTATGAGGTAAAATTATAGATTACTTGTGAAAAGGAAATAGACATTTAAAAACCCCATCTTTTCATACTGGCTTTACTAGTAATAAATATGCTTGAATATTTCACCCCTTTGTTCCCTTATTAACAGAAAACTTCCCTTCAGTATTTTAGAGATCTCTTCAGAAAGGTATTTACCAGTGCTTTTGAAAGCATTACCTTCTGGTCCTACAACAAGGTAGCTCAGCAGGATAGATCATGAAGACTAATGACTTTCCGGAGGCTTTCCATGCTAGTGACCTGTATGGGCAGTAAACCTCCCAGAGCACTTTCTGTAAAAGAAAAAGAACTTGACCTATATCTGTTTGGTTTGTCTTTGAATAGCATATTGTCCATAAGCTGTCTTTTCTTCTTCAGCTCAGAGATGGGTGTAAAAATAAAATCACAGAATGGCCTGGGTTGGAAGGGACCTTGAAGATCAGGTGGTTCCAATCTATCTGCTGTGGGTGGGGTCACCTTTCACTGGACCAAATTGCTCAGAGCCGCATCCAACCTGGCCCTGGACACCTCCAGAGACGGGGCATCCACAGCTTATCTGGGCAACCTGTTCCCGTGCCTCACCACCCTCACAGTAAAGGACTTTTTCCCAATATCTGCTCTAAACCTACTCTCTTTGAAGCCATTCTTCCTTGTCCTGTCACTATATGGTCTTGTAAATAGCCTCTCTCTATCTTTCTTGTAGTCTCCTTTCAGGTGCTAGAAGGCCATAATTAAGTCATCCCGAAGTCTTCTCTTTTTCAGGCTGAACAGATTTAACTCTCACAGCCTTTCTTCATAGGAGAGGTGCTCCATTCCTCTAATCATCTCTATGTCCCTCCTCTGCACTCACTCCAACAGATCCCTGTCCTTCCTGTGCTGGGACCCCGGAGCTGGCTGCAGCACTGCAGGTGGGGTCTCACCAGAGCAGAGCAGAGGGACAGAATCCCCTCCCTCACCCTGCTGCCCACACTGCTTTGGATGCAGCCCAGGACACGTTTGGCTTTCTGGGCTGACAGTGCACATTGCCGGGTCATGTCAAGCCTCTCACCCACCAGCATCCCCAAGTCTTTCTTGGCAGGGCTGCTCTGGATCTGTTCATCCCCAGCCTGTGATGGGATAGTGTTATAAGTTATTTATATTATAGCATAATATAAATTATTTATATATATATGTTATTTATGTAGTACATAGAGTTAGACATGTAATCACAAGATGTTTTTTTACAATGAAAAAACTTGCAGGTATGTAACTTGAAAATGATCAGAAATTCCTTAGAGCAAAGGGAAAGGTCTACTTTTTTTTTCTAATGGCAAAACATGCAGATATAAACTAACTAAATTTTCTGTAAACTAGAGATTTTTGGTGGGTGACTTTTTAAAGGGGAAGGAAAAAAAGAGCTCGTGTAAGACAAGGCTAACAGGAATTGTTGAACTCTCATAAGTGCTTTTAGGTCTAGTTATATCTGAGCACTTCCAAAAAAAAAAAAGCTTTTTTGTGGATCACTGTATTTTAAAATTCATTGTGTTTTAATTCTTTGAATACTTGGAAATTTTTTCTCATATACACAGACAGAAATTCATTGAAGCAGTCATTGATTTCCAATTGTGCATCAAGACTTGCAAAGTGACTTACATGCTACTGAATTTTGTATTAGCTTTGGAGACACTAACAAATTTCATGTAAGGTTTATTATTGACATGAATAGATTTGGAATTTTTCTTAATAGTGTTATAAGATTAATTGTTTTTCCAGATACAATTCATATGCTCAGTGAGCTATTTTTTATACAAGTCAACCAAGCATCTGACTATTGAATGCTCCATTTCCCTGGTAACCATATGTCCTACTTGCTGTCATTGAATCTTCCAGAGGAACCGTATTTCACCTTTGCATTGGCCAAATACAATGTAAATGCACTTGAGAACACTCAAGGCTTATTTGCTAAAATGAACAAAAAAATCACAGACCATTCAGGTCTGTTTAAAAACATACAAATTTAAACTTAGGAAATGCCTTGAAGTTACATATGCATCTAATTATTCTCAATAATAGATATCAGCATCTCTAGGCAGCATGTACCTCATTTTAAATGATGGTTCATTCACATAAATGACTCTCTCATTTATATGAATAAGACTTACACAGTCATATTTTAGGACAGTTCAGGGCTTAATTGTTGACAGAACACGGAACAGTTGTGGAAAAATGGTCATAACAGTTTTCTAACCAAGATCTAGAGACAGAGAAAATGGTTTGGATCTGACTCCAAAACTGTTAACCGGGGCTTCCAATTACAACACAACTTGATCCTCCTTTACTTTTTCTATACCTGTCCCTAGCCAGATTAATGGAACAAACCAGTAAGATCCCAGTGTTAAAACTGGCTATAAAACCAAAATGCTGAACGAGATGCACTAATTCTCATTTGGAAAATGGAAATCAGCCTGTTAAACTAACTTGACTACTAATTGTTGTCTGTGACATGAGCTAGTTAAAAGAACAGTTGGAAGCAATCGCATGCAGAGAACAACATTTACAGTTTATACTTTTAAGCTCTGGATCAGCTCACATTTAAGCTAGAGGAAAAATTTCGTTTTAGTGGAATTAGAGCTAAGTCTTAATTGGTCCAAGTTCTATGTAATTCAATGGATTGGTATCTCCTTGAGGGAGCTGTGAACTTCTTTGTAGGAAAACACTGCAGTCAATCATTTACTGCCTTTTAGGTGAGTTACACCTCAGTGCCCTCTTTTGTCAATGCCGGAATGGGATGCAGAGGAAAGGAATGGAGCTCAGTAATCCTAGGAAGGAGGTTAGTTTCCAAAACTGAGTAAACACGGCTCATCCATTTTTAAGGTTGATATAAAATTCATTAATTCCAGTGCATCTTGGACCCAGTGTCTTCATTGTCTGTTTCATATAGCTTTTGTTAGGCCAATCACTGGACCTTACAGCAATGAATACTACTGTACATTTCTTACTGCGATTTGTATACTAAATCACCTTGCGTTGCCCTGCATAATCATCCAGGTACTTTACTATGAATATTACAAATGAAGGTAATTTCTGTTGGCATAGTACCTTTCTAATCACTAAAGCAAGGTAAAAATTTTGATTAAAAAGAAAAAAAAAAAAAGAAAAAATATTTTAAACACACTGCTAGATAATTAAATTTTTTAATGCCTGTTATTTAAAAAATAAAAAGTGTCTGCTAAGAAATTTGGGATTATTCTTGCAGTATGTTTTTGCCTTTAGTATTCCTCAAGGACAAGATTAGGTATTTAGGTAGAATCACATTGTTAAAATTATCTTGGAGTATCTATATGTTAAATCTGTCTATAGTGCTCAAAAGTACAGTTTTCATAATTTGGACAGAACAACAGCTTGCTTATTTTAGAATAAGGTGAGAAGAAAGGTTAAGAAAAGTCAATCATCTAAGTGGGAAAAACATATTTCAAATTCTAATCTGAATATTTCAAATTATAATTTGAATTAGTAATTCAAATACTTCCAGAAAATAGTTGTGTCAGTAGATTATTTTACAGGCGTGGTCAATGCAATTAAATGTTTATTTAATAGTACAGTGGATTATCCCTGAAGTCAAATGCAAGTGATCATCCTGGTCTCTAGGCTGCAGCTATCAGAAGAATCAGCATTAGCAACAACTAACATCAAGAGCCAGAACTACTTGCAGATTGAATCACGGAGATGTTTACTTCACTCTCCCACTAAAGGTGTACTTTTGCACAGGAAGAATGAGTGTATTTCACCAGGCAGATGAAAAGCAAGCAGAGAGCAGCACTGGCTCACATTCTCCTGAATGGAAGGCAGACAGAAAGCCAATAAAGTTTGGAGAAAAGGATAGGTAGCAGAGGTAAAAACTGACACCCACAAAACAAAATAAAACCTAGCATTCCAGGTCTAAACACTTTTGTTTCTGATTTGTGATGTAAACACAGAGGTAAGGACCAACATTTCTAACATGGAAGATAAACGCCTCTCATCAGAGCGGCTGTGGACCCAGGAATACACCTGTGCCTTCAGTCCTGAGCATACTGACTGCAGCATCTCAGTACCAACACACCCCTATTCCCTGCATTTCCTATGGATAAAATCACACTTTCTTTCTTTTTTTTTTTCCTGTGGGGAGCCTACATTCCTAGCACTGGGTTCCTACTCTATACCAAGTATCCTGAGTAGTGTTTGTCTACAAGTCCATTACAGGATGAAATGATTTTTTTCCTCGATATTTCATAGCTGCCTTTCTACTAAAAAAAAAGATAGTTAGCTTTATTCCTTTCATTCAGACTTCTGTCCTGCCATTTCCAATGTCAAGTATAAGTAATATCAAAGGGACTACTAACTGTATTTGAAAGCAGGCAATGAAATTCCTGTCCAGAGTATGTCTGCAGGAACATTGACTGACCTGAACCCTCATTATGACAGTCCCCTGTTTTTTAAGTATCAGATAATGAGTATTGCCAAATGGGCTTCACATCTTGCACTGAAAGGACCAGTACAGTCACAGTGTGATCCTGTTTCACTCTAAAATTGTTGACAAGAACTCTGTGCTGCTGGATAACGAATGCACTTCTTTGACTTGGACCACAGTATATGCATTTGTGCACATTTGAGAATTCATCAGTAGCTACAGAGCTACTCTTTGAAACCTAACACATTGAAAGGCCTCATCAAAGGTGTTATTATCATTAAACAACAAAATAAAACCCCAAACAACTGGTCAATGCCCAAAATTTCACCAGAAGTGAGGAACAGATCTTCTACAAGGACAGCCTTGACTTTCTGCATCTCCCAGGATATATTCTGGGGACCACTTAGGTGTTTTTATTTAGGCAGAGCATGTCCAGTTCTTATCGAGCAGGGAGATACACTGAAGACATTATACAGGAAAATATTGTTTTTCTTGGGTTTACCATGCAAAATTGAATTCATAGGGCAGTGACAAAATGGATGAAGTGTCATTTTGCTGTTCTCAAATATAAAGTTCATTATGTCAGGAATTGAACTATAGCACTTAAAAAAAATAAGGGGCATTAAAAATGAGAGATTAAGCTGTAAAAGTAGGACTCACTACTTGGAAAACATAGGTGTTAGATATATATGTCTGTTACTGTCCAGAGCTTAAGCAGGCCGTTCGGATTTCATGTGAAGTGTTACTTGGATCTCTCTCATATCTCTCCTTCTACGTGTACGAGAGAGAGAGTTAAGTTTCTTCAGCCTCAAAATCTGTTAAGTTATTCAGCCATACCTAATGTTTTAATTAAAATGTGCATGCCATCTTTTCCAGCCCTGGAATTTATTTTCTATTAGCAGAAATTAATTTTAAATAATCCCTACAAAGAAAGATAGCAAAATCTGCTAAACAACGTATTAAGCAAATCTCACACATCCAGAGTAAACTCCCCTTCTTCCAAAGTTACACTGAGTTATTTTTCACTTCTTCATTTTCTTTTGAAGAAAGCCTAAAACTGACTGTCTCATAACCGAATGGGAATCATGAGTTCAGATATTCATCAAACCATCATCTGAACACAAAATGCACAGGTCTGGGAAACGTTCTGTAGGTACAGAACAATGGAAGTACAAAATTAGATAAAACTTTTAGGAAAAAAAAAAAGAAAGCCAGCAGTGGCACTGCAGTAAAAACAAATATTTTCTCCAACAAGTGCTTCCATGAAAATTTGCTGGTTTTGTAGCAGGAACTGAGAATAGAATTTGCACCAAAAAAACTGCCTGTTCAGCTCAAAACCTCTTGGAAGGCTGGGAAGTAGAGAATGGCATAGAAATGAAAGTACCAGCTAAAACTAAACTGTGTTTAGCTAGTGTGCCAAATAAGAAACCAATGAATCAAATTGGGATGGCAGAGAATATGAAGCAACATTTATTTTCATAAAACGTTGCCTGAATTATTTAAAATATTTAACATGCACCAAAGATAAATTATTGCAAATTAATCTATAAACAAAAAACCAGACTAAATATGTCAGTAAAAATATTTATCAGAAATAACTTAACCAGGAAAGATTTCTTTGCTCTACATAGCAAACATCGTGTTTAAATGAATCTGTGAATGCAAGGAGACTTTCTTCAATAATGTAATCAGTGGCTGCAGCTGGGGCTTTGTGTTGTTCTCAGAGATACACATTCAATACACTTCAACCAGTGGATGTCCACTCCACCCTACATTTGCTCTGATATGAATGCAATGTAAGCATTATTTATATTTCCAAAAGCATCAGCATCAGGGTCATGTGCTGTGTTCCTTACGTGTGGAAAATAAGCCATATATTCTTCAGCTGAAGCAGATACAAATATGCAGTAGTTCTACTGAAGCGTTTAAGAATACTCTGGACTTGAGACTGTTAAGGACACAGAAGTTAGGCCTGCACCTATAAAAAATGGTAACTATTTCACTGAAGATTTTTCTTGACTTGTCTTAAGATAAGGTTTGACTCACTATCTTCTTCCTAAAGCAAGCAATTCAATCTGTCCACTCAAATCTGACTTTGCCTACACTCCTGAAACATGTTCAGTTGTAATCAAGAGATGTTACACTGAATTTTGACTTGAAAAAGGATTTAATTTAGCACATGCATCTTAGATTGTTCTAAAGTTAACCTGAACAGTTATGTCCAACAAAGCAATAAACCCTAGTATGTGATCAGATATTATACAGCTCGAAAGAAATTTTGCGAAACTTTTATGATGTCAGTGCAAGTTTGAGGGAAATTCACAGTCAATCAGAGAAATTTAAGACTAGATCTAACTTTTTATTTTCACAAGAGTACTCTTTACTTTTTTTTAATGAAAACAGGCTAAAGCCAATTAAGAACTGTAGTGTTTGGGCTTCCCTAAACACTGATTTAGTGTGTACTGGTTATGTTTCAATATGTTAATAAAAAGTAAGTGAAAGTCTGGAATTCTGATTTGCTTGATTACTGTAAGTTTTTTTCTTCCCTTCACTAATTAAATTATTAGCATGTATTTTGCAATCTAGAGAGAGAGACACCAGAGACACTCTGAAACAAAAGTGATAGTTTGTTCATAAGGAACCATAGACAGAAGTGACTACTATATTTGTGCTTTTGTTCCACAATCATCTAAAGTATGTCTATTCAGCTCATATTTCCCTCCTTTTGTAATTATTTGTATAAATAGGTTCTGGGAGTGAATTGCATAAATATAACTAAGACAAATCCCAAGTCACAACTTGCCTTGGTTTCTTCATGAAATCTATTTTATTATCCCAAGTATAAATAACTACACCAATATTTTTCTGTTAGTCATAAAATGTGTGCACATCAATTGATCTTTCTTACAGTAGTAATATTTCTCATATCAATATACACCCACCAAGAAAAATGTTTATCCAATATGATCATGTTTCATTAGAGCTTTTGGAGCTTCCTTTCCCTGAAATCTGCTTTTCAAATGAACACTGCTAACACTGTATTGAGTTAAAACATTAAAATCTTCCCTGTCTATAATTTTTACATATGTTAAAGGATTTGTAGACTCAAATCACAATATGCTTTCTTTAAAAAACCCACAAAAATGGTGAATCAAATGAACAAGGAGCATCCTATTAAACGATGTGGTGGGTCTGAAGTAGTTAACATTGCAATTATAAAATACTTTTAGCAATACTTAAAAAGACTGAGACATAACCTAACAATGATAATCTTTAAAGGAATCCTGAATCACTTTTAAATGACAAAATTATGTCTGTTGACTATTACACGTTTACCTTACAAGAGAGCTGACAATTACTAAAATACCTGAAGAACATTTCTGTTGTTTTCTATGACATAAAAAAACCCTAACCCTGTACACAAGGTAGAAACTTTGTCATTAGCTTCAGAGAATACAAGATGAAGCTGTTAAATGTTATTGTATTTTATTACCAGCCTCGCCTCCCTTTCCCCTTTTAATCACAGATCCTCAAGCTATTCCTACATACTGGATAACTAATTAAACGGCCACAGGATGGTTTAACAGATTTATTGCAGTGTCTATTCTAAGCACATAACTTTCCTTATCTACCAATACCTAAACATTCTGGCCTATATTCATATGGAAATTGTAGGGCTAGCAGTGCTTCACTGAAACTTGTCTAAACCCATATGGCATAGAAGATTTGCACCTAGAGAAGGTTTACATTTTATGCTCCCATCCAGCACAGAAGAGCATCAGCCATTTGAAGCCCACCAAAATACCAGTGATCTCAACAGCCAAGCTCTCAACAACCAGCTCGCTGCTCCCCATGCTCCCAGGGCAAGTGCCTTCTTCTGGTACAGTTTTATCCCCCATCATGCCAGCTCACTCCTCTCAAGGATGCTCACAAATATGTACCTTCCCGGTCTGGAAGGCACTAAATTGCATTTAGCTCCAAAGTCTGTGGCTACAGAAGGAGAGCTTTTCTGATAAAAATGTGTTACATATTAGAATAATATGAAAGTGCACATAAATTGTCTATTCAGCTCTAAGTGATTCTGTTTGGAGCATATTAGCCAAGAGTAGAGGTTAAAACTTACAGGAAGCAACGTTCAGACTGGTCTGAGTTAGTAGACACTTACGTAAAAGCCACTGCAGAAGGGATATTTTCTTGATATAAATACAAAGATTATTTATATGTTTATATAAATATGTAATAAACAAGAGTATCATGTCTACTGAAAAACCCAAACTGGACTGTAGAAAACTCTTCCCAATCATCTGTGTCTATCCACATTTCTGTTGTCAGTCAGGACTAATCTCTGGGGCAGATAACTTTAATTTTTATTTGCTGTATGTTTATCTCACTACCAACATAAAACAGCTAATAGTAATGATTGACAAACTATTTTAATCTAAAACATAACTCTATTTCTACTAAGAATTTATAAAATATCTGTGTCAAAAATTTCTGAGTCAAAATTTCCAGGACTTCTCCTATATAAAAGAGTTTCATCTGCTAAGACATATGATTTTTTAAAAAATTATTTTTAATTGGAGGTATCAGCTGTTTGTCACACTTTTGTTAGTGCTCAACCACAGAAATACGATGTTGTGTTCTTCTATGATTCAGTTATTTTGTTGCCTTTAGCCAGAGATGAGCTTTCTTTTACTTCAAAAACCTTGATATTTTGTAGGTACTAAGTGCTTTTGCTTCGGGAGCTTTGAGCCTTTAAGATACTTTTAGCTTTGCAGATTATGATCTAAAATATCCAGGGAATAGGGAAGACTGTGGTGACAGCTATAATTATGAGACAGACCTCATGTAGGCTTCATTATTAGACACTTCCCAGAACCAAGAGGAACAGTAATATGTAGGCTGTTCACACAAAATGTTGCAACAGCACCCACCACTGAAAATGTAGAAAGATAAAGGTCTTCTTTTGTAAAGATTGGCCACCCTCCAGGCAAATGACTCCACCTCCCGTATGCTGTTGCCCAAAACATATATTTCATTGATCCAAGTTAATGCAAAACAGAGCATATATGGGAGTTGAACACTACATGGAAAAAATATGCCAACATATTCTAAAAATCAAACTTGATCTTAAGCCCAAATCTATGAGAATTTTTTACATATACGCCAGTGAGACATTTCTTAGTAGATATGGCTAAAAACGAAATAGCTCTTGCTGTGTTTTTGGGCCGAATTCTTTGGAGAATATATGTTCTTTGAAGCAAATTTCCTATGGCATAGTAGAGGTGGGAGCTATGCTCAAGCTTTCACTTGACAGAGTCCTCAAGAGAGTGCACCATTGAAAAAGTAGCCTAAAGCATTCACTTTACATTTAGGCACCACTGCCCTCTGGAATCCAAAGCCTCCTGGTAAACACCCAGGCTTCATATATAACGTGTTGACCAACTAAGAATGAGATACAGAAGACTAGCAGAAAGCTATGACAAAAGCAAATGCTAAAAGGAAACGAAGGAAGTGTTTTAAACTATTTTTTTTTCCCCTTGGAACTTGAAACATGACTCTGCACTTCATCTGTACCCAGCTGGAATATGATTACCACTTGAGCAGACAAGAGTGCACGATTTACATATCCTCTTTGCTACACATCCTAATTGCTGCCTGGTTGAGTCAGAGAGCTGGGGAGGTTTAACCAGTTCTCTAACAGGATTTGCATTGTCTCCTACATTTTCTGCTACACCCACAGTAGCAAATTTTCCTAGGTTTGGTTAATATGGTGTGCGCTACCCCCTAAAGAAGCAGTACTTTTTCTTGAATTTCAGACTAATTAGAAGTCATCATCTAGGTACCTTTCTTGATATTCTTTAAGAATTACTATTCTGCATGGGAATCCAATGAATTAATTTGAAGAGCTCTGTCCCCTGGACACATACACAAGACTATATCCAACATTTCTTTAGAAAATTTTCTTCAATATTTTTCAGTGCAAAGCAGTGCACAATATAAAAAACTTATTACTGTTTCCATGATTTATTTGAAGCAGAATGCCTCTTGTGTCTTGTAGGTAGTTAAATTGTGCATATCCATCCTTTTAAATATCAAAAACCATGCACACAATTACTCTCCCAGTTCTATTACAATTACTAATATGGATTCACCAGTGGATCGTTACGGATGGCTATTTTGGCATAAAATTGAAATTTTTTAATTTACCTTACCCTGCTATGTATGGGTATATCTAGAGAATAGAACACATAAGCAAAAAATGATGAAAAATATGATTTATGGCCTTTGTAAAATGTTCCTCTCCATTTGCACCTCCCAAGTGTCTCAAAACTGACACTTTAAACATCAGTGTCTCCAACAGTACACACCAGGTAACAAAACGTGCTAACTAAAATAATTTCTGAGTATAGCCTGTGGTTTCATTTTGTCCTTTGTTGTCTCCAAAGTTATTCTCAGCTTGATCTCAGCCCAAAGATGATTTTCTCACAGGTAACTTGAAAGAGTTCTGCATCTTATTTGCACTGTAATTGCATGCAGAGAAAAATCCATCAGTCTCCATCTAAAGCTCTATGGTTTTGTTTAAATTAATTTTTTAATAGGATTAAATTTCAAGAATTTGTAATTTGAAGCCTCAAAGGGGAAAAACAAATCAAGTCAATTCTGAAGAACAGTTTCATGGCCTGATTTGTGAGGATGTGGGTAAATCTTTGCATCAACTTAG
Source organism: Lycocorax pyrrhopterus obiensis (assembly GCA_014706295.1). Lineage (NCBI taxonomy): Eukaryota > Metazoa > Chordata > Aves > Passeriformes > Paradisaeidae > Lycocorax > Lycocorax pyrrhopterus. The sequence goes on from JACSVZ010000006.1 coordinate 42,350,231, forward strand.
ACATGGACATAAGGATCTTCTAACTACTGGGGATGACATGAGCCAGCATGGGACCTGCCTTTCTGTCTTCCTGGGCTTCTTAATGTTTCATACTTCAGGAAACGTCTAGACACTCCCAAGCTCCTTCAGCTGCTTCTCATAGGACTTGTGCTCCAGACCCTTCCCCAGCTCCATTGCCCTTCCCTGGACATGCTCCAGCACGTCAATGTCTTTCTTGTAGTGAGGGGCCCAAAACTGAACACAGGATTTGAGGTGTGGCCTCACCAGTGGCGAGTACAGGGGACAGTCACTGTCCTGGTCCTGCTGGCCCCACTCTTGCTGATCCAAGCCAGGACGTCATTGGCCTTCTTGGCCACCTGGGCACACGCTGGCTCATGTCCAGTCACTGCCAATCAGCACTCCCAGGTTCTTTTCTGCTGGGCAGCTTTCCAGCCACTCCGCCCCATCCTGTAGTTGTTGTTGTGACCCAAGTGCAGGACCTGGCACTTCACCTGATTGAAGCTCATACAATTGGCCCGGGCCCCTCAATCCAGCCTGTCCAAATTCCTCTGTGCAGCCTTCCTCCTCTCCAGCAGATCAACACTCCTACTCAACTCATCACCTGCAAATTGACTGAGGGGGCACGAAACCCCCTCACCCCAATCGTCGATAAAGATATTAAACAGGACTGGCCCCAATACCGTGCCTTGGGGAACACCATCTGTTTGACTGAGTCAAACTGAGACCTGTGAAGTTGCTGGCTGCTCTGAAATTGGATCCTTCAATGTTTTTACAGGACACAAGACAGAAAAACTTGTTGATTTGTAGACAGTTCAATAAATTAGTTCTACAAAATTCTTGATTGCTGAAAGAGAGTACAATGTACCTGCTCAGTACAAAGATGCATGAAAACATTAATCAATTTTTAGATTGAATTACTCTTTCTAGGATTATGACAAAGTGTCTTAAAATCTGAAAGACACAAAGAAAGTAAGTGTTCTTTGGTTTACTCTACAAGCCATTCCCTGAAAACTTTGCTTTGATACATTACTGATGAAAACAACACTGAGACAAGTTAGTGACACATGCAAAATAGGTGCTGAGAAAGCCTAGGTGCAGCTGGTAAAGTTGCCATTACACTTATTTTAAGAAGTTATGTTGGAGAACTACCGTGGCAGTTTGAAAGGGGTAGGAGACTCATTTGCATAAAATTATTAAAACTTGTAAAGTTCTTTAACGTCTTTGGAAGTGAAGAATTCCACACATATTTTTACAGTTGCTACTTTAGCATTGTATACAGTCAACATTTAAGCTTCCCACAAAAAAATCCCCCGAAATAACCTACTTGGAAATTAGTGCTTTGAAATTAAAGAATTTGATTTTTACAGGAAAAGTCAAACAGAGATGATTTTCTACTAGGACTGCTTAAAAGCAGTGATGGTAAAATCTTGCATGAAGAAGCTCATACTCTGTACTTCCCTGTGGCAGTTTGACGCTAATTAAGTGCCAAGCACCATGAAAGACTATTGACTTATTTGCCTCTGCTATAGCTGAGCAGAGGAGGGGAACTCAAAACTCCATTTTCATGAGGTAAAATAAGGATTATTGAGGAAAAAGGAAAAATTCCAGGCAAAACAGGTCCAAACTTAGACAGTATGAAGAAGATTTATTACTAACAGAATTAGAAGTAAAAAGAATAATGAGAAACCAAAGCGAACTTTCAGAACACCTTTCTCTTCCAGTCCTCCCTCTTTCCACTAACCGCGCAAGGAAACAAATACGGGGTTTGGTCAGTATTTAATTTCTTAAGAGTCTCTCCTTCTGTTTAAGGAAAAGAGTTTCTTCTGCTGTGCTGTGGGATCCTTCCTAAGGGAGAGAGTTCGCTGCGAAATTTTCTGGCTTGGTTTCAACTTTCAAAAGCAGCAGCCCCGCCCGAATCTGCTGCAGTGAAAATCCCTCCCACGAATCTCACAGTCTTCCCACAACTGCCAGCATGGGTCATAATAGCTCATGGGGTTTAGTCTTTTAAGGATGACCCACTCCAGCCCAGAAGCAAAGGTTCTCTTCTTCAATCTTTAAAAGCCTCAAAGCATCTGTGCGCTCTAACGTGAGCACTCCTCTTCATAGGCTGTGTGTGGATCTCTGCATCCCCATGTATCTCATGAATTATAGGGAAAACAATTTGCTGTATTATGGTCCTCACCATGGCTTGCAGGAGAATTTCAGCTCCGGCGCTGGGAGTGCCTTTGTCCTCTCCCTTCCCCCACAGACTGTGGTGCCGCCATGTTGGTTTTTCCTCACGTGTCCTCACTTTTCTTTTCTCTCTGACTTGGAAGAAAGTTGGTATCTGTAATTTGCAGCTGACAAATTGATCTTGTCTGGGCTTTGCGTCGGGGAAAGACTAACCCTATCTCTTGCTACTGGCCATGTGGTGTTTTTTGCTCCATTTCGCAGCAGCCACAGGGGCCTGCCGGCACCACTTGGGCCGCGCCGGCCTCAGAAGAATTTCAGCCATGCTGTCCCAGCCTCAGTGGGGGGGGAAGGTTTCCTGGCTGCACATCTGCTCGAGGCATCGGGGTGGCTCCTCCCGGTGGCCCAGCCTTGGCCACCGTGGTGGGAGGACCTGGGGGCAGTCTCTGGGAAGGGGCCCGGGGGTCCCTCCCCCTCGCCACCCCTCAGGGGGGAAGCAGGGAAAGGAACTTTTCACGCTTCCTCCTTTCTTAAAAGATGTCATCACAGAGGTGTTTCCCGCTTGTCCAATTGGTCTAGCAACCTGCCCATCAGCTATTGGCTCTATGCCGGTCACAGAAGTTTTGAGCAGCTGTTTTTCCTTTCTTTTTTTTCCTCTGCCCCTACAAACCAAGGCCCCAAGTTTTGCTAAACCACCACACTCCTGTAAAACACCTGCTCAGCATGCACAGGAGGGCTTCTGTGGCAGGGACCAGAGCTGCTCCATGGGGCAGGGAGCAGAAGAGCTGGGAAACCTTGGCATAGGCTGGACTTTCCCTCACCAGGGCATGGAGCATCCCAAGCTGAGTGCCAAAAGACAGGTCCATTAGACAACCTCAGGCCAGGAGCAGCACAGAAGACAAAGGTACACGGCAGGCCTGAAGTCCCATCCAGGAAGGAAGCATAACTAAAGCCAAGGACACCTTCACCATATATCAGGAAGGGAAAGTGTAGCAGTCCTGAGCTTAAATGGTTCCCAGGGCCTATGGACAGTGGGCAGGGATCCCAGGTGAGACTGCTCAGTGCAATTATGGCATCTTGGTGCTTGCCAGCAGTGGTGGGAAGATTGGTCCTTCTCCCTGCATGTTTGTCCTGAGCTTTCCTCCCACCTCCAGGAAATAAAGGAAATAATTGTCAAAATTATTTTTCAGAATCTGCAGTAAAACGCATTAGGCCAGGCACTTTTACCTCTCAGGTAGATTATTTTTTCTAGCTGCCTGCCTGAATATGTCATGTTGTTCATCTGCCAGTTGCCTTCCACCAAAACTGATGGCATCCAAGTGACAGTCACCATTGACAGGTAAGACTCAAGGGAGGTAAAAAGTTCATATATCTTTGATTATTCCATCTCTGCACATGGCTACATCTGCTTCTTGCCCCTGGTCTATGGGAACACCAGTCATTTTTAATAAACTTACACTTGCAGCATTCATTCAAAACAAAGAAATACTAATTGTACGTTCAGACTGGTTTATTATCCGTATAAGGTCCTACAGAATCTCTGTGACAGGGAGGGGACATGAATGTGGCAGGGAAGGGACATGACCATATCACTTCCCAAGCAGTAGATCAAGAGTCTCAAAAATAAGCCATCTCCCTTTTACACTGGGGTTTTTTATTATTTATTGCTGTGAGATAAAACCAGTCTGAGTCATTATGCTTCACTTGCTGTTTGATTGAAGCTACAGCACTTTTGGTTTGACTTCAAATTATCTGTGATATTTATGATGGGTTTCTTAAATTTCTGTCTTGGGAGCTTCACAGGTGAGCTTCAAAAATGTAAAACAATGTATTTATGTGGCTGGTGCTAATACTTGCCATACCCTTTACCGAAAGGTCATCTTGATTACTGCTCTAAATTCCAAGGTTAGCTTTTAAGGAAGGAGGATTGCCAAAACATAGGTAGGTATACCAAGAGAAACCAAAATTATCCCTTTCTAACCGTTTTTGAGATGTTGGTTAACATTTCACTGCCTGAACTTTTAATCTAAAGTGCAAGAAAAATGTGGCTTTCCTGTAGCATGTGTGCCTTTCTCATGACCACCAAAGCACAGTGAACAGAAAAGGAAGAGACTGATATTTTTTGGTATTTCCTTTACTAAAGAAAATAAGAGGAAACTGGAAATTTCTGGGATCTACTTTGTACTAGAAAATTCTTGGAAAGAGACCCATACAGTAAACTGTGAGGAAGACCCTGCTAGAGGGGGATCTGCCCTTACTCAGGTGCTTGGTTGGTAGGTGGAGTCTTGTATTTGATAGCAATGCTGGTGGTGCTGTGCACCATAAAAACTCCACACTGTTCTTTATACAGTCCAGTTTCAAAGAAAAAATACTGCCCATGTTCCAGTCCAAATCAAATTTCCCAAGCCCAGCTTTGGAGATACAGCAATGTGCATGCAGCTGTGGTATGTACATGTTGGCTAAAATATTGCTGTGCTGAAGAGCATTAACTTTGCAACAGCTTTGCAGCCTGTTTGACTAGCACAATGTTTGTTCCACTGATCTAAGTCCCTGTGAGCCACTGTGAGCCAACACAGAGAGGAATTTTGTGATTGATGTTCATTTTCTGAGTTTGGAGTGGAAAGAGGGATCGTGAGAATTCTGTTTCGCTTTCTATGATTGTTTGTCTGTCCTTCTATAATATCTTTTTTTATATATTAGCCAATTTCAGTCAAATCTGACAAAGGGGGTGAGGTCTCATCAAGATTCTATTCCTGATCTCCTGAGAGAGAGAAAATTTTTTAAAAAAATGTTCTTTTCATTCAGATATCAGCCAGCTGATTAAGAGCCTCATGCCTACCCACTGCGAATAATTCTAACCCAATCTCAGCTCAGGAAAACATAAATAAGGAACAGGAGAGGAAGCAGAGGATCCTGGGATGAACCTGAGAAAAGGTGAAAACAGGCATCAAAAGGTGATCTGAGATATTGATTTCCTTTAAATGAAAGGAAAGTGACAAGTCACAAATCTGTTGGAAATGCAGGTCCATTAGTTCCCCTACTCAAAACCAGCTTGTTTTCCATGAAATGACTTACAAAATATTCTCATCACAATTAAGAATTGAATTTCAATTAACTATTGAATAAATGTCCTTTTCTACAATGTAGCTACATGAAGATTATTTTTATTGAGACTGATTATCTCATGGTGGAAATGCAAGGGAATTTAATACTGATATTAATTTGTACAGCTGCAATAATGTATGTGGGTTTTGTATGTTCATGATAACTGTTCTTACTATTAGAACCTTCTGTAAAAATGGATGGAAAGAGTCAGAATGACTAATCTTCCCTCTCTTACTCATTGCAAATGAGAATTGCAGTCAGTTATCTTCTCTAACCTTGTTGTGACAAGGATTGTCACTCAGAGGTACACAGATCCTTCTGGATACAGTGCTTTAAACAGAGTCTGCTGAAATCTGTGACAATGGTCTCAAAGGTTTTCATACACATCGGTTTTATCGTGCTCTGGCCTTAAGGCTGAAGATATTTTCTACAATTCTCTTGCTTTTGATAATATTAAGAATGTGTAAACAGAATAAAGAGACAATTTTTTTAAAAGTATGCTTTTAATGCCACTAGTGCAAACGTTTCTCAAAATGGTGGGAAAAACTAAACATAGAGTGGCAAGACTAAAAGACTTCATGCTTTCCCATACAGTATTGTTATACATAGTTGGTAGGATAGAAATTCTGCAACTTTCTCAGGGAAGTTGGAAACTTAAAAAATAGTGCTTTATTTGAATTGCTAATATTTGGAATTAATTGCCCCATGATCCTAGCTGGCAGACTATGTACATGCACAATTTCTGAGCAGAAAATAAAAATCAAGTATACTCATATCTACAAAACTGGTAATTTTTGTTGTTGTTGTTGTTTTTCCTGTTGTTATTGTCTTCAATGGTTCTTGGAAAGTCTATCCTTTTGCTTACCTAAAATATCTGTACACTTTACACAATATTTGCTACTCATATTTTTTACTGAATACAACCATCAAATATTTTCTCTTCTGGATAAGCATATTGTTAGGCAGCATCTTAAAAATTACAAGTGAAGGAACAAAATGAAACTCTTAAAGGTAACCAGCATTCCCTTGGCAGGTCCAGTATCAGATATAAACTTAAAAAAAATATTTTTTTATGTAAATAAATACTTTTGGGTGACCTTTATATTCTGTTCATTTTCCATGCAATTTTCTTTTGTTTTCCTTTTTTTTTTAGAGGTGTGGGAGGAGTGATCTGGATATTTGTATTTTTTCTGTAAGATCCTTGAACAGGGGATGGTACCTGTTATTTACAGTAAGCTTTAGCTCACTTGAGGTCAATGAAACTCAGGAGCCAATTAACCATAAAATTCTCTAGAAATGATCAAGCATTAAAAATGGTGTAATGTCCTCTTCATTTACAGACCTTTGTGAGGAAATATGTGTATCCCATTGACCTATGCCTTTTGTGGACATAGAGGAGGGCATTTTGTGTTTTCAGTTCCCATGCCTGATATGTCCCAGGCAGGACTGAAGATTTAACTTGCTTTCTGTCTGAGACTCTTAAAACTTTCTCATTCATGTTCTATGTTTTTGGAAACTTCTCCACAGTCCCATGGGATAGGTTGACTCCTTGAAGAACAGCAGCAATAATATTTCAAGTAAAATAAAAACACAAAACATTTTCACAGAGTCATCAGACATCATTATCCCTCTTTTACATATTGTAAAATTACGGCATATATATTAATGACTAGCCTAAGACCATAAAAATTCAGAGGCTGACTTGAAATAAAATTTGACTCTTCTCATTGCCAGGAATCTGCCCTTTACAGTGAGCAGTTATTTACATGAATTCAGGTTTGGGTTTTTGTTTTTTACTGCTAACATGAACATGAGTTGCATGAGTATAATATGATGTTAAATTCAGTGTGATATATAAAGAAGTAAGAAGTAAGGCTTATTGTTGTGCATGGAAGGAGTTATTACTTTAGGATCAGCCATGCATTGCACATGGATTGTATATTAGATTCATTTCCAATAGATAAGTGATATTTAATGGAGCTGTTTTACATTAAATGTAGCTTTGGGAGGTCTAATGAACAATTACAGCAGACTCCATGGGAATTTTGAGACAGAGAGCAGAAGTAACAGATGCTGCATGCTTCAAAAAGATATTTTAATCAAATATGATTCTCATTGTGCGACAATGGTGAGGCTCATCACAGCAAAAAAAAAAAAACCAAACCATTTTTCTGGCTGGTTAACAGGCAATATACATAAGTACCAAATATTCACGGTATAATACAGAAATGTTCTGGATATGCTTTCAGATATTTGACCCACAGATTCTATAAATTGCGTTATTCCTAGGAAACTTGGAACTGAGATGCTTTAAGTCAGCTAACAGCATAGATAAGTATAACATGCTTCTTTCCTTTTTCTTTCTGTTTACTAATTTAGACCTCTACATTCAAGAAAAATAAAACTTTTATGTATATGCAGTTATTTCTTAATTTCATTTCTTGGGGCAGAAAGCAGCTGTGTTCTGTAAGCTGCACTCACTCATTAGTTTCTGACTTCAGCATCCAAAAAACTGTAGCAGAAGACCAGAAAAGACCAAGTTCTGAGTCATGGGACTTTATAGAGCAGTGCAACAGTTTGTTTTTACTATTGTGTTTCAGATATATGTTTGAACTGCACTGATCTCAAATAAATCTCAAAGTCTGATAGCAATGACCTTCAATTTTAGTGTGGACTAATGAACTACTTGCTTTTCTTAGGCTGCTGCCATAAAATACAACACTTCTCCTGGCAGAAAAATACGCTGGCTGCTAATGAGGACACAAACTCTAGGTCTAGACTAATGCCAGCCTAATAGGCAAATAAGAGCACTAAAACTTAGACTGTCCTGTTTCAAATATTTGCCTCTTACAAAGACAATCAAATAAAAATCTGGTGATAAACTATTATTTCTTTTGGTCCTTATCAAAACAGAGGAGGCTTTAGGAAGGTCTTTATCTTCTTTGAGATATTTTTTAAAAAGAGCACTACATCTGTATTACTGAAAGTGTTTTTCATTTGGTTAGGTTAAGAGAAAAAAGAAACATTCAAACTATAAACACACTTCCAAGTTTGTAAATTTTATTTGGTGCACTGGCAATACTTTAAAATGAGTCTTATTTTTATGAGTATGACTTGCTGCTGTGTGGAAAACTAAATTGTTACTGGAACTGAATAAACACCACATGAATCTTTAAATACAATTTCAAACATACTGTAGTGAGGTAAATAAATCTCATAATTACCATGCAAGATTAGCCATAAAATCCTGTTAGGATACTATTTTATACTCTTACAGAAACCAACACAATCAAAAGCAGTTTTCAGGGACTTTATGGAAATCTAGTTTCCATAACGATTCTGAGCAATAGGTGAAAAGTGGATGAAAATAATTTTACATGTGATATTTACGTTAAGACAATGGGGTGGTCTCCAAGAACCATGCAATGTTATGCAAATGCAATGCTTCCTGAGTTGCACATTGCCCTGGGACACAGGCACTGGTACAGAGCTCTCAATGGAAAGTGGCTTTAAAACAACTAACTAATGCAGCAAACTGAGAATTAAGAAAATACACCATCATACAGTTCAATGCTTTGTTTCACTCTGGTGGCCACTGAATGATGCCTTCAATGCTGCTACAACATCTTTCCATGAGGAAAAATGGGCAAATGCAGAAAGCTTGCTAAGATTAGAAGTTAATACACAAGAATTATAGAATGGTTTGTGTTGGAAGGGACCATAGAGTTCAAATAGTTCCAACTCCCCTGCCATGGACAGGGAATCTTCCACTAGACCAGGTTGCTCAGAGCCCCATCCAGCCTGGACTTGAACACTTCCAGGGATGGGGCATCCACTGTTTCTCTGGGCAACCTGTTCCAGGGCCTCACCACCCTCACAATAAAGAATTTCTTCCTGGTAACTGATCTAAACCTGCCCTCTTTCAGTTTATAGCCATTCCCTCTTGTCTTATCACTGCTTGCCCTTGTAAAAAGTCTCTCTCTAGCCTTACTCTAGGCCCCCTTTATGTGTTAGAAGGCTGCTATAACTTCTCCCCAGAGCCTTCCCTTCTCCAGGCAGAACAGCCTTAACTCACAGTCTGTCTTCACAGGAGAGGTGTTCCAGCCCTCTTACCATCTTTGTGGCTCTTTATGGGCTTGCTCCAACAGGCCCATGTCTTTCTTGTGCTGGGGTCCCCAGAGCTGGATGAAGTGCTTCCAGGTGGGGTCTCATGAAGACAGAGTAGACAGGCAGAATCACCTCCCTTGATTTGCTGGCCACTCTGCTTTGGATGCAGCCCAGAATGTGGTTGGTTTTCTGGGCTGTGACCACACATTGCCAAGGTATTGAGCTGCTTGTACACCAACACACATAAACCTTTCTCCTTAGGGTTGCTCTCAGTCCATTCTCTTCCCAGCCTCTTCTCGTGCTCTGGATTGACCCAACCCTTACATTTGGCCTTGTTGAACTTTATGAGTTTTGCACTGGTCTACCTCTCAAACCTGTCCAGGTCTCTCTGGATGGCTTCAAATTCCTTAAATCTCTTATGATTTGTCTTGTGCTCTTCTGAGGAAGTTCAACTATTGCCAAAACATCTGTTGGTGTTGACAGCTGAAGCGTCAGAGGCCATGAAGGGATGCATCTCTCACAACATTTCTTGCAGGTAGCTGCTGTTTGCAGGTTTTTGGCGTTCTTCTTTGAGGCACATAATTCTCACATAGATTTAACAGCGGCTTATGTATTCCTCTTAAAGTAGAGGGGGAAACAGGTGTCTAAAATACTATTCTATTGTTTAATTCTATATTAGCTCTCTAAAATCCCAGCAATCCGTGTCCCACTTTTAAATTAAGTTTGGGCTTCTCTCTGCAAATTTAGCTGTATATAAAATTTCTTCTAAAAGTTGCTTTGAATGCCAAATGCTGCGATGGTGCCTGTATATCAGAAAGAATTCTATGAACCATTATAATCTGCAATGTAAAGTTACCAAAACCCTTTGTTGGGTTTAATCTCTGTATGCTGTTTACTTTATTACCATTTTAATTTTACTACTTTCAAGATCATTAAGTAATAACAATTATAAATTAAATAAGGTAAGGCTGTTAAGACTCATTGACTCAATTTGCAGAGAAGTTGGCTCTTACTGGCTCTAAATTTCAAGGAATGTGAAGAATGAGTTCAAAAACATAAATATCGGGAGATATTGAGAGGAACTTGCAAAACATCTTAGAAGTATAAACACAAAACGTAAGCAAATATTTGAGATTTGTAGAGAGCATGAACTCACAGATGCTTCATAGCAGTTGCTCTCCTCCCCATGAAAGACGTCTTCTGACATCCCACACCCAACATCATGGAGGCACATATGATGTGACCATAATGGACTCCTAAAAAAATACAGTGGGAGGAAAAGTAAGAAAACTGTAATGCAAAATTTTTTCTGGCTTCACCTTGGAGTGCTGCATTATAGTCAAAGCTGTAACATGGTGGGACAAAAAGAGTCCTTTGACAGCAGCACAGAATGAGGGCAAATATGTGCAAGGTCCCAAGGCTACTGCTAACAGTGCTATCCTAGAGGAAAGGCCTTAGATCCCAAATGGCAACTAAAAGGTAAGCCAAAGGTAAGCCAAAGGTGGCCCAGGTAAGCCAATATGAGTGGAAATTTGGCTACGAGAAAGAAAAGAAGTTGCTTCAGGTACCAAAGAATCAGTAGAAACCAATATTGTCCTCTTAGGTATTGTTCTTTCCCAGTGACACAAGGACCTGACAGGACTTATACACATGGGGCCGTAAACATCTTCAGAGGCATTTCCAGAACATCCCCTGCTGAACGTGCACATGCCCCCATACACTCACACGTAAAACACTGCCCTTACCTTTTGTTTTGACCCCTTCCCATCCCATTAAACAAGCAGCAGTCGGGGTATCACAAGGAGTTTGACTAGAAGAGAAACTCTCAACTAGCTGCAGCCCAAAAAATTAATTAAAGGGTCCCCCCTCTTGAAATTGTTCCCATTAGACCATTTTATTAATTTTATTTTGTCCCCACAGAATTACAAAAATAAACATTTTTATCATGTCTCCTAACATAATCCCATTGCAAATACCACAGACAACTGATGCAGTAGAAAAACTGTTCCCTTGACAGTAATTACATAAATATTACCAGAAAATATTGCTTCCTCATTTTGCAATGATGCTAAATAACAATGTCTTTCCTGAGGAGACCATGAAGACAGCAGAGGAGTATGATAACTAACTAGATATCTAAAGGACAATTGAAAGGAAAAAGAGAATTATTAAGCTATTCTCTATCTCCATAGAGGGTAGGATAAGAAATAATGGTTTTAAACTGTGGCAAGGGACACTTGGATTAGACATTTAGGAAAAATTCCACAGGCAAATGTAGAATAATGACATGAGAACAGAGTGCCTGGGGATGTTGTAGAGTCGCTGTCACTTGGGGTTTTTAAGAGTAAGAGACAAACATCTGTCAGGAATGACACAGGGTATAGCTTTCTCCTGCTCTGGGGCATGGGGGAAGGACCAGAGGGCTTCCTGGAAGTCCAGTCAAGGTACAGTATTTGGCAATGCCTAAACAGAGGGAGAAAATATGGTGTGTTTAAAATCTATTTCAAAGTATTTGAAATGAGGTTGGGTGAAATCTGGATTTGTTATTTTAATTTGGACTGTAAATGACCTACAAATTATAAAACAAAATAAACCAGCAAATACAGTATCTCCTGTCATCTACAATCAGGTTTTATCACATCAGTATGTCTTTTGCAGGAATATGATTTTAATACAGTTTTCCTACGTCTGAAGGAATAAAATACAACTTTGTAATGTTAAATGCATGTGCTATACTAGATGAATTCCTATCTTTGGAAGCATTTTGCAGTCACAGGGGACAAAACGTGACATTTACTTTGCTTTATGCTCATAGAAGGTAATAAGAAGGATAGATAGTTCAAGAGCTTTTATAAGTATTTCACCTGTAGACTGCTCCCCTGGTAGTTAGCGTAAGTGGTTCTCTGACTCATTTGGAATTACTTCACAGTCTTGGATGTGTGGATGAAATTGTTTCATTAACACCTGAGTGCATTGATCCAAGCACTACTATGAAATGGTTGCAGCTAGCCTTTCAGCAAGCTGGATATTTACAAAAATTGGTTGCATAAATGCAAGTTTTTCTCTGGATTTTTTTTTTCATTCTCTAAATGCAATGTTTCGAAAAAAAAAAGAGCTCTTTTTTTTACATTAGACCTGGAAAAGAATCAAAGCAATGAATTTAGGTCATCCTTAAATAAGTTGGAAAACCAGATAATTGGTCATAGCACGAGGTTTATCTATCTGGAGTATCCATGACACGTACAGATATATATATAAAATTCCGTATTTATCCTTGGTATGAGCACAACAACATTTATCTTTGGCTTTACCATACTGTGGCACAAAACCTGACCTGGAAAATCTATCCAGAGACTGTTTTACACTCTTAGCTACGGTTTTACTCTAGTTACATTCTGCTCAGTAGTCACCTTCTATTAAACCTTTGGGGTCTTTGACCCCTTTTCACAGGGTTAGAGAGTGGGGTTGGGAAGACAAATGTGGCATGAGCCATTGGGAGAACCTTCGTATGGTATGACTGAAACTGTCTTTGGAATATGGACGGGGTGCAAAACCACTAAACAAGATGCATGAACTGCTACAGACCTTAGTCCTCTGTCTCTTATCCTAGGTACAAACATGAAGGAGGAGAGAATTTTCTTTTCAATTTTTTTTCTTAGCAAATATCTGAAAAGATATCGTGCCAGAAGTGATCTCTTAATTACATCAGTATTAAAACAACCCAGAGGATCTCTGACCACAATGATGCAGTCTTTCTTTTGCCAAGAAAATAGTACAGAGACTAATGAGGATTACTCAGCTGCATTATCTGAGACATAGGTTCTGTTTTCCTGTATGAAAAATAGTGAAGAAAATCCCAGTCAGGAAGAGCAAGACAGAAAAAAGAGTACAGAAGAGAAAAACATAAGGGCAAAGAGAAAGAAAAGAGGCAAGAAAAGAAGAAAGAGATAGAGAAATTAAAGGATAAATGGAAACAGAAATGTAGAAAGGAGAGGAAGAAGTGGGGGAGGGGAGGGGAGGGGAGGGGAGGGGAGGGGAGGGGAGGGGAGGGGAGGGGAGGGGAGGAAGAGAAAGAAAGATGAATAACAGGGAGACAGAAAGGTGGGAAGGGGTGAAAGAGTTGGACTAAAAGCTCCCTAGACAAGACAGACATAGAAAGTAGGAAAGAGAAGGGAAAGAACCTTATTTCCAAATTTTCCCCTCTCAGAAATAGAAAAGATATTCTGTGTAAGTCAGGATACCCTGAGCTAAAACATGAGCTTATAGTTGTATGCATTTAGAGTACCTGTAGAATTTTTTATACAGGAGAACAGTCAAGCATCACAGTCTCTTGGAAAACTACCAGTTTCTCAGGTGATAAATGACATTATCTGTAATCGCTTCAGGAGAGCTCAGTTCAGTGGTAATAACTGAGTACACACTTTTAATGTGGAGTAATCATTACATTTTGGGAAGGTAAGTGAGTGAAAAATTTTCTACCAAGAAAACATACCCCTTAATTCCACTCTCCAACCAACATCAGATCCCTCTTGTAATGGACAGGTACACTCTAGCTCGAGATCACTTGCAATTATCCTGCATCTTAACAGTAGAGAAAGAACACAAGCAAGGGGCTTCTGCAGAATAAATGAGTTCTGAAAATAAGACCATGGAAAAAGAAACATTTCAGATTTAGGTTTTTTTAGATTTGTTTAGGGGTGGGAATTAATCTGTGCTATTTGGCACTTCTTTTGCATAGGCTTTGCCAAAGTTATTATTTCTACCAGCCATCTTCTTTACACCATTTAAGTGTCTCTCAAACATGTTCTTAATCCAGACTGATATACTACTAAAACATCTCAATTTTCCTATTTTGCTCGAAGCCTACCTCAGCAAATACTTGTTGTGCATAGAGTATATAGTTCTTTGGCAGGTTCTAATACTCAGGTCAATTGTAGTATGCTCACAAATCTCAGAAATCCTTCAGGATACTGCTAAACCACTCAGACTTTAGGAAATCCTATAGCTACATGAATAGAGAAAGCACAGATGCTTGTAAAATTACCAATGAACAGCATCTGTCATGAAAGTAATTCCTAATAGTGAGATTATTAATTTTTCCACCTTATATAAAGCAAAATATTATCACTATATGAGATATCATTGAGGAACACAGACTTTGTGTCATGATATGTCTGCATTTCAATGAGAATATGCTTTCAGATAAGAAAGGGATATTTCTTTGAATATTTTACATGTTTTACAATTATTATTGTTTTGGTGGATATATAACAGAACTCTTTATATTTTCACAGTCATTGATTAACTTTACAATGTAGCCTAGGTTTGGAAACCATATATTGTACTTACTGCTTACTTAAGCATTGCCAATGGTCCTTGAAGGAATTTTTTCCAAGAAGGTTGGTTGTTTTCAAAGAAGCAACTGTGCTGCTCTGACTATGCAATTCATTGTCCTTTCAGAACAATTTGAAATATGTTGTCATAAAATGAAGAACTGATGCTAACATCAGGATTTAACCCGGTATGTAGATATAGCAATATAGCAATAATTACTGATAATTTGTGCAGCCATATTTTTTTAAAAAACCCCTGAAATTAGTAAAAGGCATGTTGTGATGACAAAGTGATCTGTTTAACAGATATAACCCACTTGTTGCATAGATTTTTTTGCTCTTCATGCTTGTTTCCATATGCTTAAATACTTGCCACTATTGGATAAATATTAATTTTGCCTCTTCTTTTCCTGAATTAACACAAAAGAAGATTAGAAGAAATGTCTGGAAAAAAGAACTGTAGAAATGAAGAAAAGTGCTATTTTCTTGTTAAGAAGAGTAACATCTATCAAAACATGCAGGCCTTGTTCTGCTTCCATTAGCTGTAAGGGATACCTATTAGTAAATTAGCACCACTGTTCAGCTGCTTTTTTCCAACTCCAGGGTCTCTTAATTCAATATGAACGCAGTACACAAAGTGCTTGCTGGTTGTTCAATATAATCCCTTCCATTTGTACACCTCCTCTCCAAACTTTCCTCAGTGGTTGTTCGTGTAGGGTACAGGTGGACCTGGTGGCATAACCTCCTGCAAGATGGGCATTGATTTGCTTCAAACCTTGGTAAACACTGAAATTAGAGAAAAAAAGGCTTAGCAGGTTGATGAAGCTTTGCTGAGCAAAGGGAGACAAGGCTCATGAATACATATTAAATTGAGCTATACTATCAACATAGTCAGAAAACGAGGTGAGAGACCTATTAAAATCTCTCCAAATCATAAAAAAGATCCAGCTGAGCACATGATGTGATGTGAATATGAAATAGGGATCTGCTTGTCTATACAGAGAGGTTCTTTTTGATCCATTGCTGCCTGAAGAGTTTGAAAGCTTTTTCCCTGTGCGCATGCTCTCCACACAAACCTCTCTGGGTGCCAGGCCAAGAGCAGGAATACTGTCTGGATACAAACTCCAGTGGAGCTGATGTGCCTTGAGCAGAGCAGGCTAAAATAAGAGAAAAATTATCTTGGTAGCAGCCGTGTATTTCACAAAGTACCCCTTGCTTCTGTTCAGTATAAACACATATCCTTTTGATTTATACTAAAATCAAGCAAGATGTACGGAAAGCAGATAACTGTGATGTTGATGTCGTTAGTATTACAGAGGTATTTACTGGTGCTTGATTTTTTAGTTCAATGGAAATAAGAGATAATGTCAATGAAAATCTGTGAGTTATAGTAAATTTTCATGTGTAGCTATAAAAATCTACCTGTTTTCTTAAACAATTTCACTCGAGGAATAAAATATAGCTTTTGAATATTCTGACCCCTAAGCAGTGAAAGCAAAACACTTTCATGCTTGTGAAGCATCACATAGTACATCTTGCCATTTTTGTATTTGTCCTTAGGCATCACTATGGCTGGTGTTAGAGACAAGATATTGCATTAGATGTGCATTTGTTCTGATTCACTACTGATGTATGTCCTTATGTCATTTTGACATTCCTAACTTTGAACATCTGAAATGTGAAAAAGCAGAGGAAAATTTTGAAGAAATGCAAAGAATTTTTCCTTTGCTTTTTGACCTGCCTTACCAACATATTTTTGTGTTTCTTTCTAAAATGTGAAGAGTACAAAAGATGATCTATTTTTGTGATTCTTACAGCAGATTTTGTCTGTCAACTGTATTTCTTACATCCTAATGGTATGCAGAAAAAAAATAATTTAGTTATTTTTCACTAAATCAATTTATTTGTTCCTAAACTCTTACTTGTTCCTAAACTATTACTTCTTAATACAATAGTAATCATTCTTTCAGACTGTTTATATATTTTTGTAGTTCTACAGACTTCATTAGAAATAATAGAAATGAGCTGACTGAGGCCCTAAGGTTTGATTATATCTCCAGCATAACATGTAGCTTTAGACAATTTTATATAATGTGTGGGTGGTTTTAGTTCTGTGTAAAAAATAGCCATTTCATATCCTTTTTCCTTAAAAATAATATTTTGTACATTCTTCCAGCTCAAAGAAAGACAATTCTGAATTTCTCCTGAGGTCCTTATATGGGTCCCAGTGCTGAAACATCAGTTACTGACAAGTAGGATTAGCATAAAAATGGAAAATTTTCAATGCAAACTACTTTTTGGCAGATGATTGGTGGACAAGGAAAAGGCAATTTTTTCTTCAGTGAGGGATATAGTCATCATAGATATTTAATCTGCCACACATTTTGATTGATAACTTTTTACAATTTCACTGAGTCAGAAAACACAACCAGTAAGTATTTCTTAATAGCCTGGAAATTCTTTTGCAAATACAGAAGTTCTCAGTATAAAAAACAACTCTCCCACCCCAAACTAGCCCATCAACATCCTGTGTGCAATGAAACTCCGTTTTTAAACTTTCAAGAAGCAAAACACTGTCTGATTACTTTTCTCCTTCCACTTACCTGTGCCTGTTTATCCTAACTTGAGCACCTTTGCTGTTGCACAGCTCCGTCTGTTCTAAGGTTCTGCTTGTCTTAACGTGCTTTCTATAGTGACCACCAACATTACTCCTCTAAGGATTTATGTTCTTTCTCATTTAGCAGAATAGGGAAACTAAGAGTTGAGAAAATGGTGGACAGATTGAGAGGTCTGAGCTTTTTGCTCATGAGGAATTTGGTTAGGCTTGCACAATGTGTCATTCCCATTGCTGAGGCCTGGCAAGTTATAGGTAACAGGTTTGGAAATATGTTTTTTTTCTTCTTTACTTCATGTGCACTTAATTTCCAGGAATCTTTAGTGATCTGGTTCTGTGTGAATCCTTCTGCCTGTCCTGAGATTTCTAAAACACCCAGGGACTCTCTTTCAATATCTCCTTACTATGCTGGATATGAGACTGAAACCAATAACATGCAGTTCTGCAAAATCTCAAAAAATTTATTATAAAATCAGATGCTGATTCATCCTTCTCTTGCTTTTGAAACTGTGTTTGCTGAAAAATCACATTGCAGCAAGCATGAAATATTAATCTAGTCCTTCTTTACTGTATTCAGTTTCATCTGTGTAGCTGTGAGGATTCTGGTCAGGATGATATTCTCTTTGGCAGGGGTTTCATCAACAGATGCTGCTATCCAAGTGCTTGAGAGCATGAGGGAAACTGAAGGAAGGAGATGGGGGCAAACCTGGCTGCCCATAGGGCTCACGTTTGACACAAGTGATTGTGCAGGCATTAACACAACCAGTGTACTGCGTGTCCCCTGATCCTTCTGGACACAAACTGAGAGGAGCACAAAGACAGGTCTGACATCACATCTTGGGTGCTCCCCTCACCAAGAGTCCATGTTCCCTGTCTAGTTGTCAGATCCTCATGGGGGCTTTTTGGGGAAGAGCTGGTCCAGATATACCTGTTCTGACTGTTTCCTGGTCACTTCTGTAGGCAGTTCCAGGTCAGAAGGAAAACTTTACTTCATGTGTAGCACAAGGAGACATGAGGTGAAGCTGCCTGAGGATGCTCCTGAGGACACTGCTGAAACTGATAGCACCAGGGTAAGGCTGAATTTGAAAGCGAAGCCCCTGCTCTTCTTCAGCAAATTTGTGAGGGATCACAAATACATAGATTGTAGTCTTACATATTAAATAGAGCCTCTTCAACAGCAATGGAATGAGAAGTCGTAGAAATGAAAAATGTGGTTACCTTAGACTGTCCTAATCTAAACAGGGGGAGGTTGTTTATACCTTGGCACCTTCTTTACCTTAGTGCCAAAAACCAAAAAAGCAAGTGACAGGATTAATAGAAGACATTAATAGAAGACATTAGTAGAAGTCACAGTATGAGACTTTATTCACCTTTTCATGTTGATAATGTCTAAAAGACTGAAATCTTATTTATTTCACATACATATTTTTGGAAGCTCTTTAATTGCTGCCAGAATTTCTCACTGAAACTTGGCTTGGAAAATAGAGTGACTGCTTTGCCAGAAAGCAGTCATAAATAATGCTTATACAGTGATGCTAGAACCCAGTAGATATTGTTATCGATTACATGATTGCCTTGTAAGAATTCCAAATGCAGACAATCACAATTCCTTTATTAAGCTGAGGTTACTTGAAGTCCTCATTGCAATTAATTTCTATTTAAGATTTGTTATACAAGGAGAACTAATAACTTCTCTGGTACATTTAAGTCATCACTGAAATTTTTATTGTTGTGCACCAATATTTTAATAATAACAATAAAATGAATAGTTATTCCTATAACAGAAACGATATTTAACAATACAGAATGATTAGAGAAAATTGATAGAGCAATTGTGCTTTCTTTCATAAAGCAGGGTAAATAGGCAAGACACCACTGGTAACAGTGGCTGTGTCCTCTTTAGTTAGCCTTTCCAAAGATTGTCCAAGATTAAAATCGTTTTTAAAGCACGTGTAGATGTGCTTTGGCTCTCCAAGATTGATGGAGATATTTATGTTCTTCTCCCGTGTAGGCTTTAACTACTTTTACCTAATGTTGAATTCATCTCCATGCTGTTTGTAGATTTGATTCTAAGATACTGCAAAAAGTGGCAAAGAGTGTTAGAGATGGGACAGAAAAATATTGCAGTGGGAATGCACACTCTGTGACTAATTGGTCTTACATGTGAACTCTCTAAGGCATCCCTGTAGTTACTCTGGAGATGAATCTCTGTATCTCCCTGAAGGGCTGCTCAGGCTTCCCATGAGGGAGGAAGCAGCCCACTGGCTTTTTGTCATGTGGCCTGCCTCTGCAAGACGTAATTTTGCATTGCTATCCAGATAAGCACGTACTATACATCAAATCCTAACTATTCAGAAATAATGAGAAGCTCAAGGCCAATCTAGCAGTGCTGACATGAGCAAAAGTTTAGTTTAAGAGCACTGATGCAACTGGTAGACTTCTGAGTAGCTAGGTGGTGTAAATTAGATTATATGCAATATATATTGCTATATAACTAGGTCTAAGACTGAAAGAGGAAGTGTTTTTGACAGAGTTTATTCAGCTGTTCTTGGAAGCCTGTATGAAATGGCAGCACAACTATTTTGCATCAAGAGAGAACTAGATGTAATTTAGAAAGAAAAAGGAATAAATATGTCACTTTGATTTTTCTCTCAGCTCCATATTGCTCTCTTGGGTAATGTATTTCACTTTTGCTGTTCCTCGAGGAATAGCAAGCAACCAAGGTCAGGATTTAAATTTGCCTAAATACTTTCAGAATGCTTTTCTATTTCAAAAAGGGTAAGTGTACCAGGATACTCTTACTTATAAATGAATGTATATTAGTCAGGTCTCCTGTTTCTTCTGTCTCATACCTCACACAGACAACTTGCAATTCTAATAAAAAAGAAAATTTTTATTTGCTCTTTAAATAGATTTAGTCACTGCTAATGAAAAAAATAAAGGTAGTGAAGGTAATTAGACATAGAAAAAAAAGCAGTAGCAACATATTTAGAAAGCATGCCAAAATATCTTAATGCATTCTTTCAAGTGCAAATATGTGTGGAATAGCTACTGATTTATAAATGAAACTGTCAAAAATATGATGTAGTGCTCACTGGCAATAGTTACATTCCATCTAGCAAGGGGATGAACGTGGTCATTAGCAATTAAATGCAGCCCCCTGAACATAAAAATGAAACCATGTTTGAAGGTACTGGCCAAGTGAAATGAATGAAAAAATCCCAAGTGGTCTCGGTTATCACTCGATATGCTTCAGAACTGATATATGTCTGAAAACTGCATCCTTTCACCCCCACCCTCCGGCTGCTTAGGGAGACATATCACCTGAGCAGCACAAACACAGCACTTCACAGAGGATGTCAAAGGAAAAAGAAATATCCCTCAAAGTCTGCAAGAAAATGTAGAAACCTATAGAGAAAAACATAATAGTGCATGTTTTTCTATCATGTCAGAAAAGAAATAGAGGAAGAATATCACACATTTTAGCATGTGCACGCTGGATATAGACATGTGACATCTGCCAATTACCTCCATGTCATGAAAGGGAATTTTTAGCATTGTCAAGAAACAATCATGTTCCTCCTATCATCTTTGAAACATCCCATTTTCATTCTCTTCCTTTCTGTACTCCTCCTTCTCTGTCTTTCATTTCTCTGCAGCTAAAGAAAGAGCTAGGAAATAAATAATGTATGAGAAAGAAAAAAGAAAGGAATTAGGGTTTATTTATAAGGAACAATAGCTTAATTCATGAAGCAATCTTTAAAATGCCTGAGCCTTGCAGTTGGTGGTGAGGGTAAAACCTTGTCAGGGTTAGGCATAGAGCCAATATAATAAAGATTCCAGAAGTGAGCCATCAATAAAAGAGGATTTTAAGACTCAGACACTTGCTGGGCTTGCTTTTCTCCTTCAGGCAGGCTTCCCCTTTTCTACATTAGCCTGACTCTTCCAGTATCTCTAACCCACATAAATCCCTGGTCCAGCTCCCTTTTCTGTGTGCTTTAAGGCTTCCACATGGAGGATATCCTATTGACACTACACCCAGTTTGCCAACCTGCCGAATGTTAGCCACGTAAGGAAGGCCGGTTCCCTTTCCTTTTTTGGTCACTTACATAAAAGCAAAGAGCAAATGGATGCAAAAGCCATGTGTTCAGTGGACACGCATTAAAGGGTGACATACCGCAATATTTTGTGTGGCTCATGTAGATTTCTTTGCTCCATGAATTCAGTATTGCTTTATTAAATATAAATCCATCCCTTACAGCCACTGAACCCCTTCCTTGAAGGGAAATGACTCAGCATGTCTGACTCACCTGTCATGATATGCCAGGGCCAGGTGCTCACCACACCCCAGCTTTTCCTCTCCATCCCTCAGCAGCAGCTCCCTATTTATACAAACCAAGGGGGAATGGTGTCAAGAATCAATTAGTGGGGAATTTCTGAATGCAGAGTTACTTGTTGCCTAGCAGCAGCCCAGCAAGCTGGGCTTGACTTTGATTCATTTAACCCCTAACTAACCTGGGCTGACAGATTATTTTTCATCATCACTTTCCAATGCTTTCTCAGTCTGTCTGGAGGGATGAAATGCCTGGAATACTCTCTGCTGTTTTCAGGTGGGTCCTTGCCTCCATTCAGTTGACCAAAATGTAGAGTGGATAGAATTTGTGGTGCTTCATTTCAGAAATACTGCAGAAGACTTTCCATGATACTAAGCCTCCTTTTTGGAAGTAAGGAGCAGGACTGAAACTCCTCTGTCTTCCAGAGCTGGGCACTGGCCATCCAGAGCATCTCACAGCCACAGACTGGGATGGTCATGGCTTCAGGAGGACAGGCAGAGTCTCACCAAGGCTCAGAAAACATTGAGTTATACTTCTGCTGAAAATTCATGTCTCAGTCTCTGTTCTTCTTCCTTAATAATTAATTCAGCAGGGAGAAAAAGATTGTTCATTTGCATAACTAAATTTTTCAGTCGCAGCAATCAGCCTATTAATAGAAACCCATCTATTTGTCTGTCTATCAACTTACATAAAACACTGTGTTGTCTTTTAAGACATGATATTTTGAAGGTCAGTAGCCCATAAACAACAGATTTAGAGGCAGAGAAATAGCTTGATCCTCAAATTCAGAATACACTAAACTAGACTTTATAAATAATATACATCAGTCATGGAGAATAAGTCTGTGCTTCACTTTTCAGCACTACATTAGCAAGAAGACATAATAGATATTCACAATAACATCAATACCAAATGAGGAAAGAATTGCAAGGAAATTTTTAAAAGCCACTGTATTATGGCTTTATAATGAAATCAGTGCTCTTTAGTCAAGGTACTAGGCTGCCTTGCTAAAACATTTTAGTAATCAATGCAATGGATTTGTGCCAAAAAGACATGGTACATCACTTCTATTCACAAGCTGTCTGGAGATGAACATCTCTTGAATGCTCTATTATCTTCACCCATTTTAGGACTCCAAACAGAAATGTTTCCATTATGACTCCATTTTCAATTACAGTTTTTAATAGTCACCTGTTCTACCAGAAATTCCAGGCTTATTATTTTCCTAAAGATGTTTTAGTGACATAGAAAAAACTCTGAGCATTTCCTTTTCAGAGGTTTGAAGAAATTTCCATACTATACAAATTATGCTTTTTCTCATTGTATGTTTAGTTACTATCTTTCACAAGATGACATCTCCTCTTTCTTCATTTTCACCTCCAGCAATCCTATTTAGCTGCAGCTCTGCATACAAGAGATCTGGTCCTATTTGGCTCAAATACATAGTAGGTTATACTGAAAAGATGACATTCCACATAGGGAAGCACTTCCAAAAGCTGCTCTGGACTCTCCACAAAAGAGTAAGCCAGATGAAACCAGCTTCTCTCCTTATTCCTGCACATCACAACCTGTCTCCTCCTCCCTTCAAAGCCCAGAGCCAAGGATTTATCTGAGTCTTTGCTATGTTCAGTCTGGCTTACGCACAAGGTGACAGACAACAGCAAAACTAACAAGATATATATAGGAAGACAGGCCAAATCCGGAGAGTTGAAATCTGAAATGTGTCAGGAACACAGCCCTGCCTGGGGGAATTTTTTAGGGGAAATAAACACAATACAAAAGCAATTGAAAAAAATGACTACTGAACATGCCCTGAAGGCCTCTATGAATTTAAATTAATAAAGTCTGAAAAACCTTTATGTAAAAAGCTTGATAAGATGACTGCCACTATTTAAGACTATTTCTTCAGAAGAGCAAAATCAATTCACTGTTCCATGACAGCAGGCTGAAGTCAAATAAAAGTAACCGAGTGAAAGAAGTTCAGAAGAAATGGGTACAGTCTATTTGGTCCAGGCATCAGAAGACTTATTTAAACACTTGGGCACAGACACTCCAAATGATTTTTTAAAATCTCTGTCATTACATTGATCAGTCCAATTTCTCACCAATACATATAATTTTCAGCAGTGAAACAGAGACCATTTTTGCTGTAGTCTTTTGCTTTTGATAGTAAGGGATGAAACTCTGAAGTCAGAATGCATTTTCTTGAAGGAAAATGACGACACGATTTGGACACAGCAAAGTCTGGTGCTTAGTGAAAAGAAGATTAAAGGTAAGAAGTCAAGACTTATTCAAGTGATCTAACTTGTCATATGCATAACTCATACCTATGCCAAACAGAATGTCAAAATGCAATGATTTAACAATCCAGGAGTATATTGAGCACTTTCCAAAGGACACCTGTCTTGATGAATCGTGATAGCGCCTTGCCCAGTCAGATACTCTGAACAATCGAGTACTACTGCAACATGAGCAGCACTGTGAGGGCACCCAGGGGCTCAGTGTGGTGCCAGCAGAAACCCCAGTATGGCAGCCTCCAGCTCTCACTGGGGAGTTTCTGAAAACCAGTGGTAATTAAATAAACAAAACCCCCTCTGGTTTACTTCCCCAGGTGCAGAATGGGAACAGTCAATACTACCAGTTTGACAGGGTTATTTGCATTAGTTCACAGACATTAGTGTAGTGAAACCATAGCAATCTAGATAGAAATCTATTTCTATTCAGTCTTTTTAAACAACTTTTAGATATGAATTTAAATAGTGAAGTCTACTTCTAGCTGTTAACATATTGGAAACGTGTCACACTTGTCCTTTGCCCACATAACTGAGGTAAGACATTTATATTGTTTCCAACTTAGCCGTAGACTCAGTGACTCAAATAATTTCATTTTCCACTTTTTTCTTCCCTTACCCATGCAAAGGGGATAACACTACTTACAAGAACATGGTTGTGAGGATTTATTCATCAATAACTGCATGTAGTTTGAAAACTTGGAAGTATTACATAAAATGCAAAGTGCTGCCTAATCCCACTTCATTCTTCAGTCTGCTGCCACAATTTCCAGCAGCAGTTTTGAAAAACAGCTGTCCATGCCTTGGTGCAACCCTGCATCAGTGAAATAAGACACCCAGATTTTTTCCCCACCCCAACAGAGATTCTTTTATCCTCCATTCATAAATTTCCCTAGATTTGTTTTGCATAACTTTCCTCACAGATGCATTTCCTGCTTTTGAGTCACTCTCCATATTTCAGAAATGTTTTGAAACTGCACATCCAAAGAGGCATTTTTAATTAGAAATTTTATTTTTCAACTTAGAAAATCGGTTCCATGTTTTGCTAGTTTCCTAACTGTGTTGTATATTTGTATATTTGGCTTTAAAATATATTCTCTGATGAGTTAATTCTTGTTGGTAGGGAAACACACGTTGTTTTAAGTCTAATATGAGAATGAATTAATTTGTTTTTTAGATGCCATTGGTTTGAGTAGCAACTGTTAAAGGAAGTAAAATCTGTCCTGCCAATCTACAAATGTTGCACAAGTCAGATGCTTTATTTTATTTTTCTTATTGTGAGGGCTCTGTTGCTCCACTAATATATGTGACTGCAATAGGCGTATTTTTTTTATTTAGCCATAATAAGCCAGTTAGAAAATTAGATTGCCAGACAATATAAGAAGCCAGTTCTTCTTCCCTGAAGAATAAGCCAGCAAAAAACGTTAGGTGTTGATGATATTAATTTTCATGTCTTTGCAAAATCTTTCCTATGGTTTTGTATCTACAGCACACAATTTTGCTCCATCAATATGTTTTTGATTTGAACGTGTGGAATTACACCCACTCTTTCTGAGTCATCTTTACATCAAAGCAGTATTAATTTCAGCTAGCTTGAGGAGGACATGTGCTTATTAATGAGGCCCAAGTGCTTGCACTAAGTAACAAGTTAGCAAGAAACTACATTCTTTTCAAGAGCTCTGAAGTCCTGGTAGGCATTTCCTACATAACCAGTTAGTAATAAAATCTTCACTTAGGGAAAAGAAAATAGTTAGTGTGCACTGAGATGCAAATGCTTTTAGCAGTGAAAAGGAACAATTTCATATCAGCCTGCACCAACAAAAAGCTCCTGGTTTCTTCTCTTTTAGAGCTTTACATTTTCGGTGAAGGCCTGAAATGCTAGACACAGCGTTACATTATTTGTTTTCACTAATGTTTCACTACCCCATAGCCTTGGTCAGCTCACTAGTAAAAGGAACAGTTATATTTCACATTTACACATCATTTTTCTTCCCCAAAATACTTCTCAGCCTGTATGCATTTTAGATCTGGAGTCAAATATTAAGGACATTCTGATGAAATCAACCATCAGTGTATTCGCTTTCCCCGTAGTAAAATATGTGTTGACTTCTCAACAGAAGTTTCAAAGGGTATGTTTCTGGCTTTTGTGCATAACTTAACCCAGGAAGGAAGGAAAGAATGGGACAGAATAAAGTTTAAAGATCTGCTGAGTATGCTTGGTAGGGAAGGTCCCATATTAGGTTAGCTTAGATGTATATTTGTCCTAATTAATGAGGTCAGGATAAACATGAGATTCCTGCTCAACAGGTTAAAGTTTGGAGGGGTCGCCCAAACAAGATGATAACTTGTGCATGTGGCAACTATATAGGACTGTGACCCAAGGGTGTGCAGAGGCTAAGGGCAAGTTTTTTCAAGGGTGATCTGTATGAATATTTATCCATTTTATAATCAGATAATTGTGGCATTGATGCTGAAAGACTTGGTCCCACAGGACAAACACAGACCCTGCTTCTACTGGCAACACTGACCATTCAGTGTCTTCAGCACTTTACAGAAGTGACCCGCAAACTGGACAGACAGGAGAAAAATGTGACAAATGCCTCAAAATATAAAAATCAAATGGGAAAATAACTTGAAATAGATTATGATCAATACAGGTTTTAATGCATGCATGAAGTTGATACTCAGACGAGTGGCTTTTTCACACTTATACTATTCATACTATAATTTCATACTATTGCATCCTTCTTAATATGTATATCAAGAAACTGCAATAAAAATGTGGTAAAACATTTGAACTCTCAAGTTAAGTTCTTAGTTTTTAAAATTTATCTTTATATTCTCGAGAGACAGTGTCTACAACTATCTCTTTTCACATTTTTGTATGGGTCTTTGAGCTTGATAAGGGTCTTTGCAAAATGAAAATTAGAATCATAAGTGATTGTCTCTATATACTGGGTAGTTGAAATGCTTTTAAAGCAAAGATATGGTTGTTTAAAGTGAAATGAGAAGGGTTTTGAGAATTTAGAGTTAATTTCATTTAGTTTTGAGTTGGCGTTTTATTTGGCTGATTCAGTGACATGAATGAAATTTTATTTCAGAGCTCCAGCTGAACTAGAAAGGTTTCCAGGAGAGTTAGTGACTCACAGGATGCCTCTACAATAAATAATATGGTTTAACACCCAAGATAAAGCTTTAAAAATTAATTTCCATCTGGTCATGATACATCCTGGAAGTAGGCTGCAGAGTGTGCAAGTGGGAAGCAAGTTATCTATTAGAGGATTAATGAATCATATGGTAATAATGCATAACAGTACTTCAGCACTAATAAAATTTGCAAACACCCCACATATTTTTAGTTTCTATCATAACACTTATAAAGAGTAAATGTGGGTTGAATACCACTTCCACCTTACAGGATGGAAGAGCAAGAGAGAAAGACTCTGGTAGCTTGTCAGGCAGTAAAATTGCAGTTAAAACTCGGGGTTCTCACACATTCTAACCATAACTGCTTGTACTGGAACATGAACAGCTAAATTTCTTTCAACAACTAGTCCATTTCTGCAGGTTTTCAGAGAAAATAAGACAGCAATTTTGATTCAGTATAAATCTGTTTGTCACTGCCTAGTTACTGACCTGTATGAAGTGCAGTGAACTTGTATCTTAACAAGATATGACCTTTGATATTAAAAGAGTCTGAAGTCCTCTTCCCGTTCTTAAATGGTAAGCTCATCAGATGCAGTCCTTTGAATTTTTAATTATTTCATCATGGCAACCCCAGGAACAGTTAGGGGGTATGTTCTAACCATTCCCATTGAGGTAAAACTTTCCCTCCATGTACCATGTTTTCGGAAATCATGTGAGACCATAAAATGTAAGGAAGTTGACATTTTTTAATCTCTAAACTGTTCAATATTATTTAATAGAAACAATCAATATAGGTTAACAAACTTTGAGTGAGTTTGGTGTACAAGTAAAGAAAAAAATAGTTTGATACAAATAACTGATTTCCAAGAAACTGTGCAAGGTTTATTACTGGAAAAAGTTTACCCTGAAAAGTAACATTTTAATTGAAAACAGCATAGTTGGAGTAAACAATGACGTCTTTTTTTTTAGTGAATAGTTAAATTAATGGATAGTTAAATCAATCTAACAAATAAAACACAGAGTTTGTTACTCTTTCCCAGTCACTCAATTTTGAAAATAAATAAGGAAGAAAGAGATTGGAAAGTTGTAGTGATGTTTCAAATTTATACTTGCAGATTCAGGTCAGTCACTCCATACTGGCAATGCCTTTGTCATAAGCTGACTGGCTTCATGATTTAAACAAACTACCTGTGATATATGGAGATTGGTTAAAATATAGAAATAGCTAGGCTGCATATAGAGCCAAGCTGAAATAACTGTTGATCTTTAGTGAAAGAGTTTGTTTGCATGGTTTAAAAAAACCACAAATGTTTGGGACAGCAATAAGCCTGAGCAGTGCTCCTTCAAACACATGCATTGTCATGGCTGGCCTTGGATTTTATTCCTGTTTCAGAATTCCAGAAAGCCCCTATACATATCATTTGTCTGTATACAACAGCACATATTGATTGTGTATAAAGCAAGAGGAGTACACCCTTGTACCTGTAGAACAGACTGCATTTTCTACTGTGGCTCAAATTTTTGGGATAGGTTGTCTCCTGTGCAATTAACACTGGTGTTGGGAAGAAGTAAATGTCCTGAGGTTTGTCTTAACGTACGAAGTTGATACTTATTTCATCCTGCAGGAGGTACTTTGCCTGGAACACAGAAGTTGAACCCTGAGATAGACACAACCCAAATACCTCTCCTGAGTTCGGTTATGGAGCACAGCAATTTTGGAGAATTACCTTTAGTATCTCTATTGGAAAGGACTTACATAGATAAAACAACCATACAAATGCAAATAACAATAATATTGCATCTGTAATGACATACATCACTGTCTTGAAACAGACTGGGCAGAAGTCATTCGCCGCCGTGCAACCTTCCATATATTTTGAATCCTTCTGCTCCCACCTACTGACGTCTTTTATAGGTGCTGTAAGGCAAAAACATCTTCTCCTTCTTGCAGTAACTCGTTAGTGACATCTTTTTTCCTGCAAAGCCTGTGTTCTACCCTTTTGTTTTTCTGAGATGTTGACATCTCTACATTGCATTGCTGCAGGCACCACTGCAGTTCTTGCATGTCCAAAGTGCCTTGGCCTTGGAGGGCACTTAGGAGCTCTCCAGGGAAGAAGAGCAGTAAGACTTTCTATCCTGTTTGAGCTTTTTTAGAGCAGAGAAGTGTCAGTGGGTCACACATGCGCAGAAGGTTTCACATGCAAACACAGCAACAGGAAAATTATTCCACAGATTATGGTCTTCTGCCCTGAGTAACTCAGCATGTGTATCATCATCCATAGTGTACTCTACTGCCTGGACCTCTGATTCAGCATTTCCGGGCAAATACTGATTTTTGGGGTTTCCACTTGACTAAAAGCTGCATAGCAGATTAGCATTAAAGCTTCAGGTCATATCACCTAATTATAATGTGCTTGGATGACCAGCAGATCATTCAGGACAACCTATACTTTTTCCTCAGCAGCCACTACAGGCAGATGTACCCATGACACCTCAGGCATAACCTGAAGCTGCTCTTGCTCAGAGTGTTATTTCTTACAGACATGAGAATTGCTCAAGAAAAACTGGACAAAATGGACTTTTGCCACATATAGGCACACATCCTTCTGGCTCAGCCTTGCTCCTCACACTCATCGTGTGGGTATGCTCGGCTGCAGTCCCACATAGAGCCCTCACTTTTAATGCCTGCAGGACACCCCTGTGCAAGTGATTTGTGGGTGATCCAGTACACCTCAAAAGAAGAGTCTGGAGAACCTGAAGGCCACCAGAGATAAGAGCAGTGATTTTCACCCATCACACAACTTCTCATCCTTGGGCTCTAAGGCTCTGAGAAGGAATTATGTGAGGCAGGCAGGTCCCTAAAACCATGTGGTGCAGTCACAGGCTGTGTGTGATACACACGCACTGCAGCTGGTTCCTGGGAGGGAGCACTGGAAGAACTTTGCTGGAATATCCCTAATAGCCGTGTTGGCCTGTGGGAAATGGATCAAGCTGATGCCATCTGTGGGAGGAGGAACATGGGGATAGAATGAATTTGATTATACGGCTGCTTGAAGGGCAGATGCCAAAGGGCCCTCGAAGGGCCTATCCCTCAGCAAGAGCCACTTCATCTCCACTACAGCATCCTTGATGAGCAAACTGAGTGGAAAGAATTTCATCTAACAGACCACTGTTCAAAAACCCTGAGATAAATAGGCATGATAGAAAAAACTCCCTGAACAGTTTATTTTGCTGATATTTCTCTGAGGATACCTTTGTTAATTTTTATCTCCATGGAAAATATGTCTTTGTATATTGGATGAGGCATGTATGAAAATATTTGTATTATTTATATATAAGTCTTCTTTACGGAAACCTCTGGTTTATGCAGCTTTTTTGTTTCCCTGGCTTTTTCCTTAACTTGATTTTTTATTTTGTTCTTAGAAGGAAAAGCAATACTATGTTTATTGAATTTTAATATGGATGGGATTTGTATGTTACAATTTGCTATGTTAGAGAAAGCAGGTAATTTCATAACTGAAAGTTTAAATAAGTAAACAAAAACATATTGCCTCTACTAAAATGAAAATGAACATTATCAGTAGAACCAAACCTTTTTGGTGTTAGTCTGTCTCTGAAGGAAATCCACAAGAGTTTTTAATATTCAACTAATTTATTCACCTGTGATAAGGAACAAACATAATATTTACACTTTTGACCTCAGTGGACATTCTGTCTCATTTTATGAACTTTAATTGTCTCATTATATAAGTTCTAAATGTATTGCCTCCTCCTTGCACATTAACATGTTATTTAGTAAAATAGTTGATTGCTTATGATTCCTAAAAGAGAGAAGATTACTGGTATTTTTCAAGTCTGGACAATTGCCAGGTTATTAGTTTCCCCTAATTTAAACTTTTTCTACATTCATAGCTTAATCTATTTTTTCGCTTCACATGTGTTTTGCCCCTCTATTCTTTCATGTGCATCTCCTTTAAGATGTTTTGAGTAACTGTTTCAATAAAAGCTTTTTATAAAGTTGTGTAGTTTCAAGGCTCTATTTTCACCTCAAATGCTTTAAATTATGGTTTTTATCACCTCTCTTCCAGTGAATAATACTATAAATAAAGCTATTTTGAAAAGTTTAGATTAGATCACAATCAGCTTCACACTCAACACATGAATACCTAGGATAAGGACATATAAAATCCTTTTTGTCTTTTAGCATTCACTTACCACCTAAAGCAATAAGAACTAATAATATTTTCCTGATCTTGGACTCAGCTATTCTGTTAGGAAAGTGCCACTACAATAACAAGTTACATGCCAGCATAGCTGAAGGTTTTGTACAGGACACCTGAACATGCAGATTTGATGGCCACCTGTTTTTCAGCTGGGTCTCCCCACAGTGTACTCCCAACACAGGTAAATGTACGTATTGCAGGAAGCCTGGCTTCCCAGTTTTTTGAATGCAGATGGTCTGCAAGGCTTTGCTTTCCAGTCCTCTGGAAATTTGGCCTGAGTTCTTAACACTGTGTATTCAATCAGACATCAAATATCCAGGTCTGCTTTTTTTTTACTTTGCTAAAATTCACTCACTTGAGTGAGAAATTGCAATATATTAATTCTGTATGTTCATTATCATGTATTCTGTGAGATGAAGGATCAGGGGCTTTTGTTCCTGAACCAATAATTTAGACATAAATCTCAAATTTCTCTTCTTACTAAGGCTAAGTCTGCATTTAGTCAAAACAGCCTTTGATATTAATAAACACCTATGTCTAGTGAAATTTCTGTAGTAATTTGAAAAGGAATTAAGACTATTCACAAAGCATTAATTTAATTGGGTGATAAGATTTTACAGGAAGAAGGTAAAAGTCAATCCCTTTAATTTCTCATATTCGAGAAAAATACACTGCATAGAGACTTGAGGCATGCCCTAAAGTTCAAAATCAGACTCTTAGGACCAGATTTTGGAATAAATTCCCAATTTATGGCTTTTAGTAAGCTCTGCATTTAGTTTGTTAGGAACTTGTTAATTCATATGAAAACACATTAAAGCATGAAGGAAATAGCTAAAATTGAAGCTATGTGGCTGTCATGAAAAGCACCATTTTAGCCATGATTTTCCTATATTATCAAGAAACTGCAGCAATTTTGATTGTGGGGTCTTTTTTCCCCTGTATTTGGAAATAAGTTCAAGACTAGTAGAAATGATAAATTACTGTCATAAGCTACTAGAAAGAAAAGTTGCTGTGTGTTCATCCAGCTGTACACTACAATACATTAAGTTTTCATTGGTGCTTACATATTCAAATCCCAAAAGAGTGCTTTGTAACAACACTTGTGTCTTCAGAGGGTGTGCAAGGCTGCAGAAACCACAAACTGAATGAGAAGTGGCTGAAGAAATATGCTTGAAATTAGTCTTTTAATTTTTTTTTTTTGGTCCCTGGGCTAAAGAAACCTGTAAATTAGGGAAAGACAGAAATACCTTATACAACTACATGGTTAATTGCCAAGGTCAGATTCTGGGACAGGATCTTTAAAAACAATCTACAGAACAAACACAATTGATGAGAGAGAAAATGAGTTTACCAAGCTTGTGCATCACCATAAACAATGCTTGGTTTTAAGCTTCTTAGTTGTAAATAAACAGACATGATCTTGCAACCCCTGTCATCTTCATCACAATATTATATATAACTGCTCGACCACAACCTTCCAGAGCAGAAGATTTTTTGTTTAGGATTTGCGAGCTGTCAGTCTTATTAACAATCACGGATGTGCGCTGTTTTTTTCTTCAGGCCCAACAGCACATCACTGTCCTAACAAAAATGCAGCAACATTCAGTTTGTAAGTGGCAAACTGGCTGTTTAAAAAGTAAATGTTTAATGAAACACTAAGATAGGAAACATCCATCCAACAGAGGCAAAAAGCTTAAGTTGTTTTAATCTGATGCAAGATGGGGATGCAATGATTTGAGCAGGGATGATGGAGTGCAGGATTGGTACCAAAGAACATGCCAAATAGTCATGTCCCAGAGCTTTATCTTCAGTATTTCAGAGAAACATGTTTTAAATCACATATGACTGCGGTTTTACCTCAAGCAACCTTCCTAGGGATAGGTCAGGACAACATCAACCTCAGCTTGTTGCAAGTGGTTCAGTTGACTAGAGGAAAAAAAGCACAGTATTTGTAGGGTGACTCAGTCATACAGTAATTGAAGGCTTTGCTCCCTGATAAAACACAAACTGCATTTCCTAGGTCTCTAATTCCATCTCTTTAAAATGTAAATTTACAGTAATTTTTCTTAATATAGGTCTATAATGGTGACTGTAACGATGGCTTCATGTTTCAGTGAATGCCAGCTTTGTTTTGTTCCATATTCAATCTTTCTGGATGATGTTTTATTATACACATTGACAGAAGTCAATGTCTGTTTGTTATTTCAGTTTTATATGCTACCAAGCTTGAACACAGAGAAATTAAGTTGTTAGCTCTTTTATGATGCAGTTTGGATTCAAAAAAGAAAAGAGAGGAAAGTAAAATGGGCCAAAAACCCCACAATAAAAATATATAATGACAAGCAATAGGAGACTGACTGTAGCTCAAAGAATGAAAAACATTTGCAAAACAACAGAAATGGGAGGAAGTTTATACAGGCATTGAATTTGGAAAAAAAACCCCAACCATTTACAGAAGGAATTAAATGTTCTGAAGAACTTCTGGGACAAAATAAAAAGGAACACTGAGTGCAAAGCCTTGTCAGACACAGAGATGTATTCCAAGGATTCAGATGTAAACTGAATGCTTGGGGAAAGGCCTCATCAAGAGGTTCAGTCAGAACAGTCAGGGGTGAGCGAGGCAGAAGTAGCCTGTGGAAGGACCACACTGGGAAATGAAACAGAAGAAAGTGTACCACAGAGCTACTGATTGTGCAGTAGTCTCTCATTGACAAAAACCTGGAAGCCATTAATCGGGACATACAGTCTGCAGGTGGCTCTTTGAGAACTGAAATTGCCAGGTGCTGAGCCATGGAGTATGAGGCTGCTCCCCCATCTGCAAGGTAAAGAGGCTACACGTGACTTCAGCATCCCCAAATTGTCGCAGTTAGTCAACTCAATACTGCTAGATAGCAGATAGGATCACTCCAGGCAGCATTGAAATGGATTCTTTTCTTGTTTGAGAGAAGGTTACTCACTAACTTCTAGGGCATTGCACAGTTTGTTGTGCAATTAAGATGGCTGCAAACACAGTCGCTTTTAAAACAAACTAACTACAGCTGTCCCTTTATAGCCTCCATATGCAAGGGATAAAACCTTTTCTCTTAATTAACCCAGTTACTTTCTGTTTTTCAACTGCAAGGGAAAACACTTGCTAAATTGGCTTAGATTATGTTGCATTTTATCAGGCTTTTAAAACATTACTTTAATAACTGTTTCTTCTGAAAACTGATAATCACTTCTGCAACTTCATCTGAAATTAATGAGGAGACAATGCTAATGGTATTTATTTTTTTCTCTCCAAAGCACACTGAGATTTTTCCAAACAGAAAAGTTGCTGCCCAGAGTACTGGCAAGCTACTGATGGGTAAATGAGAAGCCCAACCTCTACAAAAGCAGCAAGACAAGCAAGACAGTATTTGCTGATGCTTACCTGCCAGGGAATTCACATTCTGTTTCCTTCAGTTTATACCAAAATTATAGTTAGTTTTATGAAGGAAGCATACTCAGTCCTAGTCGGAAATCTTGCCTGTTTATATGTATCACATTAACAGAACAGTTATGAGTAATAGACTGATAAGTACTATTTTGTATATGCTTTGCAGAGATTTAACTGTTTACTGAAGGGCAGTGAAGGCTTCTTGATAACCTAAAGTCCCTACCAAGTAGAGCAACTGTTAAAATGTTGGGGTGTAAAAGGAAGACGAGTGCTATTATGTTGTTTACTAAAAGTCTTATTAATGATATTCACTAATAGAGAAGGTAATAACCCATAATTTACACATTTTAAAATGCAGCTGTGAAGCCTGAGTTTATTTTTCATTCTGTCTGGTACTTTATGAAGAGGATTTGCAAATGTGCCAATACTTCAACACATGGTAAAGAAGAAAAGCCCTCAGAATGTGTAGATCTCTCAGGTCTCAGCTGAGTTTTAGCAGACATTGGGATTTGCTGTTATAATCCACCTCCTACACTTCCGGTTAATGAACTGTTGCAGGAGATACAAGAATATCAACTATCAGATACCAATGGCATTCAAACACTGCATTTACCTTCATGAATCCATCCTGTAATATACTCTCTGTTCAGGGAAGTCTCTAAAGTATAAAAGATATGGATATTACTTATGCATCAATGGAAACACATTTAGAAATTAAAATTCTGCTATGTGACAGAGACAAGTTACAAAACCACCACAGATTTATGAAAGAGAAATAAAGTAAAAAATAGCATCGCTCCAAAGATTTACAAGTATCATATATTCAGTAAAGTATGTTGTAAAATAAAATGATCCAACATCAACAAAACCCACTAAAGCTCTGTTACTTTTACACAAATATTTTTTCTCTTAGCCTTGTAGTTTGATTTTGGTACACATTTTCAGTTGTCTTTTGAATCAGTCATTGAGGAAATATTTCAAAGAGCTTTTCACTTGCCCCTTCAAGAGCAGAATGAGCAACAGCAGCATTTTCGTGACCCATCACTTTTTTTTAATAAGCACCTGCAACAGTTGCTATGTTTTTCCTGGTGATAGATGAAAAACATCTGGAAAGACGGAACATAGGCAGGAAGCATTTTATGTAAAACATGAATGTTTTTTCTATTCTGATATCCTCTATAGCAACATGTGAATTAAACCATGTATAAAGCACACAGTGAAAATCGATTTATGCGTGCAGATAGAAGAATATCACAGAATTGTGGTAGCCGGTGTGAGAGGCGTGTGTGTATTACCCACAATATAATAACTCATTCAGAGACAAAAAAATTTTACTGTGTGGGTGCAGGACTCAGTGTATGACTTTTGAGAACAGGCAGCCACCCTTACTCTGATAGGGCCCTGTGTTAGTAAGAATTTTGAGCTATTTTGTCTTGCGAAGCACCTTTCTCAAACCCAGTGTTCTCAGGCTCATATTTAATATTTATTGCTGAGGAGAGGCCATTGACCGAGACATTTGCACTTGTTCTGCAGGAAGAAGAAGGCAACATCTTCCTTTGGCTCTCTGTTTTTGATGTTATGGAAAAGAAAAACGATAGAGCTACGGTGACCTTTACAGATATTTTTCTTCCCTTAGCCTGGGTGGATGGGTGTCTTACACCATGTAATGCATCCGCCATGACCATCCTGGGAGCCACCGACAAGAGGATGTGCTGCCCACTTAATATCCAATTTGTAAAAATCCAGTGCTGTGTCAGTCATCCCACATCTTCCAGTGTCTGCAGGTTCCAAATAGTTGTCAAATCAGAAAATTACCAGAATGGGCTACGTTTGGGTCCATGCATGCTTTAACTTGTGGTACAAGCCAAACCACACTCCAGATCATTGAATGGCTCTGCAGTTGTGATGGGTTATAATTCCAGACATTTTCTTATCCTCAACAGTAACCCTTTTTTCCCTCTAATCCCTCTGTTCAGGAAAACAGATCTCCCGTGGACATACTTTAACTGTCCGAAAACTGGCAGGTTACTAAAAAATTAAATGCTGATATTATCCACAAAAGTTTTGCTTAGCAATGATCAGATAATTATTTACTTTATCCTTAAACTTTATTAAAAACTATCCAAATCCAAACCTGAATTTTCACATTTACTATGCATTTTCTATCCTGGACCATATATCTGTTACTTTTCTCCACATATGGCTTCAAGCTTTATTTTGTTTTATTTTTCTATGTTTTCGTAAATATCAATAAGAGCCTTTTATCAATTTATACATGAAATACTAGTTTTATTGAATAACTTAGCACTGACCAACAGCAGCAATTATATTGTAATAATTAATAATTGGTAAATTGTGTTTATATTTCTTTTATCTGGGTAGTGATACAACAAAATGTTTGTAACCAATCCAAAGATCCTGTTAAAGTCTTTAAAAATCAAAAGTACAATTAGATAAATCCTGTTGTTTGTATGTTTCACTACAGAATATTGATTCCAAGTACATATTTGCTATTTTGACAAAGGCAATGCAGAGCAGACAGACTTGCACACAACTAATACTTTGCATATGATTTCTTCGAAAAAGCAACAGTAATTAATAAAATAATAGCAGTTCATTCTTAGTGATGCTCACACAATATTGCTAGCATGAAAGCATCAAAGCCTTCCAATCTCTTATCATTTGTAAGACAAAAAGAGATTGCTATATATTTATCAGATGAGACAAGATTTTAAAGGTCTAATGATATCTAAGAGCTTATGTGCAGAAAAAAAAGCCCCCAGACTTCAGTGCCAATTGCACTGTAAAATAAAAGTTTTCTATTCCAACGCAACACTCACATCTTCTTTAATCCTCAGAGTAGTGTCTTCATCATATGGCAAGCTTTTTGTTAAAACCTGTTCTCAGTTGCTTGAGTTCTTTTTTGCTTTCCCCTCTTCCCTCCCCTCCATCCCAATTTAATTCTAGGCAACTACTATCCAAGGTTTCTGATGTGATGCTATTTTTCTGACAGGCAGAAGTCCAAAGAGAATTTTGGTAGGCCTTAATAAAGGTGGATTATTGATATAGTGTTGTTCAACTGAGTCTTCTTTCAGGGCTTTTATTGTGGGTCTCTCTCATCACATAGGAACAATGAAACAGATGTGTCTGAGAAAGTTTGCATGGCCAAACCCACTTCAGATGTCACAAGAAATCCTGAGAGTCACACATGGACGTCTGGTGTCAGAGGATGGAATATCCACAGTTTCTTTCCATGATGACAATTAATTGATCATGCAGGAAGAAGTCCAAAAAACTCTTCAAAATGCTAAAATCAAACCCAGAAAAGTCAAACCCATATAAAAAGGGAAAGTTTATGGTAATATTTAAATTTTTCAAAGAACATACCAATGGAAAAAACCCCACTGCTCTTAGAAGTCCAATTACTTGACTATCTCAATTGTGAGGAGTTGTATATAGTACATAATGTTCAGCAAGAAGTTGGATTAATAGCTGTGCTGAATCACAAACTGTAACTGCTGTGCTGTGCAGCCCCTCTTTGTCAGTCAATCATGACGTATAAGGAAACAGAATGTTCAGCAGCAACTGCCTTTAAATATTGAAATATTGAAATATTGAATTAAATGTTTGAATTTGTAATGCTATACTATACTGTAGAACGTGTACTGTGATTTTCATACGGTTAATGAGAGATAGATATCATAACCTAATAACAACAATTTGAATTCTACCTACAGTAATAAGACAACAGCTATGAGGTAAATAAACAAAGGAAGAGTGAAAAATAAAATTTTGCAGAAATTGATATTGGTTTGCAGCAACTAATACCTATTTCCTCTACTAGAGTCCTTGATTAAAGAGTGGAAAAAGGTTACATAAATAAATCAGAGAATACAGTGAAACCTTCACAGGTCCTGTGATGCAGATGGCTATTGACCCATAGCTACAGCGCATTATGTTTATTGCACCTTGCAGCTTTACTTGTTGGTGGTTTGAACTTTCAGAATAGATGGATCTGGGCACAGAAGTCATTAAAAAATTGACCATCTGGAAATCTACCATCATTTCATCTGTGCGTAATGTATGAAACAGCAACCTGCTGTTTGGAGCAGGTTTTTTGAAGTCCGCTGAACATTTCCTCCAGAACTGTTGGCAGTTCTTCATAAAGAAATAAATGCCAGCAGAACAAAAGAAATTGTGATGAGACCTGCAAGGGACACTGCAAAAAGATAGGTTTCTTTTGACATTTAGAGTTACCTGGCACTGCAGTGTAAGACAAAAGCTTCTGCATGGCACAATAGAATTTCAGGATTCTGTAAATCTACGGATGTTTACTTTGGGAAGTTTAGGAGGGGGAAGATGCTGGGAAACAAGAACATGCATGAAGTAATTCCTGAAGACTATGTTTAAAAACTCTTTTTTTTTTTCATTTATGATGGTCTATACCTTGCCTTCAAGCTTTGGTAAGAAATATATGGAAAATCTATGGATTCTGAAGTAGTAGCTCTGGGTTTGTCTAGATGAAAAGTGAGAGCAGAATTTTGTCCCCTGCCTTCAGGCATATGACTATATCTTTATTCTTTTGGTTTCCATCCCCATAATACTCCATGAAAACTGTATGGAGTGGCCTGAAGCTTTGTGAACTGGTTAATAATACCATACAAGAAAAAAAAAAGATGAATATGAGAGAATGGTTTCCTTTCCTTTACGTTTCTATTGTGTTTCAGAGAAGAAAGAAATTGCCTTCCACCAGGAGAGAAATTGCTTTGTGACTAAAATGGTATTAGGCTGTCTCCTACGAATTTTCTGAAAGCACAGAAGAGTAACAGCAAGAAAGAGCAAACAAATACTGCTATGTGAATAGATTTGAAAATAAACCTTATTTTACAGCATGTATTTAGGAAGTTCTGGAGCCAGACAGAATTGTTAGATATTGTGCCTAACAACAGGCCTTGGATCTTTCCTTAATCAAATCCTGTTTAATTAAAACTTAATAACAGTGACAAGCCAGTCTCGACTCAGAGTATTAAGAATTCTGTAGAACCTGCTGCACTATTTCACAAGTGGTTCCAAAGTCAATTAGCTTCATTGTCAGAACTCCCACTTGATTTCTAGCTTGATTTGATATAGCTTCAGTTTCCAGGTACTGGATTTTTGTTTCATTTTGGATTTCAGTAAAGCTTTCAATGCTGTCTCTCAAAATGTCCATCACTCAGCTGGATAACTGTGTGACATGGTGGGTGAGCAACTGGCTCACGGGTCAGGCAGAAAGGGTTATAGGGAATGGGGTGATGTCGCTGTTGGGGTGGATGCCACTGTTGGGGTGGCCACGACACACATGGACAGTGCCTCGGACAAAGGGCCAAAAGCCATTTATTAAACAAAGCAGCCTCTTTTATACACCTTTTGTATGTTATCATCCATGTTACATATTCACTGGCTGCTAAACTACTACAGTAGACTCATTGGCTATTATTAACTCCAATATACTATCATTGGCTACCTATAGCATAAGCGTTCAAGCATTCAGAAAAATAACAAGTGCAGATATGTTGCTGTTTTTCTCCTTCTATTGTTTAACTTTCTTGCTTCTGTTCATACTGCATTCTCATGGGTAAGAACTAATTGTTTTTCTTCTCACGGACTTTTCTCACAGTCCCTCTCTAGCAGAAGCAACAGGTCTGAGCCATAATTTTACAAAGGCAACAAGGCCTTCATTTTATAACGTTTTACTTAAATGCCACAGGGTGACATCAGACTGGTGACCTGTCACTAGTGGAATTCCACAGGGACCCGTTGTAGTGCCAGTGCTCTTCAATGTCTTCAAAAATTACTTGGACACAGGAGTGGATGGGATACTAAGTTTGTCAATGATACAAAACTGGGAGGAGCTGTTGACTCCCTTGAAGGAAGAGAGGCCCTGCAGAGAAACCTCAACAAATCAGAGGGCTGGGCAATCACCAACCATAAGAAGTTTCACAAGGGAAAGTGCTGGGTTCTGCGCCTGAGATGGGGCAACCCTGGATGTACAGACAGACTGGGGAACAAGGGGATGGAGACCAGTGCTGCAGAAAGGGAGCTGGGGGCCCTGTTCGATGGCAAATTGAATGTAAGTCATTGCGCCCTGGCAGCCAGGAGGGCCAAGCATGTCCTGGGGGGCATCAGGCACAGCATCGCCAGCTGGGCAAGGGAGGGGATTGTCCTGCTCTGCTCTGCACTGGGGCGGCCTCACCTTGAGTGCTGGGGGCAGGTCTGGGTGCCACAATATAAGAAAAAACATTAAACTATTAGAGAGTGTCCAAAAGAGAGCAACAAAGATGGTGAAGAGCCTTGAGGAGAAGCTGAGGTCACTTGGTCTGTTCAGCCTGGAGGAGACTGAGAACAGACCTCATTGCAGTTACAGCTTCCTCATGAGGGGCACAGGAGGGGCAGACACTGATCTCTTGTCTGTGGTGACCAGTGACAGGACTGAGGTCAGAATGGTCTGAAGTTGTGTCAGGAGAGGTTTAGGTTGGATATTAGGAAAAGGTTCTTCACCCAGAGGGTGGTTGGGCACTGGAACAACTCCCCAGGGAAGTGGTCACAGCACCAGCCTGACAGAGCTCAAGAAGCGTTTGGACAATGCTCTCAGGCACATGGTGTGACTCTTGGGGATGGTCCTGTGCAGGGCCAGAGAAGTGGACTCGATGATCCTTGTGGGTCCCTTCCAACTCAGCAGATTCTGTGATTCTGTGAAATAACATATAATTTATTATGTAATAAAGAGCATCTTACTGCACCATCATATTCATACTAACAGAAACAAAAGCATCACAATAATGACAATCCCAATACTAAGTGAAAACAATAAAGTGAGAGAGAATTCAGACCATGGTCCTGACTTTTTTTTTTTGAGAATATACAAGAAGGTTTTAATCACCCATCACACAGGCCTACATGATCTATATATAACATTTTCTAAGACATGATTAATTTTTTAAGTGCACAATAAAAGCAGAGGATAAAATGTTTTACAAGGATGCCCTTGCACACAGGATGTGATTAATACATGATGAGGGAATCAGTTGTCTCTTTGAATGCCCAAACTGGGGCTTCCTGCAAACGCTAGTGTTGGCAAGGGAAAAATTAAGATTAATATTACTTGAAGCAGAGTATTTGACTGCAGTAGATAGCTAACTCTGCCCTTGTCTGTATTGATAAAAGTCCCCTGGACCTCAAAGGATCCATACAGTCAAGTTCAAAGTGGATGCTGATATAAATAAGGATCCTAGACTCCTCATACCTGTCTCCATATATGTGTCCATGACAGCACAAACACCCAAACTCATTAATGGGTTTGGGATTTTGAGTTGAAAAATGTATTTTGCAGGAAACTCTGATCTGTGCTTTTTAGCTTGCTGCCTTTGTCACTGTGACAAAGAACTGCATATTTGGGCTGATAAATGTTTGATTCTATAATGATACTCAAGTTACTTAAAGTTTCTCTAAAATGAGATAACTCTTCGGAATTCATTCTACCCAGTTCCGTCAGGAGCTATTTATGTGATTTTTACGTTGCAATCAATAAAGTAACATTACTTTAATATAGTAGTTATATGATAAAAATTAAAATATTCAGGGCTTTGGATATACTGTCTGAACCACAAGTAAATGTACAATTTGAACTACAGATATGATACGAAATACTACACCGGACACCAAGTTCCACAGAAGACTATTCCCACACTTTCTGTTTAATTGCCATGTGAGGCAACAAACTATTAGGGAGATATAATCATAACTGGCACTCTAGGGCTACATTATTATGAAAATCTTGTCCCAGGCAAAAGCTGACCTAGGAAAAATATGCGTCAGGGGACATGGAGAATAGTCACCGTGACAGCAATAAGAGTAAGCATAATCAGGTATAGTAAATACCAAAAGTGTCAAACTAAAAGTGGTGCTCCAAAGACTGAAAGTCTACTATAGAATAAATAGGAAAAAAAAACCCAAAGTTTGTTTGGAATCTATGTAGAGAAGAATTTTATAGCAGTATCATAGTTAACTAAAATTATCCTCTCTTATCATGTCTCATAATGTATGTCTCAAAGTGTAAGTGATAGCTCATATACATTTTAAGCAGGTCTTTGCAGGGCAAGCTGTTATTGCAAGTAAAGCAGGGTGGTTTGAAAAGCCTCCTCTTTCATACACTCCAGATTTCTATATTTAAGACATTTGAATGCACCTTCTGTACCGTGTGGCCAGCTTTGCACACTGACTGAGGGTAAAAAGCAGATGGTAATAATCTGTGTCTCTCCACACTATTATGAATACCAGGGCTTCTGGAGACTTATATGAATCCAATACTATTAATAGGAGCAACCATTGTGTAAATTTCACCTGGATGAGAAAATGGACTCAGGAGCATTTCTAACTTGAACTGCTGTTACCTGTGCTAGGGTGAGATGCATAATAGACCTTCCGAAGCACTCACGTCCCACAGTTCTGTGTCAAAGGAAATGCAGTATTTCAGCACTTTAACTCTTACCCCTCTTTTACACTGAGAAGTGAGTCTGCCTTCTACTTAAACAAATATATATGGAAACCTTGGGGCAAGATGTGGTGTGAGTTTGAGGAATGACCAATTAGGAAACATAAGACTAAAATAATCCTGCTCCTTGGTGAAGATGCTAGCTTTTCTTAATGTAAAAAAGGAGGTGTTGGATATTTTCCCATTCAGCAATGAGCTCTGCTCCCAGAAACCTGTCAAATAAGGCTGAGATTTTCTGTTCAGTGTTGCATTTGATATCCTCTTTGGAGAACCAAAACCAACACTTTCTGCTGTTCTCTACATCCTTCTGTTTTGACAACATCCTGTATTTTGTCCAGATCGTGTGCAAAACACTTTGCAGTAGGGAAAAGTGATGGCATGAAGATACTGATCTGCAAATAGTCCTTCTGACGTGGCTGAATAGCCTTGGCTGAAACAGAAAGGCAGGAATAGTTTTCACTTAGTATCTAATATTTTTGCATTTCTTCTTTCCCTTCCCTTTCTGTTAATGGATTAGATATGCACTTTTGTTGACGTGAAGAAATAGTAACAATGATTTGGTATCCTATCAGCATATCATTGCTTGATATTATCTGATTTTGTGAACTTCTTACACTTTAAATCAAGCATTTACCTATGGA
Organism: Lycocorax pyrrhopterus obiensis; assembly: GCA_014706295.1. Lineage (NCBI taxonomy): Eukaryota > Metazoa > Chordata > Aves > Passeriformes > Paradisaeidae > Lycocorax > Lycocorax pyrrhopterus. Next base: position 42,394,143 of record JACSVZ010000006.1, read on the forward strand.
TTGGTATCCTTACATGAATAAAAAGCAGGATAGATTACATGCATGGGTACATGCTGCAGTCATCAATTTCATCAAAAAGTTATCTTTTCCTTCTACATAAATTTACAAAATACTCTTAGTTCTCAACCAGTACTTACTTGTTTGTCAACTGTGTTTGATTGGCTTGGGTGAATGCATGAAAATGAAAAAGCTGCATTCTGACTGAATCATATGTCACATTAAATTAGGAAAGTGAGCTGCTATAGAGGAAACATTAATTAAATCTGTGTGCTCAAACTTTGAATGCATTTAGGACTGCTCTAGGGTAAAAAAAATCAAAATGAGAAAACAGTCCCTTTCTAAATTATATTCAGAAAGCTGTAGCTAGAAGCAGACAGTCACAGGCAGAAATCTGTCAGCTTGATACCAGTTAGATACCAGCATATTACTGAATGGATTTTGTGTTGAATTCCCCAAAATTTTTACAGTTGCTTGATTGCCAGATGTTCAGTGTGTATTTATGGCCATATGAAAGAAAGACAAAACCCCATATATATGTATACATTTATGCATATTTGTACTAGGAAGGATCAATGTACTGCATTATCATATAGAGTATATTTTTAAAATAATATCAGAGAGTAAAGCAACAGAAGGCTCTTTCCCTATTATTTTTGAGATTTGTTCTAGAAATAAAACTTGCTTTAAAAGGAAATATTTCTAACAAATCCACAGGTTCCTTTCAAAAGAAACAGTTAAACTCCATAAGACAGCCTTATAATAAAAGTTCCTTCCTTGTTCACTGGTGATTTTAAACTTCATTGTTATAGTGGAGAACTTTGCATTTTGGTACCATGGACTTGAGCATTTAATAATGCATATAATTTCAAGTTAACAAGTCTTCTTTGTGAAATTTGATAATCAATTTAGAATAGATTTACTCTTGTGCTTTATGTGAACTGTACACTATTATTATAGAGATTTACTCCAAAGCTAGATGGTGCATGGAAAGGGAGTCACTTTTTTTTCCATGTTACTTAATACAATCAGCCACAGCTCTTCTTCTAGAAATAAACATGGGTATTGGAGATCTGTTTATGTTTCGTGTTTTGTGTGTGCCCCATCCAGAGTGATACTGGTTCTGTTCTCTACTGATATCTAGACAGATTCTGGTTTGTAGCTTGATACTTAGATGCTCATTTCAGACAGAAAATAAAAGGGTGATAGAGGAGAAGCTAAGCTAAGGAAAAGCTTTTTTCAGAAAGAGCAAGGGGAATTTGAGAGAATTGATAGGACAGATTGTGTGGTTGTACATCAACCATTAAGGTAGAGCAATTTTTAATAGAAAGAAAATCCAAAGAATTAAAACATATGTCTTCTTCTACTTGGAAAAAGTAAAAGTATATGTACCCTTATAGAATGTAAATTGAAAACTGATAAATGCATCAGATAGCAATGAAAGAATAAATATTCTTGGATTATTTGTTATTTCATATTATTGATCACAATAGATTACATGAAAGTTTCTTCCTCAGTATGAATTTCAAATTCAATGGTCTGTTGTAACACAACCACAATAGGTGTTTAGGAAGGTATGGAGAGGAAAGTATAAGGGTCTAAATGCTGAAATTGGAGATGTATATCCAGAAGTTTTATTCAGAAGGTTTCACAGCATTGAAGATGTCTTTGACGAGTCACACCTACTTAGCTTTAACCAAACTCTTTTCCGATCAGAATGTTAAATTCTTCTGAGGAGCAGTAAAGTGGCCAAGACAGTGAACCACAGAGAGGGAGAAGGGAGAGGAGTGCTTAAAAGCTTTCTCTGCAAAATAGTCTGCTGAGGTTTGGTGCAGCTGAAGTGCAGCTGGAATGCAGGGATAGTGAAGGGCAGCACAAAACTTCTGATTTTTCCTTCAAAACAAGAACAGACTACAGATTTGTAGCCAGAAACTTCAGCACATCTGTTGTATTTAACATTATCGGAATGGCTGCTATGTCACCCAGCAACACTGCCCATATGTTTCCATGTCTTACATCATGTTATTAATCAGAGACAGATGTCCCCTTTCACAGCATAAATACATATTTAGCTTGCTAGACAGGAACATGGAGCCCTCACCCACATGTAACAGCAAGGTGAATTTACTGACTGTTATGCATTTCAGAGATCATCACCAGCACTCATTCATTTCTCAAAAATTCACATTCACAGAGGTGGGTGGCACTTTCAGATATGTTGGCTATTTAAAATCTCATCCATGATTCTAAAATATTTTTTTTTATCAAGAGAAAAACAACCATAAATATTGATGCTTCAAATGCAAGCCCACAGGGTAACCATCTTAGCTCCCTTTGAAGTTTGGTTGGTATTTAAAGACAAGTGTCTGGATTTCAAGCAAGTTCCTGCTGTCAGCATCACGTAAACAACATAACAGGACCAGCGTGTTATGGCCAGTGTAACGAGGAAGGACTATGATTTATAGGACACAAAGAATGAATGACTGTTGCCTTACAAGGATACCTGTGAAATGAAGCATAAAAAAGGGGTAGTAAAAAACCAGCTTGAGTTATTGCAAGTGTGCAGCATTTAAGTTTTCTCTTAATATATGGGCAGAGTTCAATTGCTAAAAAAGCACTTTATGATGAAGGTGGACGTCATCAAAGATTTACATTCAAAGCCAGCATATAATTAAACTGGAGGATTCTGCGAAATTTACATGAATAGTAAAGGAATTCAACAATATTTATTTTTCCCCCCAAATATCATTGTTTTATACTTTGACTTTAATTTTTCTTGTTCAATCTCTTCATAGTAAAGGGGTTATATTGAACAGAGGTCGTATTTAATCAGAAAAACAAGAAAAACCCCAAACAAATACCAAACTCCAAACCCTATATATAAGCCAAGAATTTTGCTCTGGGCATAGAAATATCTTCTCACTATTTTGGGGACACTATAAGGCACTTTTTTTTCTTCTTTTCTTTTTCCATATTTTTTCTTCTTTTTAAAGTAGGGATTTTTAAAAGTAAGTGTGAAAATCAGGTTTTCATTTTATTTTTTGGTGCTAAGTCAGAATTGCCAGAAAAGAATTTCAGATTATTCTTAGTGCATTGAAAAAGATCAAACTTATGTATCTGAACATGTAGTTTAGCTATAATAACTTGCACTAAACATTTAGGTTTTTATTTGTACCTCCACCCTGACTTTCATGAAATTTTACTATTAATTCACAAAACCATCTTTTCTCTGGTAAAAAAAATGTGCATTACAAGAGTACATTCAGCCGACCTTTTCTGAAAAGGCTATGATGCTGAGATGTTGCTTTGTGCACATTATCTCTGAAGGAATCACTCATACAAAACAGGTTCTAAGGAGAATAGTAAAAATTTTTGGTATAGATAATTTTCTGCATTGTTTTTAATGTGTCCTTGCTCGTTGTGACTAAGAAAAAATCTCTCATTGTGCTGTATTGCTAAGAAGAAATTTCTCTTCCAAAGACTGGTATTTGTTTCCTCAATTGAACATTGTAAATGGAAAAAAAATGCAGCAGATGAGACATACATTTAAAATGGACAGCTGAGAAAAGGATATACTTTATACACAAAACATGAGGAAAATAACAGGTAGTACTAATTCTACATATGGATTTTTTTATGTTGCTTTATTTTCAGCATGACATTCTTAATGCTTTTGTAGAGAAGCTATCACACAGGGTTCATAATAAAAGCTGAGAAACAGCTAGTAAAAGGATTTTTTTTTGTAATTAAATCCCCTGTTAATTGAGAAATATCACTGTGTCTATAACTCTTTTGGAAAAAAACTCATCTCTGCTTCTTTCAATATTTGTTATTCAAGATAAATGATGTCAGCCATGGTACAACTAAGCAGAGCTCAGATCTTGATTAGGATGTCCATTGCGAAGGAGGCTTTAAATAATAATAGTTTGCAGATCTTACAAAACCTTGGAAATATAGTGGCCCTTGCATAAAGCCTCTGGCAGCAGTTGAAAAGTCCAGTGATCCTGACACCCTATGGTATGAAAAGCAGTCTGTGTAATGAGCAGAGTTGCCTCAGTTCAATCAGGAGCGAAATCAGCGCCGTGATACTTGGAGAACGTCTCTAATGCCTGCAAATCCTCTATTGCCACATTATTCATTTCCCTCCCTAAAAACACTCTTACAGCTGCTTCATTCACTCTGCAGAAAGTCTCTTCTCCAGATGGTGTGGGTGGCCTACCGGAGGATGTTGCCAAGTCAGATTCTGTTGCAGGAGGTCCAGGGCTGAGGGAAGCATGAAAGAAAATTCGGTCTCCTCTGAAAATGTGGAACGCCCTTGTGAAGGACACAGAAAATTATTATTTTTTCAGGGAGAGAGTTACTATTCTGGTCTGGAGCATAAAAACGTCAGCGAAGGGTTACAGCAGTTAATTTTCTCTTTGCTCTTGTTTCTCAAAGTTTGTGTAACTACTTATTCCCATTGGGTTCGATGAACTAGAGCTGAAGTACATGAAAATTATCTTGTTTCTTCAGCATCAGTTGGTCTGTGGGGATAAAACCTTTTGGCTTCACTAGAGATATTGAGGCCAATTCTGTGCTAACCTGTACCCTGTGCAATTGCACTGATGCTAACAAGATCAAGCAAGGTGCCTGCTCAGGAAGACAGCGATGTAGATGCTCGGTTATGCAATACTTGGGGAGGTTTTTCACTTGCCATAGTGCATACAGCTGGGATGGCTATTCATTAACACTATTTCTTTCAGAATCCCTCTGAACTCAGGATGTCTCTTCTTTTTGGAGTGGTGAAAAAACAAGTGGGCTATTATTACAGTTGTTGACACTCTCTTTTACTGGCATGAATAGAGATTATTTGGACAGCAGCAGTAAATGATGTGCAGTAAATCCATCAGGCCAAATTGGCAGAGATTATTAACTAAAGAGACAGGGGCTTTTTTCTTCTGAAAATAAATGCGCACAATGTGGTAGCTATTGTTGTTGTTTGCATGGGGAGAGCCTTTTCACGGTTTTGATCCCTGAACATGAGTGGGGGAGCATTTAATTGCGGGATGCCTTTTACAGAACACACATTTTAAAACAACAAACATTTGTCCTGGTAAAACAAATGACAGATTCTGTAATTATTTCTTCATGTGCCACTGAATGCTCAAATAAGGAACTCCTTATTTTCTGCTACAAAACCATCCATCTAGTGAATATCCCAGCTCCTAGACTTCAGGTCATAATGTTCTTTAGTATAACATGCAGTATCCTATAGTTTGTATATTAATTTATTGCTGGATTATACTAATCTTTGATACAGGGGGGACCTTGCTTTCCCTGCTGGGACTCTACTTCCAGACATCTCCTGTCATGAAATGAAGGTACTTGATTGAATAGAAAAGAATCTGCCAACAACCAGGTCTGTTTTTCATTTAACTGAAAGAGCTGCTGGTTTTCCCTCTTTTTCTAACTTCCTCTGGGTTTGGAACCTGTTTCAAAAAACTTGCAGTTCTGCCTATCAATTGAGAATATATTAATTACATAATCTTTTGGAATACCAAGGATAAAAATAAATTTTAATCTTTTTTTATGCACTTAAAATAGACATAGAGGAATAGTTAAATTTCGCTGTTAATGAGGTCAAATGTTCATGATGTACCATTACATCAGTGCAGCAACCTCAGCTTGATCTTGTTCCAGCCGCACTCTGGTTACTGATTCTCCTACTAGAAATAAGGAATAATTATATGTGTATCTTAGTCATATCCCCAAGTATAGGAAATCACAGCACAACAGAGACTTTATTGGAAATGCATTTATCTTTTGTCATTTGTTAGCTGAGAAAATTTCTCATGTTGGTCAGTCATGTAGCTACTCTGGCAGAAGATGTAGACACAGAGCAGGTCCGAGGAGTTAATGCTACAGCTGGGAAAAGCATCCCGAGGGAACAGAGCTGCTTCTGATGTACAGAGCTGATCTTTCTGCCAACAGTTTTTCTGCAGGATATAGCAAATTGCCTTCAAGGGATAATTCAAGGGAAAATTTGTTTAATTATGTTTACCACCCTTAGGTAAATATATATGTATTACTCATCAGTAAATGACCCAACTCTCATTATAACACACTAACTCTAAGATAAATGGTTGCTCAGGAGTCTTGATGTACTACCTCATTCGGTGACTGCTCTATAAAGCCTCTTTTAATTTTCCCCTGTAACTCAACTTGATAGCAATTCATTCTAAGCAATTTTCTTCAATCCATTTTCTGTTCTAGGAAACAAGTTTGTATAATGGTGCTCTTGTTCTTTGTGTCATTCAGACACTTGAAAATGTCAATCTGCTAATGTTCATTTTTGTCGTTAGATTCTTTTTTTTCTCTACCATTTCTAATCACCAAAAATACTTCTTTCATGCAGCTCAGCACCTATTTAAGTGCTACCTCTTTTATTCCTTTGAAACAGAAGGAATGAGTGATTAGAAACATGTATTAATTATCCTTTAACAGATGAGAGCGAAAAACCAAACATAGGCTTTCGAATAGCAGATGGAATTATATTAAGAACTTTTATCACTCATCCTTCCATTTCAAACTGCTGTCTAATACTACACTAAATGAAAATTAGGTCAGTCAAGGTAAAGTTTTAGGTACCTTTCTTAAAATGACACTTCTAAATTTTTATACTGTATTTTTTAAAAAACTGTATGTTAAGGACATTAAATTTTTTATGAAGTTCAAAAAGCATCAAGTCATCCTGTGATGTTGGCCATCTCCTAGTAGAAACTCACACAATGCACACAGATGTAGGTATACAACAAAAATAAAATATCCACTTACTTCTGAAACCAAGAGTCCAATCATGATTGGCTTCCTTTCATCTCAACAAAGAATAGAAGGGACAGAAAATTATTTCAAATCCAAAACTATGGAAAAATCGTTTCCCAAGATTAAAAAGTTTCTTTGTTCCACAATCATCACAAATAAATCCTGGAAAAATAATGTGCAAAAAAACTACCAAGTAAAATTCCATTTCTCATTACCTTCCTCAGTAAAAACCCCAATAATTAAACCCACATCAAATAAAGTACTATGTAAGCACCCACTGGTCATGAGCAGAAAATTTCAAAGAGTTTACTATATTTAAGATATCTGAGGCTGCAAAATGAGAATTATCAGTAAGATCAGAATATTGTGATTTTCATTTCTCTTGGGCGTGCACTACAGGAGGGGTAACCTGTAGTTTCTCCTCTACTGACATGTGCCCAGCCCCCTAAGCTGTGTATAAGATTTATTTTTTCCCCATTCAAGTCTAAGCACAACTGAATGGAGAATATAATTAATGTGTCTTCAGAGAAGAGAAGCAGTTAAGCCCACCATTGTGCCTGACTCATTACTCCAGAACTATAATTTCCAGCTAGAAAATGAAAAGCACAACACCGAAACAAAAATGTCCAAGGCAGGATCCTCACTGCATGTACTGAGTTCTCCCTGCAACAGAACTAAGGCACAGTACTCCTAAGGTAAACTTACAGGAATGAGCTTGATATCAGTACATTTGCAAGGTCTTCCTGGGCTTCTTTTTAAAATTTATTTTGTCTTCCTTTTAGACAATGTCAGTAAGTTTTATATCTCCACAGCTACAGGTCACCAGGCTGCTGCTGGCAACACCAGCTGAGGCCTGAAGGTCTCTGGCAGCAGGGATGCTCATGGTCCCTGGTTCTGGACACCAGCTGACTGTCTGTGGTGCTACCATGCATCACCACAGGAAAGCTCAAAGATGCATTGCTCCTAATACAGCAAAATACTGCACCTGCATATCTACACCCAGAGCCCATTTTCAGCCCCAGCTGACAGACCAGAAATGCGGCTGCTGACAAGCGTTTCCTTCCTTTCCGTCCTTTGACCTCAGATTCAAATGTTGTTCCTTCAAGGTCACATATATTCTGTGTTTCTGAATTTTATACAGACTCTGAATATCTCAGTTTAGTAATCCCACTTTCTTAGCATAATCCCATTTTACTCAAAATTGGGCTTTGGAATATCTTGTAACAGATCTTTGTTTTCATTTAAGATCAGGTTGTTCATAAGCAAAAAGGACATCCCACTTATTACATCCTAGAGAGGAAAATTAACAGATGCAATGAGTTTCTGTTTAAAGATAAACAATTTAATTAATAAATGATAAGGTACACCTGAGCAGCTGATATACCTCAGGCTGCTTGTCAAAAGTGGCCACTGTCAAAGACACATTACTTACCTAGATGGTCCTTTATGTGATGTAATGCAGCAAATCCTCTCTTTTTATTCAGTGTTACAACTCCTTAATGCTCTTCTTCCCTCTTTTTCCTTTATTTTTTCTTTTCACTTTTCTCAGAGTAGTTATATCAAGTCTTTCATATATCAGTTTCTGTTGTTTCACAGTCTTTCATCTATAACGGCCTAGCAAAACATTTCATTATTTATTTCTTTATTCTGAGGTCGCACCCTTCATTTTCTGATTTCCCTTCCTGGAAATTTAAATCCTAGAATTATAATGTTTTATCTGCACATTAATATAAGAAGAGGAATGTATTTGTAAAAGAAAATATGAGAGCATATGCAGTATAAAAGATGAAAGGGATAAAATGTTGATCTTTTATTTTTAAATGGGGGGCTATCTTACATATAGGAAACATTGCATTGAAAAAATGTATTGGTACAAATACTTAAAGAAAGAAAACCCCGTCATGACTATTTAGCATGAAAATATCTAGAAAACATATTGTTCACAGTGAATTATGTCCATTTATATTACCAGATGCTGTTCCTTCTGGAATGTAACAGCCCTATAAGTTACCTGAATGAATGTCCCATTTAGTTTGATCTAATTGCTACCTCCCATACTAGGACATTCCTCTAAATTCTTTGGAAGAATGTCAAAATATTAACTTGCACTAATCAAGTTTTCAAAATTAGAATTCCTTTAGAAACGAGGTTAAAAGAAACAAACCATCACACAGAACATCTTTGTCACAGCAATTTTTAGTCCATGTGTAAGGAATTTACCAGCTACAACTTGTTTCCAAGTTCATACAAACTCATAAGAAAAAACCCCGCATCCATATCAATCCTTAGAATAAAATGTCTCAGAATTTCTTCAGAAATATTTCAGAAAAACACATTAAATGCTTGATGAGTTCCTATGTGTGTTCATCATGTCTTAAGGTTTTGGGGACTCAAAATACTTGGGACGACTTTGTAGTGTTGAAAACAACACAACAAAAATATTGCACCTGGTATTTCAAGTAAGTTCTGACAAAATTAATTGGATAAAAGTCAAAGTTGGCATTTCAATAGCTTGTAATAGAATAACTTGGAGATGTTAGAATACACAATGCACAGAAAGTTTCAGGATGTTAAAAGAGTGAGATGAGGAATAGCCAAACACAAACTAAATTCCTCAGCCAATAAAGTATTTAGCCTGAAGAGATTCTTTTCATTTTCTTCCAATACTTTAAAAAGTGATTATTGTGGGGGTTTTTTGGCTCATTTTTTTTCCTTTGTAAATGAAAATCATTATGGTTCACATCTTCTCCATAAGGAGAACTCTATCTCAATCACCTTTTAGTATAATTTTACATTTCAAAATAAGATGAGAAAAAACACTATTAATTTTTTATGGGGTTGAAAAGCCTGACTAATTTACAAAGCAATTTATTCATTTTCTTGTACAGTCTTCCATTTAGTGTTATTACTTTCAGATTATCTCATTTTCACTGAAGAGTTTCTTTAAAAATGATTATTCCCTAGTACATTTTCTATTGCTTAGACTATCTGCTTTCCCTTTCTGTGGAATGATAGGAATCCATGAATAGACATTTTTAAAAGAACCTTTAGCTTTTAAAACAACTTTATTGCATTTTTATGTTTTCTTCTGTCCAAGGTTTCTAAGTAAAACAACTTACTTCTTAAGCACTTTTTAAGTGACCCAATTGAAATTCAATAGAGTATGTTAATGTGCAGATTTTTAAAGCAAGACAAATCAGTAAGTGGGCTCAGAAAGGGAATATTAGTTAAAAAAGGGAGAAATTTATTCCTTGACTATCTCTTTCAAATGGGAAAAAAAAATGTCCTTTCAGTCTTTGTAGAAATGGTTTTTTCCTAAAATGTGTGATCTGAGTCACCTTTAAGGATTTTTGAGAGTCGCCCATGAATAAAACAATACCAGAAAGAATTTGAGATAATTTTTAATAATAGGTAACCTGATTGCATTATGTATCTGAGGAAGATTTAATAGATAAGAGAATGAAAATTAATGTAAACCTTAATGATGCTGAGAAAGTGCCATGTCAGTTGGAAATCAACCCATTGTGTGCTAGGAATAACCAATTGATTCCATATACTTATTTATTTATTCAGTAAATTATATATTCATCCTGATAAGAATCCATATTTACTACCTGAACTAGGAACACTTAATTAAAATTTTATGGTAGCAGATTTCTGTGTTATATGCATTTTCTGCGTTGGAAGCTCTGAGATGCTTCGGGAGGATGAGGAATGCAGTGGAATACCTTATGCCATGGATCAAAACAGCACACTCCTGCAGTTTGTCTTGAAGGACATTTTAATCCTTCACTATGAGCTAGACCACTGGGAATGACAGACAAAAAACTTCTGAACGATCACTTTTATTTGGCAGCTCTTTTATTTGTACACTCCGAAGACTCTAGGTGTGGACCAAGATCCAACTGCAGGAGCAGCTGTTCATCAAAACCAGAAATACATTGTTATTCCTCTTAGTCAACTTGCCGTGTGGGTAGAAGATGAGACGTAATACATAGAATGCACTTGGGGCAGTCGCAAGAGGCAGTGAACTCGACGTGTCAGTTAAATAACTGATGTGTTGTTTTTCACTTTACATCACGAAACGGAACAATGAGTCACAATAATCTGATGGATGGTAACAAGGTGCTTTTTTCCCCTCACATGGGAGGTACAGCCTAGGAGAGGCATGAAAATATCATGGAAACTTAAAAAGCGAACAACTTAAAATGTTCTAGTTCTTACAGTGAAAGGCGATAGATACTTAACTAGAGGAGAACAGATCATTCAGGGGTCTTGAATGAGAATACAAGTTTCTAACATTCAAAGAGAACAGGTTTTTTTCTACAAATTCTGAATAGGTATGAGCAGCACAAAACTTTATTTACGGAAGACAAAGGAAAAGGAAGTTGCTAAACATCAAAATGGCCGGGATAGTTTTAGCTGGAAGTGTGGATATTTCTCTAGGGAGACTACTACAGAATTTATATGTGATTTACATGTGAGGACCTACACTGTATAGGAAAGTGCCGAATTGTCTGCAGTCTTGACTCACAAATAATGAGTGAGGAAGGTGGTAATAAGGAGAGATTTGGTTGAAAAAATTCAGACCTCTGGGGTGAATTTGAGTTGATGGTGCAGTTACAAGATGGGAGTGGCAGATGTGTGATTCATGCTCCTAGAGGCAACAGTTGAGATGGGCAATAGATGAGAAATAAATTTTACAAATGCAAAAAGATCCAGGACAGAACCATGTGAGAGCCCACAAAACAGGTAGAGGGGCCACTGCTGTAATACAGTCTGAAGAAATGGTTGCATATAGACCCAGGAGGAAAAGCTGGAGAAGGCCAGGAGGCTGAGGAAAAAGTTGTTGCAGGCTGAAGAGGATGCAGAGCTCTTGCACGTGCCAGGCATTTTGAACACTCCAACAGTAAGCTGTATTACAAACATGAATACAGCTCACATGGAGATGTTCAGCTGGGAATGTGGTGAACCTGAAGCCTGCATTGACAGATGTGAACCAGGAGAAATCAGCATGAGAAGTTCAACAGAAATGTTTTGCACCCTCAGCTAGGAAACCTGGAAATCAAGAGCTACCAATGGAGAAGGCAAGAGAAGCAAAAAGATGAAGAGAAGTAAACCCAAGGAAACTCGCACGGAGCTGTCAGTACTGGTGATGGGTGCCTGGTGCAGGGAGGACCCTGGAGATGATGCAGAAACAGAACAAGCAACAACTGGGAGCAGAGGACTGAATTGGTACCAACTCCCTTTCCCCAGCCTGACTATACCAACCTCAGCAGGGATCCTATCTTTATCTTGCATGTGCAGCATATTAAATGAAGTTTTCCAAGTGGAAGTACAAAATATCAAAAAACAAAACAAAACAAACCCAAAACAAACAAAAACCCCCAAAACAACAACAACAACAACAAAAACAAAAAGAGAGAAAGGCAACAAGGAAGTAAAATAATAGGGCTAAATAGGGATAAGCAAGCCTGGTTTTTTGCCAATTTTCAGATTAATGAGATTAGAATAAGAAGCAGCAATTACAAGCCAAATGGCCTAATATCTATAATATCATTCTTATAGGCAGAGAGTTTAACAACAAATGACTGCAGTTAGATAGAAATGCTGCAATTTTTAGTATCTCAATGATTTTCCTCTCTGTGTGCACAAAGGTAATTTTCTTTCTTTTATTTCTTTTGTTCAGGGTGTTCTCTAAACTTACTGCTATTATTACAGTTTGCTCCTTCAGACACAGATATGTCAATGCATTGGATCCATGGCCAGATCCATGGATTCAATGCATCCATGGTAGAATTCCCTTCCCCCTGCTATTGCTGGAGGGAGAATGGCCATGATGGAGGGAAAGGCTGCTAAAAAAAGCAGTCATCACCTCTTCAGCCTGTGCTCAGATTTACTGTGTTCAGGGAGTCAGACTTATACTTACATTGCTGACTCTCTCAGCTGTGCAGACCTCTGGCAGCCTTGGGTCTGTTTAAATTTATTTTCACATTAGCTTTTTCAGACACTATGCTTTGTCATGCTTATTTCAGTTCTATGCTTTTGCTTAATATCATTGCTTTTTATTTGTAAATCCTGAGATAAATTTATTTTAAATCTTTACATATGTACACATACACAGGGAAATACTCCACAGAATTTGTCTTGCCAAATTAAATAAATATTTGTGTTTGTGTTTCTCTCTTAAAAGTTTGCTAGCAGACTCTTGAAAAGCTACATACAATTTTATCTTTTTTTTATATTGACAAAAGCTTAGTCAAGTTTTAGAGCTGCTTTTCAATCTCATCTTCTCCCAAGGACTTTGATATTGAGGGGGGGAAGTGTCACTTATGAATTTATCCTCTCCCAAAAAAACTATTTCCTCTTGTGTGTGTGTTTCCTCCACTTCTCAGACACTAGATACTTTATTTCGATTTAGTTTAAATAAGGGTGATTCCACCTGAGATCTTATTTCCTGTAAACTCAGACTTTGCAGTTCATTCCTGATGAGATGAGACCTGAAATACTGTTTTCAGTTCCCATTACAGAGTTACATGGATTTAAAAGAAGAGTGACCACATCATAAGTGGAATCTTCTTAAATGAGCTGAACCCCACTGTGACATACCAAATTCCCTCTGCTAAGTGTCATAGCTACTTTATCTCACCTATATCAGAGCATGGTACAAGTGAAATAAAATTAATAAGCTCACGTTGCATAACATCCATCAAAGATATCTTTGTAGTGTTCATGTCATACTCAGGTCTGCAGTCAGACTGATTAAGAAAATTTAAGGCTCTATCTTCTTCTGCTTTATAGCCATTCTAAAAACAGGGAAAAAGTGCAGTAACCCTCAAAATCAATCACTTAAATTGCCATGACGTGGAAATACCAAATGCCCAAACACAGGCACGTAGTTCATAATGTGTTGGAAATTTGCATCCTGGCACAATGAATAATGACAGGCAAATATTTAAAAAACAAAATGACAAACCCTTCTCTGGCAATTTGCCCTGTACCCAACCAACACCAGTCACCTCGTGCCCTTCTACAGGAAATCAAATACTCTGGGACTTGTTCTGTGGCTGTATTGGAATTCCTTTGTGGGCTAAGACTTCTGATATCAGTTATATATTTGTAGTGTTTGTTTATAGGGCATTTTATGAAGTCATAAAACAGACTGTGGGTACTCTGGCAGGGCTGTCAAATTTCACTGTGACAGCTAATGTGCTGCAGTGTGATCCATAATTCACTTCCGCAACAGGCTTAAAATGACAAGCAAAAAAAGTCTCTTAGTAGAAAGTTTCCTAAGATTAGAGTTTTATGAGACTAGAAATTTAAACTGTACATATTCTAACTGCTATTTAAGTTTCCAAGCCATTAATCACAGATGATATCTAGAATGTCCACAAGCCATAATTTAAAATAGTTATTTAGAGTAATTCTCTTATTTTTCATTACGTTTCATGTAATTCTTTAATCTTTCCTCCAAAAATCTTCTCCACCAGGCAGAAGTAGTATTTATTGGAAATGAGAAATGCCATACTTTCAAGAAACAAGAGTTGTGATTTTATTGTCAAAATAAATGCCTGCTAGTGGGGCAGCACTGTGTTAGAGTGGGACTGACTTCAAGGGTGGCATTAATCTGGTGCTCAATGGCATAAAAGACGTAAGCCAGAAATACAAGGATGGCTAATTGATTTTCTGTGCTTTTAAGAGGCACTTCTCAAAGAAAATGGCCTGCCACTTGCAGGAATAGATTTCCTTTATAGTTACCCCTATCCTTTTGCAGTAAATCCATAAGGAGAGAGCTACAACAAATTAGTTTTCAGGATCTTCAAAAAGTGGCAGTTGCATGTACAAAATGCAGGGGAGATCGTTATTACAAATTCTACAAATGAGGTCGTCAATCACCTTTCAACTCTGTTCAGCATGAGAGGAGGGAGGGTCAGATACTGAGCAGCAGCATCTGGCTGGTGTGTCTGTGTCTGTAACACAGTGAGGCTCCATTTCACCCTAAGGTCCAATTACGGCTTGGGAACCATACTAAAAATTTGAAAGATAAGAGAAGATAGCATACATGCTCTCAAGGACTACAGCTAAGAAGAGGAATTTAATTGAATCGGTTGGTATCATGCTGCACAGTGCTATGGTACCAGCAGTTTCACTGAATTCTCCTTTGAAACAGAGTTCACATTGATGTTTGCAGTTGATGCAGGAAGGGAGCTTCTATGATTTATTGGAGAGACAGCAGGAACTTGGTTTTGCAGTTAAGATATAGGATATGATATGATCTTCCTCCACCACCATCACCTTGACTTCATTTTATTAATAAAAAGCCTGAATCCCAGCCTGCATCAGGACTAAAGAGATGAGTCAGAGTACCTTGGATGCTCCCACATGGTTACAAATATCAGCCAATCACAGAGGTAAAAACACTCTAGAAAATTCCAAGATGTACACATTTAGCTGGATTACAGATCCATGAATACAGAAATAGAGCCACAGAAATACAGAATCACATTTGGATTGGAAGGGAACTTAAAGGTCATCTAGTTCCAACCACCTCATCATGGACAGATTCCTTCTACCAGACCAGGTTGCTCAAAGCCCCATCCAGCCTGACTTTGAACATTTCTAGGGATGAGGCATCCATAACTTCTCTGGGCAACCGGTTCCAGTGCCTCACCACCCTCACAGTAAAGAATTCCTACCCAGTGTCTAACTTAAACCCATATTCTTTCAGTTTAAAGCTATTCCTCATGTCCTATCATTACCTCTCCAGACAAAAACTCCCTCTTCAGCTCCTGGAAGCCCCCAGCCACTACAAGGGCTCCCCAGAGCCTTTTCTTCTCTATGTGGAACAGCCCCAACTCTCTCATCCTGTCTTCACTGGAGAGGTGCTCAAGCCCTCTGGTCATCTTCATGGCCTTCCCTGGACTCACTCCAGCAGCACATTGGTGTGTGAAAAGGCAGGAGCTGTTACTTGGCATAGAGTGGCCCAGGATAAGGCTTTGACTTGTGCATACGTTCATTTCATTCACCTGCAGGTGACAATCTGACAAGTCAATACCGCTGCAAGGACTTCCAGACGGTCAAACCACACAACTCCCCTGTCTGTTTAACATCTCTGAGTGGGTTCCTCATCTGCAAAGCCATCAGGGGCCTTGCTGCAGCTAGAGGCAGAGGTTTCTGCACAGCGGTGGCACCAAAAGGCATCACTAAGGACTGGATGTGCAGTTTTCCTTAGCAGGAAATGTGTGCATTTCTTACTGTGCTCCTCATCCGTGAAAGCCATATAGTAGAGATAAAAGGGATATGGTAGTTAAAATGAATGGCATTCCATGAATGCCAGGATGAGGATATTATTGGGTTGTTATCGTTCATCTAAATAATTGAGCAATATATGCTTCCCTTTTCAATGGTTAAGAAGTCACATCACACTGAGTACACCTGCAATTACCACCAACCAGTTGCGGGTACAGCATGTCCGAAAGTCTAGGCCCAGGACACGTGCATAGCAATTCAAATTTCAGAGTTAACACCAGTGATTTATGGGCTAATTCATACACAAAGTGGTAGACAAAGAAATCTCAGTTGTCCTTAGATACTTCACAGGAAAGATGTGCCGAGCTGGTGCTGTTGATGAAGGCTTTCACAACTGGTGGGGCAAGGTAGAAGTATAATTTTCCTACACCGTTACTTTCAGATGGTGTAAATCAGAGGAAACTCACATCAAGAAGAAGGACAGATATGGTTATGTACTTGGTGTATGGAAGATCCAGACCAAGTCCAGAAATGATGCCAGTGTGAAATTACCTGCCAGACTGAGTTATCAATAACCTTCAAATCAGTAAGCCATTTAAAACTTTCATTGCACTGCAGAGAAAACAAGCTAGATATAAAAGCTCCAATTGTTTGGTTCCAATTTGAAAATAAATAGGAAGAAAAATTAAAACTGAGAAAGCTACTTAAATTCAGTTTATATAAAACATGCATAGGCAATTGAAAATTTAAGTGAGATCTCAAACAGCATCATCTGTTTTCTTCTCGCTTCATTACAGAAGAAGGAACTGATTCAGAAGTGGAATGTATTTAATGTAGCCATAAACTCTCTCAGGATAAGAAATGCAGTGCCCTAAAGAGGCCCATGTGAAGACTCTGAAAAATTTTTGGAAAAACAGGTATAATTCTTATCAAAATGTTATTAGGCTTTGTTACTAAAAGAAAAAATACAAACACTTCAGTGTCTTATAAAATGATCTTAAAATCAAATTAATTACTTACCATGTCCATATTTTCTTGCTGTTTCTTTGCAAGTATTTCATTTTTAAATGCTAGACTCTGTGTGTACTGGGGACTTTGAGGAGTCAAGCAGCTAGCACTCAGATTTCTAAAAATAGAAATTCAGGATTTTGAGTGATAAGTAACCTCTCTTTCATTAAAATATATTATGGTCCCTTATATTTTCTTTATTTTTATTCCTTGTCTTCAGGCATGAGCTCTTGCAAAGAAAATATTTGATCAGGATAACAATAACTTAATTTTAGACTTCACAGCTTCAAAAGAGAAAAATAAAAGGAGGAACTCAACACATTCATCTAATTCATATCACATAATACCCTCCCTTGAAGAACTGCTTTTATGTAGATTTCTGCCAACTTCACCATTGAAAACCTACTTTTAAATTCCCGTCAGGTGCTTTCTGCTTGAAGGGCTCCAGTGTGTGGGTGGCTGTTTTTTCTTGTATGTGCCATGATGAGTCTCCTCCTCAGAGAGCTGGGGGAGGAGGGAGGAGGGAGTGTTTTTCCTCTTTTCGTTTCACACCACATTTGTAAAATGAGAGACAAAATGTCCTACCTCCTGAAAAAAGCTGTCCTGGAAAATTTTCATGTTCCAGGAAAAAAACTCTCAATCTAGTTTATGTGCTGGCATCTAATATCAAACTACTAATCTGCTATTAGTGGCTTGGTAATGTAGATAATAGCATAAAAATCTGTAATCTGGATCTGTTTATGTTTCCTTCTTCTAGATGAGATGAAAGACGATAATGTTGTCTTATCTACCTGGAAATCACAAGGCAATATTCCCTGACTGTGGGTCTAAATGGGATGGAAGAGATTTTAAAGAATCTGTTGACAAACGGGAAGTTTATAAAACCAGATCACAAACAATTTTCTAAGTGATACATGTTGTTGCCTTTTTATTTGCTTTATTTTATCTTCACAACAGATTAAATGTCCTGGTAGCATGCTGTGTGAATTCCACTTGGCAGAAGTTTCTGTAATAACGTACCCTTTAAGGGGAGAAATCTTTCTCTATACATGTGTGTGCAATGGAAAATATGCAGCTGGAAATTTTTTAAATATTTCCCTTGCAAGCCAAGGGACAACCCAGCCCCAATTCAAGTTCGTGAGGAGTTTGCACACTGAGGCTCTGAGTGGGGTATCACATCAGGGTATCCCAGCAGCAACAAGGGTGCAGTTTCAGGAGCAGTGCTCCCTTTGCATGGAATAAGGCTACAAAGTGCCTCAGTTTGCAACTGCTCCTCGCCAGGTCATTGTGCTTTATTTGATCAGTCATTAGTCAGAGAGACCAACACTTCTAATTTGCTTCATGCATGACACTTGCTGCAAGGATTATGCTTGTTGCATGATGGGGGATAGAAACTATACTAGCATCCCCTTAATGACATTTTCTCCTGGCTTTTCCAATAGTAGAGAAAGCTATGTGATACGTACTCATATCACAGTAAATGCGTAACATTACTATTCCCTGCACAGTTACCTCTTAAGTTTCAGGCTAACAAGTTAATTGTATAGAAGGAAAATGAGTTTCAGAAAAGTCAAACTTAAAAAGGTGAAAATCACATATTTTGTCAGTTCTTCTGGTTCAGAAACTGAAGCCATGTTAATCATCCTGTGTTAACTGTGCTCCTACCCTTACCTCTGCTGATTCTGAACAGTGGGTATTTGCTCATCAAAAGAGATGCTGTTGAGAAGTGCCTGGGTGTGAAGAGCTGTCAGCACAGCAGAGGGTAAACGCACAATTCCCTTCTGCTTGTAATGACTCAGAGGTGGATTTTGGGTCATAACTTTAAAAAAAATGGAGTCTTGAGTGTCACCATAGGTAACTGACTGCTGCTATAAAAGGAAAGTAGTCTGTGTGGGTCAGCTTACCTAAGTCTTCTTCCCACTGCATTTCACCCCATTGCTCTTTTTGTCTGACTCGCTCTTTCTCTGGCAACCTCCCAGCTAGAGGGCTGGGCACTGCCTGCAGCTCCTTCTTTATTCCTCTCTCCCACAGCCTGAGCTCCCTCCTGGTTTTACCAAGCACCATGTACTTCCAGCCAGGCCTTATTTATATTTTAATGTGCAATTTGCTATTTGTTTGTGGCATGCTTTTGAAGGCCTAGCCTGTTCATGAAAATAACGAGAAACAGTCCTTCCTCATTGTCTCTGTTCCCTAATCAGCACTGAAAAGATGCTGAAAATCTCGTGGGTTTGCTACAAGAAGCTGGGCCAGCAATGTGTGCGGGTTCTTATAGTTGGCTCGAGAGTTGGAGACATTCTCCTCCTAATTAAGGAACATAAACTCTGCTACCTTAATTACAGCAAGATGCAAACTATAAAGACGTAAGCACCTACATACTGATATAGTTGTATTCACCTGAGGGAATGCATTTATATCATTGGATAGAGAAGGGAAAAAATCACACCCACTGACAAAATGTGCTGGTGCATAATCCTTCTGTAAATGAAGCCTCAGGCTCATTCTTCCCAAACAGCTGCCTCTGGCTCTCTCTGCTTGGTGCAAACTGCAGCCTGTCAGGACGAGGACTGGGCTCCCCTAGATATCACCTGCAAAGCATGAGAGTGCTGGTGGATGCATATACATGCCCAGGTGACCTGAGGATGGTGTTTCCTAGGTTAAGCCAAGAGAAAAACATAGAGACTTTTGAGCTTTGCTGGTCCCCGGTGCTAGGGAGGGGGGCTAATAAGCTAGGAAGCAATGAGACAGATATTAGCAATCCCATCTTCAAGTGAGTCTAAGGGACCCACTGGAGCAGATACAATTTTTGGTGCTTCATCCTGCTGTATGGAGGTTGCAGTTGGGGATGTTGCAAAGGCTGAGCTTCAGCCAAGCAGTGCTGTGCTCCTTCAGTGGGAGCTGCCAGGCCCACAGGGGAGCACTCATCCTACACACCCCCTTTCACTGCAGGACAGAAGCTGCCTGGCATGGACGCAACCAGACTCAGGTGGCATCTGTACCTGGCCCCAGCTCAAAGCCCAGCAGGGAGACACCGCACCCCATGCAGAGGATATCTGCAGGGATGATTTTCCCTGGAGTTAGTGCCATTGAGGTGTGCTTGGGGAAATCAAGTGCTTCCTTGCACAGATGCTGAGGGGGCTGGAGCATCTGCTTGAGGTGCTGGGGTGCACTGACAGCTTTGGTGCTACATTTTAACATAAAAGCAAGTGGCAGCCCTCTCATTTTGTGTCTCCCCAGGCACAGAGAGCTGCATGGGACAGACCTAGCTGACAACCAAGGGAACTTCATTCCCTCCCGTTGCCGTGGCTGGGCTGCCTGGGACAGCTCAAGGGATGCACAAGGGACAATATCTTGGCAGGGTCAGCTCCCACACAGCTGCGGCACTCCACATAGGCCAGCAGATATCAAACAAGGACAAGAAGAGCCCCCTTCCTTTCTAGCAGCCGAGGAAGGACGTGATCAAATCCAGATACGTTCAGCACATCAGAGGATTGCACCCATGGGATGCTCAAGGTCCCAAACCTGATTTTAACTGATGTCTGTTTGTGGCACTGACACTCTGGGAAGGATGTTTCATTTGCTCTTCCCAGCTAGAAAGGTGTCCGACAATCCCCTGCCAGGGATTTTAACACCTACCTGGCTTTTCTCTCTTACACTGCAATATTGTTGCTGTAATAGCATGGTGTTGTACCTCAGTATGTTTTGAGATGTGTCTGAAAAGTGGGTTATGGGGTAAATTGTGTTTTAGAAGTGTTTAGCTTCTTTTAATTGATGATACAATCTTTCTCTTACAAAAAAATTTATTCTCCCCTTTTCCTCTCTCATTTTCTGAATAGCCTGTTCACAGGAAGTGCATGTAGAGCTCTCATGCACCTTGCCAAAGTAGGGATTATCAGTGTTTTGGGATTAATGATAATAATGAGAAACCCTCTAAGCAACAACCTTTATAAGACAAATCTGGCATATTGCAAGTGGTATTCTAGCCAAGGCTTTCTCTGTAGGAGAATTAATGATGTCTCACCATGAAAAAATCAAAATGGCCACTCCTCATGCAGCAGGACTGTGAAGGCAAAGGAGGGCAGTGACAGCAGAATCTGGCACGCAGAGAAATGCACAGAAGTGGGCTCCTTGGGGTTTCTCAAACTGAATTTTAGGAAGTTTAATCTACCTTCTTTGTTATTGCTGTTCAGGAGGATCTAAGATGGTATTCATGATAAAGCAAAGTTTCACATGGAGACATACTGTAGAGCAATAAATGTGTTTCTCACCAGGGCTATTAGAACCTTTTTGAATGCAGAAGCATTTTTAAAATACATATTCCCTATTGCGATGAAGTCATCTAGTTCAGTGTATTACTCACATAACTGGTTTTGAACATTCACTCACAATGAATCTCTAAAGAGATATTTATTTGAATATGTGGTTTCCTAGCTCAATGCTATTTCTGGAAATATGCTTAGCACATTTAATATTTATCTCAGTAAAAAATATCTTCTGTACTTCAAGGCAATTCATAGATATTGTATGCAGCTGTAGTTCTTATTTTAAAGACATATTTCACCTGATGCTTCAAATATTAAGAATTATGCTAATAGATAGCCATGAAAATGAAACTTGTTATGGAGGCTGGGAAGGTCAGCTTAAGTGTGCCAACTACAGGAATTCATTTCCTCCTCTGAGAGCTCTAGGCCTGACCACCATCCAACAGGGGAGACTCGTTCGTGGATGTTAGATATGATTAGACACAGCAGATTCTATATTACTGTGAGAGTAAGAGAGCTATGGCACCAGCCAGAGGTTAATAGTTCCTCAGTTTGATCCTGCCTTGGAAAGCATAATTAAAACAGAAACCTGCCATAAGCCTTTCTAGAGAAGTATCCCGGGTGAGTTGAGTTATTGGCTTCACCTGCACACTTGCTTCATTTCTCCAGCTTTCCCAACTTACAGCAGGGTAGAGCCAGGCCTGGATTTTCACTATCAGTTGCTTGTCTATAGCTGTTCTCCTATGTGAAGGGGCACAGAGAGCAGGATAATCAACAGTGTCTATATTCTACAAAGCTCAGGTCAAAAAAATTCCCTCATCCTTGGGATGTTCCCAGGCTGACAAAGAAGCAGAGGCAGCACAGTGCAAAGCAGAGGCAGCACAGTGCAGTCTTCAGGTCTTCTTTCTTGCCTTGAATGCAAGTGGGGTTTATATAAACCCCATTTACTTTAAGTATTTGTATCTATATTTATATCTGTATATCTATCTACACCTACATAGATACATGCATATACACATATATATATATATATTTATATTTGTGTGTTTGTCTATCTATCTATCTAATCTATCTATCTGTCTATGGATCCATCCATGTTTCTCCTCCTGAATTCCTCTTCCCCTGCAGTACAACAAGCAGAGAGCAGGGGATCTGCTAAATAGCTGTTCCTGCTCTGAAATGAGTGCTCAAATACCATGTTTCAAATTAAAAATGAAATATGATTTTATTTCCCCCTGGAAGAGACATAATATCTACCCTGATATGAAACACAAATCAAAGTGCAAATTGCATGCAGACCACCTGGACTGGTAATACAAGAATTCCTGTTGAAAGTCCAATTTATATAGTTGTTACTTCAGTCCTGAGTTATTTCATTGCCACAATGATCCTTAAATAAACCATTGCTCTGGATATCTGCTGTTTTCTGACCGGTTCCCCTTTTCTACAGTAACAGATCTTTGGAGTGAAGTTTATCGAGCAGCCATTTAGATTAAAAACAAGTTAGGACTAAATGTTTGTGTATGCCTAGAACTTACACTTGTATATACTTGTAGATGCAATAAATAAGTCTGCCCCTTAGTGTGTACAAATGTAAATAAAACATGTTTATGCACATCTTGAGATGAAAAATTCTAAAAATACTGTGAGAAGAGTGAACAGGAAAATAAGTTGTTACCCAGGAATCACAACGCTTCGTGCTCTCTCAGAGTGAATGTGTTGCTTGTGCAATATTTAAGGCTAACAGAGTAGTTACAACTCTGCAGCATATTTAGCACTACAACTAATGAAATTCATGGCTATAAATCAGCGCTCTCTAAATGCTGCCTTATTTCTAACAGGTGTCACACAGCCTTTCCCTGAATCATCTCAGAACACATTCAAAAAGCTGATATATTCTAATTAGCTAGAATCCACTGGAAGATATTTCAGTTTTGGTGGAGTGTCTCAAGCCAAAAATGTCAGAGGATAGGATCAAATAAATTTATATTAGTTAGAGTATAGACTAAGTTTTATTTAAAAGCTCTTTTACACAGCAATAGACTGAATATTTCATTATCTGGAACCTCATGCTGAACCTAGGCAGATTTCCCGAAACATTATCTTAATGCTTGCACAAATGTAATTGCTACTAAATCAATATTTTGTATTCAAGCCTAATTACAGTACATGAATTAGAATACTACTAAAGAGATGTGTAGTTGGCTGCTTAGTAGACTTTAGCTGGCTGATATTTAAACTGACAAAGTATCTCAGCTTTGGCTGCCCCACTGTGAGTACACAGTGTTAGAATCAAATGTTGCTGGCTTTGATAATTGTCACATGTGTAGTGGGTCTACAAAGAGCTACCAGTCTTGCAAAGCCAAAATAAGTTCTCAAGGAAAACATGACCCCTCTATTTCAGTTGACATTCACACTTCTGAAAGACACAGTTTTCTCCACAATATTGCAGAGGAGGATTTTGAACAGCACTTTTATTTAGGGCTGAGCTGACGTCAGCCGCAAACAAATGACCTAAGGTGTTTTAAGGACTCCTTGCTTTGACATGCTCCCTATTCTGAGTTATTTGTTCCTCTCAGTGGTCATTGTAATGTCCCAGTTCTGGCATCTCGAATCTGAGCTATCAGAGAGGCAAATGCAAATTGGAAAGGCCAGGTAGGGCTCATCTGATTTCCCAGGAGTTTGTCATCAAAGGGCTACAAGTTCAGTGCTGCACAGAAAAATGTACTGCCTTAAGAACCACACCCAAATTATTCTCTCTTACAGCTTCCGACACTACAGCCAGCAGACGTGTCACCTTCCTATCCCAAGTCCTTAAGAGTGAGTGAAAAATATGTATTTTCTGGCCTAGGAATCAGACTTCATCGTAGCTAGAAATTCCACTGTGCACTATTTCCCACTGTTTATCAGCAATCTTCTCAGTATGCCCAGCTCCTGCAGGGAACTTCTCCTGTTATAAAATATTCCTCCCAGAGTTTACTCTGATGGTGTCCAATGAGCACTCATACAAAGTAATTACAGCTGCAATTTGTGCACTCATTTGTCTTTTCCACAGAACCCAAATATATAAGGTCTACTAATGCTGTCTCCAAACGGTGGAATGGGAACATGCAAGTTCCCAGTGAACCCATGCAACCTCACTTTCTTCAGCAGACTTCTAGTGAAATGATGTTGAAAGAGATGGAGAAATGGAAGACACTGAGGTTTCTTTGCTTTTCTTTGCATCCATGTAAAAACTACGGAGAAATATGAGGTATCCCACATGTATTAAATCTGTTCACTGGAGTTTCATCACCTGAAGAAGATCTAAAAAGATCTAAGAAATGAGGTTGTTTGTATTAATATTGAACAAGAATGGAGAAATGGCATTATCTGTGTAAAAATCTGACACTGTTTTGAAAACGATGACAAACTAATGTGTATTGTATGCAATATACAATAGAAGTGGAAGACTGACCTTGAAAATGACCTTGTTCTGTCCAGTGAAAGACTAAATAAAAGACTAAGGCACCTCAAGTGAAGAGGTTTAAGAGGCAATTGAGTCATGATCCATTTGTTCCATATGAAAGGAATATATTTCACTTCAGCAGACCTTTCAATCTAGCCAACTTGGGCTCTCCAAGAGGCACTTGAGTGCTTTAGTAAGGATTAGGTTGCATTTTTTAAGATTATGTTTTTGAAATGAAGTTAACAAGTTGCCAGAATAGATTATGAAGGAATGTGCTAAGTTTCTGCTGAGTTGGCTCAATATGGAAATCTCCTAAGATGGTTTCCTGGCATGCAGAAAGTCAAGAGTAAGTAAACAAAAGTTCCTTTTCACATAAGATCTATGATCCTATGACCTATCATCCTTCTGGACTGAGAGATAGATCTTTTTAGTGTAAGTATAGAGGACAGTTTCTTTCTGGTTTTGGACTCCAAAATCAGTGCCAAATCTAACTTCTCTTTAAAAATACATCTCATGAGGTACACCAGTAAATGTGGATGAAACATTTTTTATCCCAGCAAGCACTTTTATTTCCTTGTATTTTTGTTTGGTGGGGTGAATTTTGGTTGGGTGTTTTTGTTGTTGTTGTTTTGTTTCTTTTTTTTTCTTTCTGACTCCAGGAATGGTAAGCTCATTCTTGTTTGGTTAGGTTAGTAAATGCTCTCACATTAGAACTTTTTCTACTTTCTCTCACTTTTGACTGATTCATAGTCCACTATGGAAAAAACTTAAAATATATATTAATTTGCTAAGTGGCAGTAATCTGACATTCAGTGGTCTATTTCTACACTGTTCTGACTTGATTATGAATCACAAAATGAAACATGTGCACTGGGTATAATTTTTTCCTGAGTATTTGATATAATTTTATGCCTCTCACTAAACATGCCCTCAGGACAAAGATGATTATTAAATCCCGAATAGCTGGCTTATTCCTCTAGAAAAACTAGTGCATCCTCTTGTTGAGTACTATAGGATTTCAGGTCTTCATTCCTCACTTCATGCATTAGAAGCACTACTTTATAATTTTTCTTACATGTGGTTTTAGAGACAAAGCCATATCCTGAACTCTATTGGTTTGTTTAAAATCTAGTCCAGCCTGCGCCATAAAGCAAAACAAAGCTCCACAGAGTTGTTACGTAAAAACATCATTGTTAAAATCTATTCAGTGCACATCCAGAGTAGCCTGAAGCTTCGTTTCTTCAGAAAAGCACTGATTCTGCTCATTCTGCAGTGAATAGCAGAACAGATTGGCAGCAAGAGCCTCTGGGTCTGCCCTGCAGAGCTTTCAAAATCATGACTTTCTTGGCAATAGTATAATGAGACATCTAATCTTCTCTTTGCCAGCTTAGTATTTTTGGCAGGAACAACCACATTTAGCATAAAATACCAGTAATCAAGGTTGAGCAGCTTGGGTTTTTACACATTTCCCCTTTTCCTATTAAAAAAATAAATCAGAAGCTAATGATCAGAGACCTTAAAAATTTCTGCAATGCCAGCTCACATGTCTTGGCACAGGCTATTCTATTTAAGATAATTTCCCTTAGACCTTCCTATTCTGCAAGTTTTATACTTCACCACATCAAGTGCATTGACTTTGGAGAGAATAAGAAACCAGATTGTGACTCCCTCCCAAGGTTATCCTCATGGACATCAGTACTATGGCAGAGGTTACTCACATCTCATTTGTAACTTATCCAGTCAACTCAAGGTAATTTGGTAGAACTTATCAAGAAAATCTCTCAGCTAGATCTGTTAAAGTTGTCTACATCTAACATTAAACACTTCAGCACTTTTCAGCACTCAGCACTCACTATCACCCACTCCTAGGAGCTGTCCAGGTTTGTGAAGCATCTTTCACTGGGAACTTTAACATCTGGCTTGGGACACAGCACAAAGCATGTAAATCTCAATTAACCTGAGCTTCAAAATGGCCAGCTTGGATATGTCTGTAATCATTTACATCCTCTCAGTGTGAGTCTGAGTACCCTTCTCAGATTACCATCACCAAGTCCAGCCACTTAAGAAACAGGGGCAGTAACAGCATAGTTTTACCCCTTATGCAGATAGTGGGAGACCTGAATCACGTTCCTCTCTCCCCTGAGGAACTCTTTATTAGATGATGCCTTCTGCATGACTATGGCACTTTGGTGCACACCTATACCATCCTGGCGGCTTGTGTTAGAAGTCAAGGCGTGATCCACATTTAAACTCTTCAAAGCCACCACTTTTCAGAGCAGCCTAAATACACACAGCAAGCAAAGTCTGATCATGTTGCATCTATACTGTCTGTCAGGAACAAAGTGTGGGTCCAAGATACCTTTTGAACAATGCCTAGGTTTTCTTTCAGAGGGAGCTCTCTGGCTCGTAGACAAAAATCAGAAACGTGTGTAGTGGTTGGGCAATGAGACGATCAAAGCTCCACCGCTAAACAGAGAATAATCCAAACTGACAGGATATGTGCCCCTAATGCAGCTTCTCCAGTTCCCAAGGAGTCAGCTCTCTGGTGGGAAAAGATGAAGCCTGACTGTACAAGATGATAAAAGGAGAGATGCAGACTTGGATTCCAGTTCTTCCTTTTCTGACTGCATGAGAGTTTTCTGTCCCGTCCCTAGAGCCACTGGAATGGGAGTGAGTCTAGCTTTGTTTCAGGGTTAGTCACCAACTCTCCTGCACTGATCTTACCCAGGGACTGTTAGCTGTTTCTTGCAAAACAGAAGTAGTTTTCCAGGAGACATTTAATATCTGAAACCACACAGTGAACATTAGGGATGAAAGTTTCACCTGCAGGATAGAAAAGGGATTTTTCACAAAAAAATCTAGTTTGGACAAGAGATTTTGTTTGTTTGTTGCTATTGTCATTTTTTTCTTTTTTTGTTTGTTTTGGTTTTGGTTTAATTAAATCACTTCCAATCACTGAGCCAGGGGATAAAAGGGCATCATGTGCATTTTTGTCTTTTTGCAAAAAGGCTGACATAGACAACTAAATCCAGGAGATCACACAGGACTATGAATCTGGATGAGAATGAAGTGCATCTCTGCAGCCAGACCATGTAGGAGTGTTCAGTAGAAAGGGACCTCCTGGATTGCCGACTCCCAGTCATTGACTTTCACACACAAAAATGCATTTTCATGGTTTTGCTAATAGAATGATGTAAAGGCATGTTTCTGAATGCTTGAACACTTGCTTCAGGTCATCAACTGTAAATGAGGAACTAGTGGTCCTCTGAGGGACTGTTTCCTAAAAATGGCTGTTCCACAACCACACTGGCCAAGGCAATGTCTGTGCAAGGTGCAGCGCTGACTTGACTGCCAAGAGGATCTGTTGCCCTGAAGCTAGAAAGGTTCGCAATCCACCCTAAATTTATGCCTTGCCAATTTTCTCCACTTGTTCTGCTGCCAGCTTTTTTTTTTAATAAGTCAGTAGCTTTTCTCCTTGGGAAGAAGCTCTTCTCCCACTTGCATTTGTTAACAACAGTCACACACCACATCAACTTTTGTTTTGTTGCAGGAAAGTAGCTTGGGGTTTTTTAAAGTTTTCTCCCACATGGTAGATTATGAGCCTCTCCGTTCAGAAAAAGGAATTAATGAGCAACTTCTAACTACGATTCATAGTGTAAGAATGAAGAGACAACAAAGGAAATTAACAGATAACAGGCTTAAGGCAAAAAAAAAAAAAATGGTGATTCTTAACACCCTGTTGAGTTCAGCCATGACAATTCCTGCCACAGGATATTATGGCTGCCAAAGTTGAGATGAGTTCAAAGTGATTAGATAAATTGCTAGAAAGGATATGAAATGCAAAGATAT
Organism: Lycocorax pyrrhopterus obiensis; assembly: GCA_014706295.1. NCBI lineage: Eukaryota > Metazoa > Chordata > Aves > Passeriformes > Paradisaeidae > Lycocorax > Lycocorax pyrrhopterus. Next base: position 42,422,754 of record JACSVZ010000006.1, read on the forward strand.
CATCCATGTCTGAGGGAGTCCCCGATCCACAAACTGCTGGAGGCCACACCACCACCCAGCAAAACCCACTGTACAGGCAACCTTCAGGCTTTGCAGGGCTTTCATTATTGGACAGTGTTGGAAGCAAAACAATGGGTCTCCCTTTGATCTGCTGCTGTCCTAAATTTTTTTCTAAGTGCCTTTCCTTTTATGCTGTTCAGACTTATTTCCAATCCACAAGCACATCCAGCTCTTTCACTGTTTCATTTTTATCTTAACTTCAAATTATCAAGTTAATTTCACCAGGCATTTTCCACTCCTTGTGTCAGGGTCACTATTTGTCTATAAAAATAGAACTGACCCTAATACTGATCACTGAAAAATGCAGTTCTGGGCTTACTCTTCCGGTGTAAAATTCCCTGACATAATGACATCTCCTTTATCCACATTCCTGCTTACCAAACAGCTCCTTTGCTTTTGGGAGGAAACTTTCTGCAATTTATTCACCCCACTTCTTGTCAAAGCAGAATTAAAATATGCATTGACTTCATGAGTTACAATTAAACTGACATTAATGGAAAATCCCACGACTTTATGTTTGGTATTTATATATTTATACATGAAAAAAAAATTGGTCTTTAATATCTTTTGGAAAATATACTGCAGGTTTATTTTTCTTAAACTGTTCATATGTTCTGACTCTTTTTGACCTCTCTTGAAACTTCTTCAGATAAGCAGTCTCATTATTTTGTGTGTTTCTGGTAATCTCTTCACTTATTTCAGATGTCTTTCCTAGTGTGGGTATTCGAGCAGTTGGGACTGGAGAAAAGACTTTTAATAAAAATCTCTGCCAGATATAATTTTACCCAAAGACATCTTGTGATCTCCTCCAAATTAAAGACTACTCTCCTGCAACTCTAATTAGTTCCCACAGGTGACATCCACACTGTAACAAAATGCCCCAAAATATTCCTGTGTACTCAAGCTAATGAGCATGCACTATTCCCTGGTTATGACAGTGAACTTTCCCAGACACCACAATGTTGTGACAACTTAAAAAATGCCAAACGCTGGGAATCACCACTGGGACATCCCTAAACTGTCCCTGGGAACTGCCTGGGAACATACTTGGTCGGCATCAGCCAACAGCACACCAGGGACGGCTGTAGCAGCTTAATGGGATAGATGATGAGTCTGGTGCTTGGGAACGTGCCAGACACCGCTGGTTAGCCATGAGTATGGAGCCAGCCTTGCTGTGTCACAGTTTGAAAGAGAGACCCTTAACTATAAGGCTACTTTTGTTTGTTCTTACACTACGTTTATACTGAATCAACTCATCATCATCTTGCACAAGGTCACTTTCTACAAGCTGGTATCCTCAGAGCTTTCATTACAGAAATCTTTGCATGGCAATCATCATCTAACGGTGAGCCAATGATCCTGGAAATGCCCCATGGGTTTAAGGTGTTTTAATGCTAATCTGTTCATTTTTTAGATAGCACTTTTGTATCCTAGACATATTTTAACCTTTGTGCATTTAAAGCCTTTTTCTTCTGTCTCCTCCTGCCTCATTTCACAGTGACTGTGAAAAATAAACTCGGCAGCTGTCCCAGAAGACTGCTCTTTGGGGTATGCTGCCAGTCATTAGTGGCATAGATAGCCCTGTAAGTAGGATATCTTAAACATCTTTATGTCAGTTTAACTTCTTCCTTTGTAAAAATCTTTTGATGAGACTTGGAAATCACCAGGGAAATCTTAATTGACAAAGGCATGTGGAGTAAAATCTGATAAATGTCCTATAAGAGATTTTCCCCATTTAATTTAGGTACTAGGCATATGAAACCTTCAAAAAATGAGACCATTCATAGTAAGAACTATGCAGGATGCTTTCACCAACCTGATCTGAGTTTATAGGCTATGTCTGATGTCTGAAATGAGATGGTGGTCTCTTTTTATTATTTTTTTCCGGTGGTCTCTTTTTATTATTTTTTTTTTCCAGCATAAGGAAATGGATGATTGTCTGTTCTATTTTCTTTTTTCCCTGAAAAGAGTGAAATGGAGAAATGGATAGACAGGTGGGTACAGGAAAAGCTACAATTTCCTATGGCTTACTGTTATCACTCCTACATATGAGTGTTTACACTTTGGGAAAAGTAATGGCCCAGCACCAGTCCTTGCACTGTTTTTATGATCTATTATTTCATACATGGATCACTCTGCCTTTAAATCTGGTGTCTGGAAGCAGGAAATCTCTTGAACTCTGTGCCAGAACATTTTCCGCTTCAAAGAGGACTTGTGTTCATTGAGGTCCTTTAAATAAAAAGTGACAGTCACCAAGCCCTGCACTATTACATATGGCTTACTTGTGCAAAAGTACATTTTCATCCAAACTGTGAATTCAGGCACTTTAAGTAAAGAACAATAGGCCTTTTCTGCAGCTCTACATTTTGTAACCCAGAGATAGAAATTATTCTTCCTAATACAATGATTATTATTTTATTAGAGATCAGGTTAGAAGTAGTTTTGAGGTGAATGTGATGTAGATTATGAAGCAGTAGAATACACAAGTTTTTGAGTTTGTAAAACACCTTTTTGCTTATGTCAGCTTAACTTATTTTTCCCAAAGTGACATTTAGGTTAGACAGACAGCTAAATGGCTGCCGTCTAAGAGGAATGGCAGTACCTTATCCATAATTTCTATCAACAGCTCCTCTAAAGAATACCATGATTAAAGCAGGTTCCAAGTCTGAATCAACTTGAAGGAACAACAGAAAGATTAACTCCATGTTTAGTGAATGCTACATAATTTATTCAATAAAGTCTCCAAATAAGCACGGAAATTACAGGCCTGACTACAATTGAATGTATCTGAAATAAGACACGTCACATGGCTGATTGAACATGAGCACACAGACAAATGGAACTGGAAAGTTTTTTTAACACAGAAAGTTTAAATTTTGTGGTTCCTACTACCATTTATAACAATCACTAACATGTAAAACAACACAAAGGGCAGTCCATATTGCAGACGACATAGAAGCTTCTAAGCTAAGTTGTGGAAAGAAATTAATTTAAGGGTTAATTTTCATGCATCTAGGTATCATAGCTTGATTTCAGAACTCAAATGCTATCAGAATGTACTACCTCCTCAAGTTCAGGATGAAAACATAAAAAAATACTTATTTGGCAAAGACAGAATGATTCAGCAAGTTCCAGGCACTTGCAAAATAAGCATTTTATGTTTGCAGCTGCATGTGTCTCTGAAGGATGAGCTTCCAAAAAGAAGTGAAGGAAATATTCCAAGCAGCAGCAATGGTATGCTAAATAAAATCAGTAGCATAAGATGCTCAGAGGAAAAGGTTTTCTTTTCCTCGGTTATCACCATTAGAGTTCAAATTCATTTAGTTGGAATAAGGATCACCAGATGGAAGTCACAATATGTGTATGTTTTTCTATCTCTTACTCCATTTTTCATTAAGACAATTTAGAATCAAGTATTAAAGCCTTAGTATTAAACACAAAGCAGAGTATATGTTCACATCCACACAACCGGCCTGCCATGTCTCACACTTTATTTCTCCTATACATTTCTTCATTTATCATGTCTTATCCTCAGCATCCTAACTTGCATGCTTAAATCTTCACTTGAGAGTACCATAAACATTAAATTATTTGTAAAACACTGTATATGCCTCAAGGTTTTATATAAATTAAACATTGTACCCGAATGGCATCATTAATCAGTAGTTAATGGCCAAGGGAATGCTAGCAGGTTACAAAACAGGTTTCCAACAAAAAGACATATATACAAAATCTGGAAGATTTAAATCTTATCAGTCATAAAGATCTCACAGGAATTAAGATGAGAAACAGCCAAGCGCCTATAAATAAAAATGACAGTATCTGCAGAAGGTTTCAGAAATATATCTGTGGTATCCTATTCATCATCATATTGTTCCTAAGAGGCAGAAAAGCAGCATGCAAGATGTTTCAGACAGAAAGACAAAAATGTATGAAAAGTCACATTAAGATAAAGCAGTAACAGCAGACTGTTTCCAGTGACCAGGCAGGGAAAGGACCCTACATGATTTGGTGACAATTCTTTGCTATGAGAAGTGCCATAGTCTATTATCAGAATCATATTTTAGGCACTTCGATGATAGAACTCAAGTCTGTGATTAATTCTTCAGAATCTGACATAGAACACGAGTTAAACTCTGAAAGGTGAAGCCTTTGATGAGGACATCTACTGTAGATGATCTGTTCATACTAGAAATTGTAAATGGTATGTAATGGTAATGGAATTCTGCAGGAGGAGGACATGGTGCTTTAGCTCATGTGCATTTTGTACTGATCCAAAAAAAACCCCCTGACAGTGCTAGGTTTGAAGATGTAACTGAAAGGAAAAAAATCATGACAGTTAATTTAAAAAAAAAATCCTTTGTGCATTTCATTGCATTCTCAATACCAATCCTGACATCTTTAAATAGAATTCAGTCACTTAGAGTTGATTCTGCAAAAATACCTCTGTACACTCTTGACCTTTAGAACAGGATTTTCTACTCATGGGAATAGAGTTGCAGGACACACAAGCCACTTACCTCTCCCCCTCATTAAGGGATGATCAGAGGCAAGCCAGTTTTTTAAAAATATCTTTTTTTTTCAAACATCTTTCTGCAGAGTCTTCAGGAGTGCTCTGTCATTCTGCACTAAACTTTTAAGAAATAATGTATTTTTTTTAATCTATTGATCTCTGTATCTGTAGCTGAACCAAAACCAAAACTGTATGAAACAAGTGAACAACCACATCCACAATGAAATGAAGTCAGACAGAAGACATCTATTACTACATTGGGCAGTTCTACCATCTGTCTACATGAACATGGGAATATTTTCCAAGGTATCCAGGCTCCAATTAATGTCATCAGAGCATGTAATAGCAGAGGGAAATTATAGAGAAAACTAACTTTCTTTTTTTGTTGTTGTTTTTTTTTACAAAAGATGCAGTGAAAGGAAAACAAGCAAAAAGATTTTTTTTCCAGAAAAACCAAACTAGACAAAATCTCACCTAAATCCTCTAGCAACAATTCCTTGTATTTTTCTACTCTGCTATTGCATGAAGTCTTATATGCATTTTCAGTATAAAATAGCCAGTGTCTTAAAAAAAAAAAATACTGGCTTGACTAATAATTCACATTTCCCTTCAGCATAAGGGAAGGGAACACTTCCCAACACTTTTTTTACCAGTTTTAGCTAAAAGCTTTAAAAAAACCCCAAACCCTGATAGTACTGTCAGCAAGAAAAGTAAAGAATCAGCTTTGAAATATTGCCATTAAAACATAAAGCAAGGCAGTTGAAAATAAACACAGACACCTCATTTGGAAAGCAGTCTACCCTCAGATTTGATACGCCAAAATCTGAATTGATGACAGCAGCCAGAATGGGATCTAGATTTAGCTAAGCAGTAGGTCTGCCTGTAAAAATTTCACAAAGTAGCCTAAAATAGAGAATACCTGGAAGCTGGATAGGTCTAAGTTTTAAATGTCAAAGGCTATATCCAGTGTCTACACTCATTATGACACATTCCTGATGCAACTACATGGCAAAAATCTACTGAACCTCTCCGAACTTTCTAACTTAAATTAGAACTAAAGTTCTAATTCAGCATTGTAGTTTTAAGTCATGGCTTCAAAATCCCATCCTATAGTCACATGGAGGCTTGGTTTGCTTTCTCTTACCAACTCTTCTATTGCCTATTCCTTCTTGCAAGACACTGGGGGTTCTTTTATAAAGATATTCAAAAAAGAGAGAAAAAAGAATGTAGTATAGATCAGGTGATGTTGTCACATTGAGCAATTTTGCTCCACACTCCAATAATTTGTATTGCTCCTAACTTAGGTTTGTGTAAGTGATCAAAGGATACCCTTTAAAAAAGTAAAAACCCCTTTAATTGTACTGATTTTATGTGTGTGTATATATATATATATATATATATACAGTCTGACACTACAGAAAAAACACTTGGCAAACCCACATTTACATAGTATATTACAACATGCATAAGAAAGGCTGTCCACATAATATAATCTTAGCTAGCATCTTACAAAAAAACCCAAAAAACATCTACAGTCTCATGATCCTGCCTATTGGGAAGCTCATGTTTTATGACAATATATGATGTCATAATTCATAAAGCAATGAATTTTTTCCCTATGAGAAAAATCTCCATGAAATTGTTCAGCCAGCCAAGATGGCTGTGCTTATTTCTCTTGAGGGTAAATGCCAAGTTTCCTCTATGCTAAAAAGTACATGATTATTTTATATTAAAGCAATTTTTCTAAAGTTACATCCTGAATTTGCTGAATGTTGATGGCTGTAGTTCAGGCAAGGAAAAAAGGTTTTCAGATAGGGGAAGGAGGGGAGAGCTCTCTCCTCCCCACTCCAGCATCATGTTGAGAGCAGAGAAATAATTTTTGCATCTTGACCATACTAACAATCCTGTTTTGTTAGCATGAGTGCCAAGTGTGGTGATGCCTGGGGACATCACTGTGTGACTGCACACAGACAGGTGGGAGGGTCAGGCTTGTCCTGACACCCCAGATTCCCTGGACTCCAGTGAGGCAGGGTCTGACCAAAGCCTATTAATTACTTTGGTCTCCTCAGAGCAGTCTTTGTCCCTGCTGTTTGAGAAAGATTCTTTCAGAGGCGTGAGTCACGGGACATACTTATCAGCTGAATCACTTTGAAGGACTTGGGCAGCATCTTACATCAGCAAGCAGGGCATGCAATGTTACTTTTTCCCCTCAATGTGCTAAAATCTCTCCAATGACAAAAGATCAAGAAGTAAATTACAAGCATAAAAGGACAAAGATCTCCTATAGAAAGCAGCTTATAAAGTGGACTAAGCAGAACTGATGAACGTGTGCCAATATAATTGTGGATCTATAATGATTTTAAAAAAATATACATTTTTAAGTCTCCTAGAAAAAACAAGTACCCTAGGCAAACACACCTATCAGGATAAAGAAAACATGTCAAGCAGAATCCTGCTCTCACTGAGAATAATGGCTTCGTAAAAACAGTTTATCACATTTTTTAATATATTCAGAAGGTGCAGATTTTAAAAACGTGGTAATGCCACAGATAAAACCAATCAATAGAAATTGCCTGTAATTTGTCTGTCAAGACTACACCATTAGAGTTATTTCCTATAGCTTATACTATTCATTCGTCTATGCAAGTAAAAAGAAAAAAACCCAACAAAACAATATAAAATGTGGACAGAATTCTGCCACAGCACCATAGCAGTATATTTTATTGCACAATGTTCAAAGTAGGTAGTGTAGTATCCAGCCCTGTCAATGCCCAGCATTTTGTTTTCAAGGCATTAAGTTTTTATAGAGGTTTTGGTTTAGAAAATCAAGTAGTACTGCTTTGTTTGTCCATGTAATGTTAGATTTAACTAAACCTGAGCCTCTCAGATCAACCATTTGGATTTTTAAATAGCAAAGACTGCAATTTGAGAAGCTAAGCATATACATGCATATACATAAACCCATCATCCTGGCTGCTGAAGAGAGAGGCAATGACACATGCAATAGCTTTTGTCTGACCTTTCTGTGTAGGCCAAAGGTAGCATGGAAGAGCCTGTTTGTCTCACAGGAGTTCCGTAGAACTTAATCCCATCAGTGAGAACAAAGATGATCACAGGAGTTACCCCAGATTTTGAATTTACAGGATTCACTGTTGATTGAGTCCCATGGGGACTCATATTGTTCTATGGAAATGCAAAATTCCATATTTATTCAAACAAGAGGTGGTAAGGCACTTGCTTATGAACCTTCCTGTTGCTACTGGCCCTAATATGAATTATTGCTGTGGTTATCATTGCTTATGGCCTTATCAAAATCAGCACTAGTTTTACTATTGCATTGTGTAGGGATATGTATACATACATATACACTGGAACACCCACAACCTTCATTTTCGTATATTAGCATCTCTGCTTATTTATTCACACAAAGTAGCTGAAGCTGAATTAAGAATTCCACCTACAGGTAACTTGGATAAGCTGCCAAGCCACTTAGTTCCAAATTTATGAAAATATTCATCTAACAATCCTGTGAAATTATTAAAAACAACAGTAACAACCACAAAGGAAAACACCTAAGTAAAAATCATGTTGTTTGTATTACTGTATCTTTAGACACTGTGACAGCATAAAAAAATCTTATCACTCAAAAGCAGAAAAAAAATTTTAGCGGATATTCTGCTGTTTATGACTATGAGGTAACCCAAAATGTATTTGCCTTTCATAGTGAAACTCATAAGGAAAGCAACTACTGAAAAATACAATGTTATTTGTAAAGCACACTATTAATTGAAAGAACTATAGCTGGACCTCTCTAATTACATTTTTCTCTAAACTCACAGGATATGGTGCTGAAGGTTAGGCAGTAACAACATAACTTGAAAATTGGGTTAAAAGTTGTTATATAATAGCCTCCAGTACATTTTTAACAAGATGCTCTTGATGCTTCAGTAAAGCATCAACATGCCAGAAGTACTCTGGGCTGTCTCCTTCTAAGAAGCTTGAAAACTGGCCTAGGGGAAGGTGTCCCTGCCCACAGCAGGGTGTAGGAACTAGGTGATCTTTAAGGTCCTTCCAACCCAAAGCCTTCTATGATTCTATAATTACTAACAGTAAAGGCTTTGGAAGGAGATTTTATTCCCCAGTTTAAGATCTGTTTATCATAAACTGAAACATGACATTATAATTTCAAAACTGCACAAACAACGAGTTTTTAGAAGAAATAAAATTTCTATTTCTTATATTCTATCCTTAGAAAACAGGTATAAATCCTTTCTGGTGTCTCTTTTGAAGATAACTTCACCTTACAAGACTGAGAGGGGACAGAAGAATGGCATAAAACTACCTCTCCAAGTCCTCTTTCAGCTTTTCCCACCTGCTTGCCTTCTGTGCATGGAAAGATGCAAAGCAGGCAGCATGGTCCTGCACGGCTCGTGGGATGCATTTGGAACCCCTTTGTTTGTAGCCTTTCCCCCACCTCCAGATAGGAACTAGTTGAACACAATTTCAAGGGGCTGGTCTAGGCACTAGTTTAGCAGCCCTTTCCTACTCTCTAATAAGATACATTTTCAAAATCAGGTTTGGGATATTTAAAGCAAATAAATAAAACCCATTTTAATTTAAATACGTATTTTAAATCTCATTCTGCAGTTGGAAGACTAGTAGGATTAAATGCTTTATTTAACACAGATGAGTCAGCCTTGAAAAGTTAGCATTTGTTAAAAATTATGACAAATTACATGTAAACTTTTTCTCTATGCCCAGCATGTAGTAATGGTCCTCTCTTGTTGAGTGGGAGTTGCAAGTGTAAAGAGAGGAAGAACTTTGGGCAAATGCTACAAAGTCATTTACTGGACAACTTCATGAAATTAAGTGCTTTTCTTCTATGTAAAAAGGATTTTCTCATCACTGAGGTAAGTAAAGCACTGAGCTGTTTACAGAGGTAGCTAAATTCTCATTAGCAGTAAGAGATGTATAAAGGAAACTGACAGAAGAACAAGTTCAGTGGATGCCACTTGGATAAAGGGTTTAGCTTAGTTAACCTTTCCTATCTTTATCATCACTGCCGCTGTAATACAGAGACTTATGACATGACCTATAATAAACATTTTTAATGACTGCCAAATCAATTACAGCAAGTATTACACACAGTAATTACATTTCCTATCAGCCTACCAAGCTAAAAAGTATGCATTAGAACTAACTGCATGTAGTGGGGCAAGAGGGAAAGAAAGAAAGAGAACACAATCATGTAATATGCCCTAACAATAAGATTAGGGACTGGCCTCATAACACATTAAAGCTGGAGGGGAGTTAGAGCTATAATTCTCAGAATCTTTGTATTTTACCTTACTTTGTTCCATTTTTTGCCACTTGTTTACAAAAAAAATATTCTTTTATTCAATTCTCTGTTATGTCTCACAGAGGTGTATAGTATTCTCTACTACCTACAGAAATTGATGCAAGGGAAAATATTCCAAATTAAGTCCACAACTAAGTCACTTGCTTAATTTCATTCTAAGTGCTTGATATAATATAAAGTCCTAAGATAATTTAGACCTGATGGGTCTCTCACAGCAAATTTTTGTGATCCCTTGACAGCTTAAATGAAAATATTTAATAAATAATAACCTTTGATGCTGTGAAAACAGGTCTGAGTAGCCTCTAGGAATATCATGCAGAACAGCTGCTGCTGATTCTATTTTGCTGGTGGCTGCTGTATTCTTATAACTGCACCAAATGGTAGCTGAAATAATGTAGTTGTATTTCAAAATACAATTATTTGTGCAAGGTTTCATGTAAAGATACTGTCTACATCTGCCAGCCAAAGAAGAGGCTGACACTGCAGAAACACACTCTGTTAATGGGTGCAATACATGTTTATGTGAAAATGTTGAACCTTTCACACTGTGAACCTCTTCACACTCTGTTTGCTATTACAGTAAACTCTCTGCTGTACTAAATCTCTTCTAGTGACACCTGAAGGACCTGCCATTTCTCAGGTTCTTTCTCTGCTTTGGACACATCAACAATCCGTTCAATTAAAAAAAGTACTGGTTTAAAGTCAAGATTTTTAGGTAGCATTACTGAATAGATACTTAACCTCCTATCTTTATCAACCTGTCGCACTGCCCCATTGTAACCATGATCAGGAAGGTTACAGTCCAGAGATACAATTATATTGTTGGAAAAAGAAGTTGCACTACTTCATTTAACCATAACGAAAACTACTACCCTTGAGTGACAAGATGGTCTGGGAGAAGATTTATACTCTTCATTGAAACTTCATTCAAGAAAAGAAGAAACTTCATAAACTCTTCAAGGAAATTTCATGTCTGTGGGGACAAACAGGTTTGCTCTATGTAAAATCTTAGAAAAATACATTTATAATAAATAAGAAACCACATTTCAATAATACTAAGCAGACGTTAAAGGTCTTTTGCCTTTTTTAAGAAGATTTTTTATGTATGATTGAAGTTTATACAACACTCCAGAAAAGCCATGTGTTAGATTGAAAAATAAAACCAGAAGCATTTTCTGTCATATAAGTATACATGAAAAAACGAGAACGTTAATGTCTTAGAAAGTGTATGTCCAGCTTTGTACTGTTACTCATTTAACAAAGCAGAAAATAAGATACCGTACTGTAAACAAAAAGCTACAGTAAAAGGACATTTTGAAATTTACACAAGTTTGAGTTCATAAACATTTTGGTTGCTCCATAACAGTTTTCATATAAAATGAATAAAAAACCCTTGGACAGCTTTCATCACTCTTGACTACTTTTCACTTAAATGCACACAGACATACTTTATATAGCAATATACTGATGTACTGTTAACATGGATATTAAACTATTATTACTGCTTTTTTAACTGAGATGTGTATTATCCAATCAATATTATCTGAATTGAAATACTCATACATTATGTATTCCCATCATGTTGTTAAGTATAAAAACATGAAAATATAACTTTACATTATTTCAGTTATATACATCAGTTCAGGCTTGACAAAGAGTTTTTTTATGCAATGATTTTTAGAGGAATAAGCCCAGAGGTACAATAAATAGCTTTCCACTGTATACAGTAATGCATTTCTACTTTTTAAAAAAATTTATATTACCATATGAATATTATTTTAGTTTGGTCATTCTAGCATTGAACATTAAAAATCCGAATGCATTCCCCAACATTCCTGATGAGGAGTAATGCACAGAACACCTATGAATTACAGATGCGTCAAGAAATGATTTAGTTTAATTAGGGGGAAGTATTGGTAAGACAGACATTGAAAACACTGTATACACCTCTTTTGCTGACCACACTGAGAGTATACACTGTGTTCACATGCTTGCAGAAACAGGCTCAGAGTTTGTACCACAAGAAGGGATTTCAAGTTTCTGATAAACGCTCTGCCTTCTCCAATGCTCAGCAGACATTATACTTCAGTCTAAGAAATGGATTCCAACTAAAACTGCAAGTCATATTTAAAATTTTATTTAAGTCCAAAATAAAAGAGATT